>CM049313.1:61510658-62080658 GCA_026874595.1 Sipunculus nudus
TGACTTACAGTCAGCTGAGCTAATTACAAAATGACTGAGATGTGAACAGCCCTCCGAGCGCACCAGTTGTTAAAGGGTCAGAGACCGATTCCCTGGGCACTCCTTAAGCGTAATTTGGAAGGAAATTTGAATACGAAGATACAACCAAGCCAAGCAAAGAGTCGTTCCAGCCAGCAACGTGCCCAGGGGGCAAGAAAAGATATCCAAGAGGCACAAAACGCAGAAGCCCGTATATCCGTCCACCGGCGCGACAGCCTCGGACCATGTCCACCATAATCTCCCGCTAGGACGCTCCGAAAACGTATACCCAGATTATCGTCATCGTACAGAAAAGTTACAAGTATATCCGTTAATTCATTTTGTTACCACATGGCCACATATACGCAGCGGTATTGAAAAGCAACCGATTTGGAAAATAACAATGACAAGCAAGCTAAACCGTTACAGGGAGCAGTGTCATTTTAAAAGTGTGTGTGGCGGGGGTGGGGGGGGGGGCAGGGGTTGTAATTTAAGTATATATATATATATATATATATATATATATATATATATATATATATATATACATCTTGTGTTGTGTTGCTTTTTCTATTTAAACCATTGACCGACAGAGGCCCCTATTAACGCCAATAAAAGAACACTTTATCACAAAAGATAGTATTTTTAATGTTACCGATATCTTTCCTGATTTCTAAATACCAAGATATTAAAGAAGTCAAAAAGCGTTTAAAAATAATAACAGCTCTTCACGTTAAAATATCATATTTTTGCACTTATTGGGGTAGCCAAGTATCTCCAAACATTGCCAATGCCGTCTTTTACACAGGCGTTGTCATGTGGCTGATATCTAGTGACATACTGTATAGGTTGCGTAAAAAGTCAGGTTGATCGGATACTTGTCAAAAAGGAAAAATTAGAAAAAAATAAGATAAATTCATAAAGCCTTCCAGAACAAGTATAATAAATGAAATATGTTAATATTATAGTTGTAGGTGGCACCATAAGCATGCATGGGAAGTGGTTAAATGTAAAAAAGATGTATTAGAATATTTATCATGAAAGTGACCATATTTTAACCCAAAAACTCAAGAGAACGTGATATTTTATATAAATGCCATAAAAAGACGTCAAAGTCATTTTCCTAATCATGTTAAACCAAATTTGCATGAGCACTGTCACATTTCTTAGCAGCTTCATAATTTAAAAGAAATTTGGCAAGTAAGACCTTTCATTGATTAGATTATAATGTGGTTAATTACGGGGGCGGACCCAGGATTAAGAAAAAGGAGGGGTCCAACCCTTGAGGACTAATGACAAAACCTTGTTACGGAACCTAATAACGACAGATCACGTAGTCGTGACGAGCATAAATTTTGTCATGGAGATTAAAAAAATCAGATTCTGTAACACTAGGCAGCGTGAAATGTCTAAGGGAATGAATAAAGAAGTCAGTGTTTTTGTTAACAAATAATTTTAATTTATTCTTAAAACAACCCTAACATTACAATACACTAAATCAATACAATTACACAGTATAACAACAGTACAATAGCAAATCAATACAATTACACAGTAAAATAAATAAAGTCTACAGTACCTGGATACCACAACTGTCACATCGACAAGTCCTTTAAAACCAATAATCCACGTATAGAGTTCAAATAGTCCAAAGTAAAGCTCTTGTAATAATCCCGAAAGCAAACTGGAGACAGGCCTCACTAACTCTGCATTGAATTCGTAGAATCCCTGAAACTACTACAATTATCAGATAGGTCCCAAAACTGACTCACACTCTTCTGTGTCCGCTGGAATACTAGTATTTCTCTCTCCTCTACCTCAGCTCTAAACACAGCCCCTTATATATAACTTTTCACCTCAAGCCGAGATCTTTCCATTTCACGAACAATCCAAAAGAACCCAACAATACATAATACACACGCCCAAAGAACATACTAGAACAAAGAACGCTGTGTTTCTACACGTCAGACCCACCACGTGGGCCGGGCCAGCTCCCGCGTCTCCCATGGCAACGGACAATGCTAGCGCAACACAGACACATGTAAGACTGCTGCACACAATAAAAGAGACATCTGTAACAACCTAATAAAACGGTCCCCAGGTCGGGAAACGGGGGGGGGGGCGCTTCGGACCCCTTGGACCCTTCCCCCTTGACCCGTCCTGATAATTATCAATATCAGGAAGTGAAACCGCGCAAAGACGGCGAAGTTTATACCAGTGGCGCCCCGTGTCTACTTTACAAAATCAAGCTAACCAAGAATTTTGAACATGCAAATTTTAGACCAATGCAACAAACCACTCCAGAAATGCGGTTTTATGCAGAGAGGGACGCACGGATGAACGCCATTCAAAGGTCGGAGGCCACATCAAAAGGATGGGGAACCGGTTCCAATCATCACCTATATTGATACTAAATTTCAGAAAATTCTATTCAGTGGTTCGATGTAGTCCGTTCCACCGCCCCTGTCCACTTGATTTTCGCGATTATCTCCATAAAAAGACAAACTTGTCAAACAAAACTTGCACCAACTGCAGAAAAAGGAAAATGAGTATTTATTTTTATAGTAGGCCTAGTTCGATGTCGGCAGTGGCTGTGGCTGAAGAACCCAGCTGTAAATATATAGTATCCCGCAAAAAGTCCCTTTCGACAGTAACATTTAGTAACTTAAGAGAAGAAGGGCTGTTCATGTATAGGCCTACATTAGGCGAAATACCCTTTCGACGGAAACATTTAGTAGGCCTAACTGTAGATAAGAAATTAGGATGTCTCACAGGCTGTACATGTATACATGACACGATAAGACACTAACGACAAGTAAAATGGTGAACTTCTAAAGGCCATGTATCACATGACATATATTATATACAGTAGTTGTACAACATGTGCCTCTGACTCATGTAATACAATATCTTCACCATAATGACATACCCACTCAGAAATTAAGTATATTTGTCGACAAAACCGACAGAACATGATGTTCACCACGTCTCATGCAGGAAGTGTCCGTAAACCACTGATGCCTGTAAACTTGTATTAATTTCTGTGGACAGCTTAAAGTGTGTCTGCGTGCGGAGTTAAAGAGCGAGCAATAGAGCAGAGATAAGACATGCGCATGCAGCTCCATCAAGTATTCCGATCGTGGGCCTGCATTCTGGTATTTTTATTTAGGTGTGTATATAAGCAGTATTAACCTACAGATTGTGCACATATTAACGCTGGTATTCATCCTGAATGGATTCACTCGGATTCTCCTACCTTTATACCAAATTGCATGAAGGGTACGTCCTAAAGGTTGCAGCGTGTAGGTAAGTGATGTTTATGAGGCCGAGCGAGCGTATGTGTCATCCTTGTAGGCTACTCAACTATTAAATCAGCAAATCATTTCCTGTATACTAACAATCATGCTGTGCAGATTTGCACACGCATAATTAGCCGTTTCAAACTTCTACCACTAAACGGCGTGCATGTTGCCGAGGATCGCTTCAGTGTTAGAATGAGTATTTACCTTAATTAATTAAAGTTTTCTTATCAAGCTGTTACATTTAATGATGTCCTGAGTGGTTATTAACATGAAATGACCAGTAAGAGATCGTTACTTGCGAAAAACAGTGAAGAATTTAACCCTTGTTCATGACGCCGCTTCATGTCAGAGTTGGGCATGTCGGCATCAACAAGCTACATTTCACTGATTAAAAGCAGCCAATCCCAGTCACACCCGAAGAAAAAGTATAAATAATCGTATTCTAGAAGTGTTGTCCTTCACACTAGTATATGTTAAAGGTTGCCCATTGTTGCTGTTTAATTGTTTTTGTGTGATTTATATGGCTTAACTAGGGTTTTGTAAATCCTAAAATGTGCAGGGTACCAGTCTAGTCCTGCCATAGCTTTCTAGATTAAAGGGCTTTCAAGGTACATTTTCACATTTCATGTTCATTTAATTCATGCTTTTCAATGCCTAAAAAATACTTATGCATATAAACAAATCAGTGTATATATGTATTGGTATATTTATAGTATTTATATTCTTATATTATATTATATTATTTCTTTATTATATTATTATAAGATATTAATGTATAATAATAATAATATAAATATATATAGGGCCTAATATATTAATATAAATATATAATAATATGTAACTATAATATAATCTTAAAAATTAAAGATAAAATACAATTTATATGTAAACCATATATCTGTAAATCATATATACATTATATATATATATATATATATATATATATATATATATATATATATATATATATATTAGGTATACATAATAATTATATATACATGTATATATGTGCTTAAGGTAACACAAACTTCCGTGTGTGTTACGTGTGCCCGTGTAATTACACTTTGGAGATATACAACAGTAACATTCGTTTTTTATTTTAATATAACACATTCAGCATTATATTCGGGTGTATATAACCAATAATTATTTTTGTATTATTTTACTATTTGCTGAAACTATAAGAATAGAAATGTCATAAAATTATTCATACATATATATATATATATATATATATATATATATATATACATATATATATATATATATATATATATATATATATATATATTATACAAGACAAATGTAGTACAAAAATATTTGGTATTATTATTCCTAATATAAATAATTAGGCTTACATATCTGAAAGTTAGCTTTCATCATCAGTGGTATATATGGTCATGCATAAAAATTGAATCAATGTATACTTTAATATGTTTTAAAACACATATAAACACATAAAACTGAACATAATGAAGTGAAGTCAGTCAAACAGCTGATATTTGAATAAAGAAAAGAAACGAAAGAATATAATTAAATAATTAACATTATAAAAATAATTAAATTATAAAAAATTATATATATATATATATATATATATATATATATATATATATATATATAAGAACGATGTCTATACCTTGGATGAGGTCGGATCACCAAACCGTGTAACAGCTTTTGCTTAAAATTTCTTTAAATGATGGTTATATACCGATATATATATATATATATATATACATATATATATATATATATATATATATATATATATATATACAGTAGAACGCCTGCTAACGGCCACGCCTCAATAACGGTCAATACGTGTATAACGGTCAGATTTTCCGGTCCCGAATTTTCGACCGTTATATTTCATAATCATTTTGTTGTCAATTACGGTCACTCCTCTATTCCGTATTACGGCCAGGTCTCTCGGTCAGGCAGGACTGGAAACGCCTCAGTTACGGTCAGGGGCAGTGACTTCGTGACATGGGCTCAACAAATCGAGCAACCGCTTTTGACCTCAATATCATTACACAAGTTTTCACTATCACATATTCCTGTCTATTAATGAGTGCTTGGATAAAGGTAACCACTCGACCGTGACTGAGTTGTTTGACACGTAGCCAGCGTCGCACTACCCCACTCAGCCCCATCAGTATGCACAACAGTAAGGCATATGTTCTCACCTGCGTGGATGTTTTGGAATTAGTCGTGCGAGCCGGATCTTTATCAGGGTGTTTGTCATTTAATTGACGAATGACAACCAGCGGGTCCCGATGATTATGTCATCAGAAAGACGTTAGGCAAACTGTGGATCTTTTAGCTATCTTTATTGTCCTTGTGAACACGTACATCAAACGAAAACAGTGCGGCAAATATCGCACATTTTACACATACATGAATAATTATGATTGCAAAATAAGCATTTTTACATGTATAAAATGTTACGCATACTCTGTCCCAATCACTTTGGCCATAAAGGCGACCAAGAAAAGACATGAACTTGCTCTCAATGAAAAGGTAGATCTGATCAGGAAGAGTGAGGGAAAGGCAGCCGACACAAGCAAAAATCTATGGTGTCGGCCAAACTCAAGTTCAAAACATATTTGTATATATTGTTTGTAATTGTTATAAATAAGGTAAACGTGTTTGTAAATATTTTATTTTTTTATTGATAATAGTAATTATACTAATACTCTGTATACACGTTTATTTTGTTGATTGTAATAAAGATTGGAACTTGGTTTCGTGTTACATTTTAACCCCCTATCCTGGTCAATTCCTGTATAACGGTCACTCCTGTATTAAGGCCACTTTCATCCAGTCCCGACGTTGACCGTAATACAGGCGTTCTACAATATATATATATATATATATATATATATATATATATATATATATATATATATATATATATTACGATAAACATACATATAAATTTTATATATATATACATTTATTCATATATCAGTATATAAATATCTTATATAATTTAAAATTATGGGAGGAGCTACTATGGGGGGGGGGGGGGCGCAATTGAGCGATAATGGGGAAATGGCTATAGAGTGTACGACCGTCCGAATAAGGAGAGGGTGAAAGACAAAGATCAGGTGCAAATCTGTGACCTAGGAATAATAGTGTGCCAAAGGTTCAGCATTTTGGAGATCTACCGCAAACAGAAGATGAGAGAAGAAAGAAAAAAAGGTAAATTAAAAAAAAAAGAAATTGATGGTTTTGCACTTGAGGGCACATAAGTAGCTCCACCCATAAAACGATTTCACCCACATATGGATACAGAAATAAACTCATCCTCCCCTATAAGCCTCCCCTTTCTATGTATGGGATTCGAAGGCTTAGCAGTTCCCATATCCAACCAATAAACGGAATTACATTACCGAAGCTCTTGCTACCGGATAGAATTTACTTACCTAACTTTGACTCGCACAGTACAAACCCACAATATGATTACCGAGCTGAACAACAGCTGTTGAATCTGGCAGTGCAGGATGGTTTAAAAAGTCGTCCTGCCCATGATTGGTGGATGGACCTTTGGTGGTTACGTCATCATTAATAACCTTGGTCTGATCGAAGACCGTCGACAAAGGGAACATTTTAGATCAAGGATTTGTTTTATATCAGATTAACAGAGATGCACGTTTTATTCTGGTTATCACCATATGCATTGATAAATGATATGTTTTTATTCAAACCATATATTTCATAGTACCAGATATCCCCGGAAGATATCAGCTTCGAGCTGCAATTATTGTAATGGAACAAATGTACAAGCTGGCAGAAAACAATATTTCCATCCATATATGGATGCAAGTTAGCTGAAACCTATAAACAACATTTCCTTGAATTAGAACCCATCTAATTTATCTATTAAACATCAATAAATTCACCCTTTAGCGGTGCCTTAAATACGAAGAACTTTCAAACGCCTATAGCCAGGTGTATGTATTAATACATGTGCATGGTGAGATCGATACCACGTGTGACAGTCAGTGATCGGGACAATGTCGTGGGGATGTTGACATCTGGGAGGCAGGTAAGTAATCAATACTGCCGCGCTGTTGCATGTCGTTCTGTAAACACCGCTCCATGGCGATCAGTAGTGCACGTGGGAACTGAGGCGAAACGGACCAACGTTCATTTCAGGGAACTGTGCATTTGGGGAAAAACATGGGCAGATTCAAGGGGTATTTGCTTCAATCTCCTGAACATGTGCCCCTACGGCCAAAATATCCCAACACAAAACATAACGACAAGGTATGTGCAAGCTATTATTATTCACACTGTCGTTATAGACTTGGACGTTTCAGAGAGAGTGAATGAGAGAGAGAGGGCTTCAGAGGTTGAGCTTAACAATTTGGACTTAAATGCAATATCATTGTATACACAGACACACACACAGACACACACACACACACACACACACACACACATATATATATATATATATATATATATATATATATATATTAAACAATTATAGGGTGTACTAGATGTTTAACACGCTTAAGTAGTACACATGTAACATTATGATTTTGCGATAAATAATACTTATTATAAAAGATTTCATCTGAGAGAATTCGCGCTTATTCATTTGAAGTAATTCCTAAACATATAGTATGCACTTGTATTAACAGAGAGTCTCGAGATCGGGTTTCAAGACAAGGCTAGCGTGTGAAGCAATTGTACCTAGCTGGTGTGTCCATAGAAACAACACGACTGAGTAATAAATACCCACAGACAGAATTAACATTGGCACAACATGTCACATCATGAACGTGTTGTCGTCTGACACATAATACGTAGAAAAGCCATTGCCTTTATGCATTTAAAGTTACAGACCATTTATGTTGTCGTCATATATGGAGTACAGTATACTAGAATGGACTCAAATATTGCACCAATGAAAGGGTGCCTTGAAGAAATCGAGGAAATTAAAATGTTTGACAGAAAGTTGTGCATTTTGGACGATTTTAATCTTATATATACAGAAATCTGCTAGCTTATGACACAAAATTTATTGAGAAAATGAACACAGTGTTCAACCGAAAACATAATGAAAAGGAAACTACTGCATTCGTTTGATAAATGAGAAATATTTTTTTTTGCGGTAAATCATAGACAAATGCCGTAAAAGATGGGAGACAACAATATTTTCCGGATGTTTTGATTGGATATTAAATAATTGATGGAAGAATCACATCCCCATATCGATATATTTCAGATATGATGAATCTAATACACATAAGGTCCTTTTACAATAACTGTCTTTACAGGATAACTATGTAATCAGCTTATTTCTTATAGCTTATAACCTCCAAACTGATATTATTATCATAATAATAATAATAATAATAATAATTATTATTATTATTATTATTATTATTATTATTATTATTATCCTTGTTTTTATGAATAAATCATTATTGAATGCCTATTTGTTTGTTTGTAGTTTGGACAGGATGAACATAATGGCCGCCGTCATTTGACGTTTGTGTTGAACCCCGTGTTCTCGGGATTAGTGGACGAGGAAGAGACGGGCGGCTTCACCACACACGAAAATAAACTTCAAAGCTTCGGTCATAGTCAGGTCCTCCCGGCTCAACGACCTGATCTCACCCAGCCCAGTTTTATAACCCGTCCCCTCAAAAGTGGAATCACAGTTCCTGGCGTTTCTCTTCATTCTAAGAACGACACTTCACGGTTTACTTCGATACCGCTACCGCCTGACGGTGTATCTTGTAGTCAGAAAGTGCGCTTTTTACAAGCGAGGCGGTCAACCAAAGTCATGACAGATGACAAAATTGACATTCAGAGTAATAACACAACATCACTGCCCCAAGAGATGGCAACAGAAGAGTTCAATATTACCAAAGGGGAAGAAAATGCACTTTTGGCCGCGGATAGCAAATCTAATCCTAGAAAATTCCAGGCCACGTTACAAGAAAATTATACCAATGCAAATTCCCTCGATAGCGTTGGAAAACCTAGTGTCTCGGAACAGGAAGTTGTTACGTCGTCTGCTGATTCTAATCACATAACACAAGTGAACAATATATCTCAGTTGCTAGGGAATGAAATATTTCCAGCAAAATATGACGGTTATCCAGTCATCAGCAATAAGCCTTGGACGAATGGAAATCGTGTTTCTGTTTACAGCGGAGATAGTACAAGCATTAATTTCTCAATCAGCCAAGAGGTGGAGGCACTGGTGCACAGCAGTGACGAGGGGGAAGGAATGACTGTGATAAAAGACAAGTCTATTGGAGCAAACGAAAACGAGAAGGAAAATTCTCATATAGGTTGTGCTAAGAAGAAAAAAGAGACAGAGGACACAACCACTGAAATAGATACTACACCAAACGATAACTTAATTCTGGCCTTTGACAATGACAGCACTGGTAGTAGCGGTCAAAAGTTAAACATCAGCGATCTTATTACACAAGAACTAAAGATTAAAGAAATGGTTGAACTGAATTCAAGCGAAGGTGAATCAAAAGACTTAATTATTGTAAACCATACTCATGAAACAGGTCCTTTCTCCATTTCTTCAGGAAAATCCAAAGAGAGCGAAGGAAATGACGTCACTTCTCTCGGCGAGACAACGAAAAATGGCGGCATCAAAGACATCATGGACAAATCTAAGCACACGTCCATGCAAGTAGAATCTCAACAAGACCAGACAATAAAGCATACGGACATTTCTGGTCAAACAAGCATTCCAAATAGTTCAACAAACCAAAGGGGGAAGTATGAAACAAGCAGCCCAGGCACAGGAAGTGGCACAAGACTAGAACCTAAAAGAGAGATCAAGAAGGATTCTGTTACGACAAACACGTTTTCGGAAGACCAACATGTAGTTTACTCTTCAGAGGTTCCTATGTCCCAGGAAGCTATAAAATTCACGATAGAAGAGGTCAGAACCGCAGACGATAACACTCCAAGGGAAGGGTCAGTTTCATCTCCAAATGACACACAGGCAAAATCAGACGTTAATGGTTCCCTGAGTGCACATGCGCATACAGGACATGTCAAAGGTGAATGTTCCCCGTTAGACGATGGTCCTAGCAGGTCTACATCAGAAAACACTGTAGATCGATCAGGCAACTATGTTATCACTGCGTCATCCATAAAAACTGATGAAATACATGTGATACAGGATACAAAACAAGGTACACAAGTTGTGAACACAAACAGTGTGATAGTTCCCGAGGAATCCAACAGAGACAACAATGACATCGTACCCATGGAATCATGCGACTCTAATAAAACTGAAGAACCCCAATTAAACAGTGCCGTCGATAGAGAGCTCGTGTCTTACAGAACAAGTCAAATGTCAGACACATCCAATTTCATCGACAAACCCTTCATGGCGGCACAACCACGGGTTACTTCCGCTACCGATAATAATCTACAACTGGGCGACATCTACCGGGGAAGAATCGCAAACAAGCACGCCGTGGCGAAAGTGAACCCGGTGTTTGTAGATGACGAATCGGTCATGATCGTCTATGACACGCCTGTTAATGTGCAAGCCGCACACGACGAGGGTCACATGAAGAAAACGCTACAGACAGCCGAGCCGGAGTCAGAAGCCAGTGAAAAGGTAAGTTTTTTATTTCACATCTCCAGGTGTAAATGATAATCTTAAAATGCACGGGAAAATGACTAAAAGCATACCGGCTAAAGGACACCCAAGCGGCCGTCCGATCGATGTCCGCAGAAATACTTTGAAATTGCAAATATGGTCTTTTTCCGGTACGCATAATATCACTTACATGTTCTTATTATTTAGGCATATATCGCCATGACCATAAGACCTTGGCTAGTTTTACTCAATCTACCTAATTTTTCAGCTGGATCATTTCAAGGTATTTATACTTTTATCATTAGCATTGCCCAAAAAACGACAGAGTTCCCCGATTTACTAATGAGCCGAGCTTTCAGAAACACTACATATTCATTCTGAATTCGGGCCACTTTATTCTAACATAGGCCCAGGAGCGAGGATAATGGCGTATGTTTACACATCCGGACGATAAAAGTCACGGGTCAAATCCTTTCGCCTGGACCAGAGGCTCAGCTGGGCTTTAGATCACAGACGATCAAAGATATTTGTAATGCACCTGCATGGTGACTTTCGCGTTCAGTCATTGCTCAAAATGATTTACTCACAATAACACACCCGGACGTTCACTGTCACAGGTCATGACCTCTCGCCTGGGCCGGGAGCCAATCCCCGGTACTGTAACATTTGCATCGCGCAAATGAGTCCCATCTACCAATCATAAGGCGCATATGATATCATACATATTTATCACGTTTACTTACGAACGCGTGTGAGTTTTAACAGAACTTGAGCGGGATGCCAGAAATAAATTTATAACGTAAGCGATTCTTTTAATATCATGGAAAGAGTGAGTAATTAAGAAATTTTACGGACCAAGTGTAAAAATACGTTGAGATGCCTACGAGTATGTCCAGCCGCTGTCGATAAATGTTAGAATACAAGTCTCACAAGTAATGACGATAATGTTAAAGTTAATAAAAGCCTCATATTTTGATAAAAATAAAACACAAAAACAGGTTGCAATAAATTTTATTCACATATAACATATATGTTAGATGAAATATCAGAAAAAACACCGGCTTTCATGGTTGTTTTAGTCCTATAGTTGGTCTCAACTGGACCTTGGCCCCGAGTCCCTCTGGGGCGGACACCGCTGTAACGGACAAATCTTCCAGTCCCGTGACTGTCCGCCCCAAACGGGTAACAATGTAGTCCTATTCCTGGCTGATTTTGCACACTAATTTAACATTGTCCTATTCCTTCTTGATTTTGCTCACTAATTTAACATACAGTCCTATTCCTTCTTGATTTTGCCCACTTGTTAAGTTAAACCTTTGCCTTATTAGCTTAGAATTACGCTTTGTATAGGGTCCTGTATATTCAGATATGGTTGGCTGATGGTCTGAAAATGGGTGAATTACAGAATTCACGGTTTCTGTGCATGAGACTGGAATTGTCCTGGGCGCAATTTAAGGTATTAAGATACCTAGGTCAATCACTTTTGGCCGAATAATATTTATTATTGCACCTTGGAAGTAACCTGATAACCATCCAGGACGTTCAGAACTAAGGTCCAATGTTCAAAACACAAATTAAACATGAAGTTCAAATCACTTTGGAAATTAAGCTGCCTGGGGAGCAAGTATCCGCAAAAGTATCAAATCACATTGGCTGCGCTGGTCCGTTCTTGAGTTGTGTTGCGCACGCGACGCAATTCCTGTTTTTACATAATGTATTGGCATACAGTGGATGGCCTTTCTGGATGTCGTCAAGTCATTTTTTAGGAATTTCACTTTAGCCAAATATACACTAGAAAATGGGGCGCCTACTAGACCGGTTCAGAAAAATCTGGAGCAGGCTACATTTTTGCTTGCGTTCACAATGTGCTTGACCAAGTGAACAAGTAGAGCGCGCTACCCTGTCCGGTTAGGCCGGTTTGCACTTGGCCCAGCCTAGAATCTGCATTGCATTTACACACAGATAAATACTGCATTCCTGTACGATCTAGATTGGATTCCCCCTTGGGCGGATGGTTAAATCCCAGTCACATGACAGCCGAGTCTTGCTGGAGCGCACTTTATAGATAGCGCGCTCCACTTCTGTTTACACACGTTCGAAGCATAAATGTAGAATGTGGAACTGACTTAAACCGGTCCAGACCGAAATTCCTCGAAATCTGGCGCTTTTGGAGGACTTGGCGCGTGCTAAACGATGCAGAGCGCTCGGGGGAACGTGTGCAAATAGGGTTAATATTTCACATTGAAACAGTGTTTACGTCTCAGGAGATTATCAAAAGAAAGCAGCGTTGATTGTAAAAGCTATTCTAATGAGGTGGGTATACAGGAAGACGGAATGTTTGACTGGTGTGTAAGCTTTGAGAAGATGATGTGAAGATATCTAACGCTCGTTAAGGGGGTCAAGTTGGAAGTGATGGTAAAACAAGGGAACCATGGGTCACGGCGCTCAGCTGATTGTGACAGTTATAACTGCATCACTATAGATTTTTTTTAAGTTCCAATAAAAATACTATCGGGGGGGGGGGGGGGAGAGTAACAACACCTTTGGATATAAAAACAGAATACGGAATTAAATTCAATGGTGCTTTCAGGGACTGGTGGGAGGTACAGCACCTCTGCATATACGTAATTATGCATATGAAATTATAATTAAATATTTAAAAACAGGCAGAGAGATGGAAAAAAAGCAAATAACTTTAATTTCCATTCTATAGAGATAGGAAAATAAAGAACAAATATTTGCATAAGATCCTATTTTTTTCTTTAATTAGGTCATTTTTTAGTTTATAAATTTTACTATATATTTTCAGTATATCATATATATCTGAATATTTAAATTGATTCACAAATCTAAATTGCATCAACATTTATACTTAATTTAGTCAGGTAACATCACATTTAGCACACAGATATATTTCTTTTTTTTTTATTAAATATATTTTTTAAATTTGCAAAGCAATAAATATATGAAAATAACACTCCAGAATTCACCAAAAATGCGCCTTTATTTATCCATGATTTTTTTCATATATTATCAAATTGCGCCTACTGATTGGTTAAATCTATATATTAATAGCGTAAGGCGATTTTTGTAATTTTCCGTATCTCCTCTGATACCGCCGTACGGATTGCCGTGATTTTTTACATACATATGCTCCGGGATTGTCCGAAGAGATTCCACCCAATTCTATTTGCAATATTTGCGTATTGCGTGCATAATTAATAATTTTAATATTTGCTCCCCCGCGGGCGCCTCTTTTCTTTGTGTCTTCGGGCCAGGTAACACAATGGCCATAGAGTGTGTCATGGCGGGACAGAGTTATACTCCGGGGGCCCTATCTGGGGTTTTCTTACATTTTGCGGTGACCGGCCCGATATAATCCTCATCGACGATCCCTTCTCAAAAGGGGGATCTTTGAAAGAATTGTTTTGCAGGAGCCCTCTTCGTGACCTGATATGCTTGAGTGCACATCTACCGGGTCACAGAAATCGTAATGGATAAGCTGAATAAAGGAATGGTTCACAGGCACTTTATATTTCAAAAACCTGTGAGGCCGGGCGATATATTTTACCTTTGTTTTGTATGTTTCGATAAAAATTTCATATGATCAGGGAAAAAATGAAAATAACAGAATTTTTTGCTAAATACACAAAAGAAATTCATGAAAAAGGAAATCTGATCAAAATGGTATTCTTGAAAGATAAAAGCAATATTATTTTTTTATGGAAGGGGGGGGGGGGGGAATGCGGTGCCTGACAGCCATACCTTTTATTTTTGTTTTGGTCTTATACAGTCGAATGCACTTGGTCGCACGAAGTGCAGGGCTTTGCATGCGATTGAGATCCTTGACAAATATTCACCAACACATGTAGGCCTATACTATGTAACAGATGTAAAGAAAATGTTAATCAAATTCATGATGTGTACATGTGTGGAGTGGCACCACCAAAGTTGTCGACACATAATACTGAATTAAGATTTTTTTTACATCGAGGCTTTTTTCTCATTACTGCAGTTACAAATGTAAAACCCCTGTAAAAATGTATATTTAATACGTTTGTACTGGTATTTGTTTGTTTTACATGCGTGTGCCATCTGATTTGCAATAACGTTTATGTATTGCTCTTTGTTTTAAAGACTTTTAAATCTTTCATTCAGTATGTATACTTAATGCGTATAAGCCGTAGCCATCATTTTTACAAATAAAACTGGTATTTTTGCATTTCCTTCTAAGGTCTATTCCGTGGACGGTTTCTTTGTATGTATATGTAATACTGTTGATCAGTTTCTCATGTCACATGATACATGTGTAGGTGACTATTTGTCAAAGATCCCCACCACATGCATGTTAGACACTGGTTTCGGGTGACCGTGTTCGACAGTACGCTGTTCCGATACATGTTCCGAACGCCGTTCCGAAATATATTTATCCACAACACCATACATATAATGAATCTATATAAAAATAGCGTGACGCGATTTGTGTGATTTTCCGTATCCGGAAACCTTGCAATCCGACGGTATTTTGCAATAAACGAACGGGACCCATAGAAACTAGCCTTGACAAACCGACAGCCTAGGATTCCGACTCCGACATGACATTTCCCGACACAAACAAGGATACCGACGTATTTTCTGACTTGACAATCCGACCGGTATATTGTCCTTTGATGTCAGTCGTCGCGCTCGTGCACACAACACCCTGATCAATTAGGCGTGAAATCAAGCGATACGTATTGTTCTAACTGTACACGAGAACCGATTATTGAGTCAATTTGGCTCACTAATTAAGTCAGTTAACATCCGTATGTGGCACACATGAACCTCTCGGTGTGTGGAATACACGGAGGTGGAGAACGGTGCTGGGGACCTTTTCCAGGCACTCAACAGCGCGGACCACGTGACCGCGGAGCGATATCTCGTATTAGACAACATGGAGCCAACGGAAGCAACGCCGACGGCCGCTGATATTCTGTCAATGGTCAAAGAAGACAGTGACAGCGAGTCTGAGGGAGAAGATGGTCCTTTAAACCAGTAACTCCCAGAGACACTATTGGGGGATTGGAAACAGGGCTACGGTATATTGAGGAGCTTGGCTTCGAAGCAGGGGACGTTGATGCCGGCCGCTTTGAAAAGTCTGTGAAAATGAAAAATAAATGAACAAGATACCAGACAGATATGCTTGCATTCTTTAGACGCACATGAACTTAGTAGATCAACTGCTGGTTCAAATATATACATTTAGTTAATGTTTGTTCAGAAATATAAGCATATCTCAAAATTGTAGAATCTGCATAGGTCGTCAATCTTGACGAGCGTAGTATATATAGACAAGTATATAAGAAATAAAAACAATACTCCATGACGGATGATTTTTTATTTTCTAATTCACATTAATCATAACAATACCATATACGCAGTTTATTATAACAAAATACTTAATGAATTATAACAAGTCCTCCAAACATTTAGGTCACATTGTATCTTGACCCTCCGTCACCTTTATTGATTTGACAGTCCGACAGCCTTGCAATCCGACGTAAATTAGCGTATTACATTTAGTGTCGGATTATCAAGTCACGACTGTATAAGAATTTCAAGAGTAAAAAAATAGTAATATCATTATTAAAATAGGAAGGAATTAGATTTTTTTTGTAGACGAGAATGCCTTAGTGCGGCCCCCTCAGCCATTCTAGTCCACCAAAATAAACTTTAATTTATTGTATAACAACACTCTTAGGGGTTAATCAAGGGATTTGGGGCTATTTTCTCTTCTCAGCAAATATTTTTTCCCCGACAGTGACAAAAAAAAAGAATTTTCTTCTTCCCCGGTGTCGAGGTTGGGTCCTTATATATATATATATATATATAATATATATATATATATATATATATATATATATATATATATATATACAATGTGACACTCTACATCATATAAACATTTAGTTTTGTTTGTGTTTAATGCTGTTTCATTTCAGGATCTGTGGTATTTTGATTTGTATTGAGACCCTATATTAAATCTTATTTAATTGCCTCGATTTAAAGTCATCTTGTTGTTAATATTCTTGATATGACATGTAGAACACGGTTGTCTGTAGGTAGTAGATCAGTGAATGAAGTGATAATGTGACAATTCAGGATAATATATTTTAAATCAAAGGCTTTTTATACACAAGCAATTATCATATGATGCTTCGTCCTCAACTCTAGAAGCAGCACTGATGCTTGTTTTTAACTGTGGAACATGTGCTTTTAGGAATAGGCAGTTAAGGGGGTTATGTACATCCCTTTTTTTAAATTTATTCATTTTAACCATTGATTTATCTTAAATGATACAATGAAATAAGTCTAGTGACAGATTGGAATCTTTTGATCTCACAAAATCAGGTTTCACAAAACCTATAGGTGTCAAAACAAAAAGGAGATGTGTGTAAAAACATGCAATAAAAATTGAGCAACGTGAATGTGAATTTATAAAGAATATCCACTGCATACATTACTGCACTATCATGATCCTTATAAGGATGGAAACAATCTTAACTACTTCCAACATGAGTGCCTGTATTCTTACAAAACTATGTTATAAAATACACTTTCCTGAACTTCTGAGAAGTTAACTGATTTTATTGTCTATTTTGATTTTCCATTCCTTACAAGATGTTGGGTTAAAAGAAACCTGAAACCTAATTCTATAGGTCTGGAGCCCTCGTATGTACAAATCATCCCTGTGAATTTTGGAAAGCTGAAGTATGTTGTTGATGAGTCATTGCGTTCGAGAGAAAATCAGCAATGGGGCTGCGGCGGCCATATTTGAATTCAGACAAATCTGTTATTTTATAGGTCTGGAGCCCTCATAGGTACCAATCATCCCTGTGAAATTGGGAAAGCTGCATTCTGTTGTTGTTGAATTACCGCGCACGATAGAAAATCAGCGATTTGGCTGTGGCAGCCATATTGAGTCTGTAATTCGATAAGTCTGTAATTCGATAGGTCTGGAGCCCTCATAGGTGCCAACATCCCTGTGAATTTGGAAAGGCTGCAGTATGTTGTTGTTGAGTAATCGCACTCGAAAGAAAATCAGCGATTGGGATGTGGCGGCCATATTGGAATTCCTACAAGTCTGTAATTCGAGAGGTCTTGAGCGCTAATAGGTACCAATCATCCTTGTGAATTTAGGAAAGCTGCAGTATGTTGTTGTTGAGTTATAACGTACAAAAGAAAATCAGCGATTGGGCTGTGGCGGCCATATTGGAATTCCGACAAGTCTGTAAATCGATAGGCCTGGAGTCCTCATAGGTACCAATCATCCCTGTGAAATTGGGAAAGCTGCATTTTGTTGTTGTTGAGTTATCGCGCACGAAAGAAAATCAGCGATTTGGCTGTGGCAGCCATATTGAAAATCCGACAAGTCTATAATTCGATAGGTCTTGAGCCCTAATAGGGGCCGACATCCCTGTGAATTAGGGAAAGCTGCAGTTTGATGTGGTTGAGTTATCGCACTCGAAAGAAAATCAGCGATTGGGCTGTGGCGGCCATATTGGATTTCCTACAAGTCTGTAATTCGAGAGGTCTGGAGCGCTAATAGGTACCAATCATCCCTGTGAAATTGGGAAAGCTGTAGTATGTTGTTGTTGAGTTATTGCGTACAAAAGAAAATCAGCGATTGGGCTGTGGCGGCCATATTGGAATTCGGACAAGTCTGTAATTCAACAGTTTTGAAGCCCTCATAGGTACCAATTTCTGTGAATATTGGAAAGCTGCAGTATGTTGTTGTTGAGTAATCGCACTCGAAAGAAAATCAGCGATTGGGCTGTGGCGGTCATATTTGAATTCCGACAGGTCTGTAATGCGATAGGACTTGAGCCCTCATAGGTAACCATAATCCCTGTGAATTTGGTAAAGCTGCAGTATGTTGTTGTTGAGTTATTGCGTACAAAAGAAAATCAGCGATTGGGCTGTGGCGGCCATATTGGAATTCGGACAAGTCTGTAATTCAACAGTTTTGAAGCCCTCATAGGTACCAATTTCTGTG
Organism: Sipunculus nudus; assembly: GCA_026874595.1. Lineage (NCBI taxonomy): Eukaryota > Metazoa > Annelida > Sipuncula > Golfingiida > Sipunculidae > Sipunculus > Sipunculus nudus. The sequence goes on from CM049313.1 coordinate 61,529,617, forward strand.
AATATTGAAAAGCTGCAGTATGTTGTTGTTGAGTTATCGCACTCGAAAGAAAATCAGCGATTGGGCTTTGGCGGTCATATTTGAATTCCGACAGGTCTGTAATGAGATAGGTCTTGAGCCCTCATAGGTAACCATCATCCCTGTGAATTTGGTAAAGCTGCAGTATGTTGTTGTTGAGTTATTGCGTACAAAAGAAAATCAGCGATTGGGCTGTGGCGGCCATATTGGAATTCCGACAAATCTGTTATTCTATAGGTCTGGAGCCTTCATAGGTACCAATCATCCCTGTGAAATTGGGAAAGCTGCAATTTGTTGTTGTTGAGTTATCGCTCACGAAAGAAAATCAGCGATTGGGCCTTGGCGGCCATATTGGAATTCCGACAAGTCTGTAATTCGATAGGCCTGGAGCCCTCATAGGTACCAATCATCCCTGTGAATTTGGGAAAGCTGCAGTATGTTGTTGTAGAGTAATCAGGTGCGAAAGAAAATCAGCGATTGGACTGTGGCGGCCATATTGGAATCCCGACAAGTCTGTAATTCGATAGGCCTAGAGCCCTCATAGGTACCAATCATCCCTGTGAATTTGGGAAAGCTTCAGTAGTTGTTGTAGAGTAATCGCATGCTAAAGAAAATCAGCGGTTGGGCTGTTGCGGCCATATTGTAATTCCGACACGTCTGTAATTCGATAGGCCTGGAGCCCTCATAGGTACCAACCAACCCTGTGAATTTGGGAAAGCTGCAGTATGTTGTTGTAGAGTTATCGCGCGCGAAAGGAAGTGTCACTCACGGAAGGACGGCAGTACGGAAGGACGGACTGACACGGTGATCTCTAACTAATGTGATACAACACATCATCCCTCATCAACCTAAAAAAATACGAAAAATAGGAAATTTTCCTGAAAATAGGATAAAATAGGAAATTGACTCCCTGCTCGTTCTCTCCCATAAATTACTGATATGCCACAAGCAATGATTGCGGAAAGTGCTGACACAATATAGAAGCCATCCTGTTCATGCTTATTGACTTACAAAGTAAGCACAAACACAACGCATCACAACTGGATCCTTGTGTAAGGTGAAAATTACAATATTCCAAACACAATTCCATGAGCAACAACGGACCCATGGGTCACGGCGCTCAGCTGAATGGGACAGATATTATTGTAACACCATTTCTGTATGTAGATCTTTAATATTTCTTTTTGACAGATGTAATTTTTTGTATTCATTATGTAGTTGAGCGGAATAGTAATATAGAATATCAGTATTTCAAATATGTACAAGAATGTGCGTCTAAAAATATTGCATTGGGAATGACCAGATGTTGTTAATTGCAGAGGAAGGAAGTGGAGATTTGCAAGTATAAAAATACACATTTAATAAATCAAAATAATTATGGAAAAGTATAAAACTGATATGTTTTGGAAAGCAGTTGTTGCTGAATGAGAGAGGAAACAGAATGTCTCAAACAGTATCTATAGAGAAGAAATGGTAGATTAAGCTATGAGAGGTTGCCATATTTGATCTGAATTGAAGAATGAGGGATTGTTGCTAATAATATCTTGTGATCTGACCATGTGTTTTCTAAGGTTGAAACTGAAGCACAAGATCTATGGTATTCCATGGTCATTGGTTGGTTCTCGGACTAGTTGTTGACATTTAAAGAGTAGACATTTGTGTCAAATTGTGTCAATTTGGTGTTATATTTTATATTAGAAATGTCAATACTGAAATCGACCATGATCACTATAGGCAGGTTGAGGTAAACCAGAGAGACTAAAACTTGGACTGCAGAGAGGACACATTACTGGTGGGACAAAATGCCTTACAATTTGCTGCATGCGGACACAAATCTCCTTTCTTACACTCTAAAAAGTGATGGATGTTACTGTCCTCATCATCTGTGTTATTCTTAAGTACTAACTGAATGATAAAAACACTTATTTTTCCTTCTATAACCAAAGACACACCCATGTACAGATTTAACATAATTGGCCCATATATATAACAGTTTTTAAAAAGATAAAAGCAAAAGGCCCTGCTAACTCATGACAACCAAATATTTAATACATATTGCTGAACTAAAACTGTGCACTATTATGGAGTGTTTCAACTTTAGCTTCAGGAGTCTCTCATGATCAGATATTTCTAGAAGTATGATTATTTTAGCTATGTGACAGTAATATGTGCATAAAATAACCATGGGAATGAATGAACACCTGTCAATCATAGCATAAGAAAGAAAGTGGAGATTAACATCTACAATAAAATTTTAATTTATTGATTCAAATAAAAGGCTGTGAACAAATCCATTTTCAAATGAGCATACACTATATCTGATAAGTATATATTGTAATGTGTAATGCATGAAAATTGTGGTATAGTCAGCTGAGCTAAAATTTTTTTTTTCGTAGCAACACACGTGGATTAAACATTAATTTTTTTAAGGCTAAACCTTCAAAAGCCATTTAAAGCAGGCTGGCTACGCAAAACGGGAGTATGAAATGCATGTATCACGTATAGCTACTTTGGGTCACAGCTCGGATTTAAGACAAAGCCAAGTACAATGTGGCAGTTACAAACAACTAGTTTTTATCATGGTTCTTTTATTTTTCGGAATAACGATTTATATTTCTCCCACACAGCCTGGGGCAGCGGTCCTCCTGGATGAATCGAACCCGGAGATGCAAGGATACGACACTTTAATCAACAAGACCGTCAAGAAGAAGCGACGCCGCAGGGCATGTTACGTCACTTCCGTCGTCCTTGTGGTCCTCTTAATTGGTGTCGTCATTGGACTAGCACTGTACTTTACGAGGTAATGATATTTCTGCAACTTTCCAAAAGTTCGGGGACGTGAAATTACCAAATATTTTACGAATTAGCAATAAGCGCTGACGACACATACGTGCACGTGACCAAGCCTAAGGACGGTCACATGACATAAACCAACAGTCAAGCCATTTACAAGCGTGTGTCAAAAGGATACATGTCTGGTGCTTATGGAAATGCAGACAACACCTGTTACTAAAGAAGTATGGTATTATAATCAATGTTGACATCTTTTGAAAATTACCAAAACATAAATATTATTATCTACAATCATCATCAGTTAAGAGTTTCATGATGTTTTATGGAAGTATCAGTCGTGTGAATCGAAGGATTCGCTCTCTAATTATTTAAAGCTTGTAAGGCCAAAAAAATGAAAGGTATGGTTCTCAGGCACCGCCCGCGTCAATTTTAAACCCCCGCATCAAAAATTTTTATTTTGATTTTCAACAAAAACCTTACCAATTTTGAGCTCTAGCCACTCGGACATTCTTTCCAGTAAATAAAATCATACAATTTTGATGAAATTTCCTTTGTTATGTAGTGTTTTTACTTGTTCAGCAAAAATAAATCTGTTAGTATCACGCTTTTCCCTTATCATTTGACATTTTTATCAAAACATACAAAAAAAAATAAAAAATATAAAAACCGCCCGCCCGCATTAATTTCTGAAAAAAAGTGCCTGATAACCAAACCTTTTTTTTTTTTGGCCTAATACAGGCATTTTTTTTCACAAGGACACGTGGACTCGTCTTGGGCATCTGCCGGAACACACAGATGAAATATCTGTAAAATGGAATAACAACAAACCTCCATTTTACAGGCTGCATTTTCATGATTTTACGGCTATATTAAGTTTTCGTAAAACAATATCATTACAGAAATGAACACTAGATTAAAATATTCTGTTTAAAAATTATATATATATATATATATATATATATATATATATATATATATATGCGACGATATATAAATATTGCGAGAGAATACCAGAACAGCAAATTCACAAAAAGACTTACTCAGCTGAACATGTATTCTGAAAATACTTTTTTTTATTATTATTATTCTTATTGGAAAATGACCCGAGCTCCTTCAGGTCATACACTTATTCAACCACTCCCTCGTGAACAGAGTTCAAATTTATAACCTTAATAATCAATATCGGGTTATTTTATCCATAGAAGACTTACTTTTAAATGTACATGTGCATATGGCAACGCCAGAGTGCATAATACATCCGTCGTATGCCGTGTGACCTTTGACATCATTAAACATGTAGAGGTATTGCAGAGAACTGAACCCAGGTGAGTAACTTCATTGTATGAGCCACTTTACGATTACAATGACATCACCAAATAATACCACAACTACAAAATATGGACCTTTAAATAAAATACCATTGACCCAACATAAATGCAGCAAATTTTCAGTAAATAATCTCACCAAAACCATACCATAAAACACACAAGCTGCAAAGCTCACAAATACCCACATAATATTGAAACCACAGATTTGCAGGCTTTCACCTAAATCCATGAATTATAAAGTCATTCAACGCCTTAAATAAGAAAATCATGTTTTTAATTTGTTTTCATATAAAACGTCATCAACGGGTATATCATGCTCAGTCACAGGTATGTTGTCACACACAGACTCGTTAAACGTCAACGCAAGGAGGTACGGCCGCTTCCCGAATGCTGCGGTGTATTTCTCCAGGTACGTATCGTAGTAACCCTTCCCTCTTCCAAGCCGGTCCCCGGTCTGTGAGAAGGCCATCCCTGGCATCAGTATCATGTCTAATCCACCTGTTAATTGAATAAATGAATGAATGAATGAAATAAATGAATGAATGAATATATGAATGTCAGCTGAAATCAATGTAAGGTACATTATGATATATATATATGTATATATATATATATATATATATATATATATATATATATATATATATATATATATATATATATATATATATATACAAGCATATCTTTTTTCCAAAGATAAATGATATGTTATGTTAAAAACTAAAATTCATTTTTATTTCATTTTCTTAAACCAAACTGCACAATTATGAACTTTCTGGCATGTCAAGAGCCAATTTTCCAAGAACTATTTTAACTAGAATACGGGTAGTCGACAAGCGACTATGTGTATCCGCCGAAATCAGAGAGAGACGGGTGAAGTGAGGCATGGAGTGAGTGGCTCTGGGAAATAGACAGGATGTTTTGCATGTAAGCATGGACGTCTGCAGCCGAAATGTGTGTAGGTGGCACCACCTGTCACAATATCCAAGAAGTTATCAAAGTTCTTAAACTGCAAAATTCTTATGCAGATAAGTCAAACCACTGCCGAGATATGAGTGATTTTATCCCACGGCAGACAGACAGACGCTGTGCAAAAATGGTTGCAGGTGCGCCACTAGTTTTGCGTATAATATAGAGCTATAGACATGCAAAATTTCAATAGATTACGTCAAACCAGTCCTGGGATATAAGCCTGGAGGTCTGCAGCGTAAACATAAATGTAGGTGGCGCCACCTGCCACAAAATCGAATGTGGAAAACTTTGTTTTGGCGGATACAGTTATATAATACAGATCTAATTTCTGACATGTACATAGGATTTTATCTAACGGCAGACAAACAGACGGACGCTGTACAAAAATAGTTTCAGGCGGCGCCACCAGTTTTGCATATGATAAAGAGCCATGTGAGATCTATACACATGCAAAATCTCAGGAGTATACGTCAAACCAGTCCTGAGATTTAAGCCTGGATGTCTGCAGACTGAAAGTGAAAGTAGGTGGCGCCAACTGCCACAAAATCAAGAAAGCTATCCAAGAAGTATATACATCCAAAATTTGAGGCATAAAAGTCAAACCACTGCAGAGATATGAGTGATTTTATCCCACGGCAGACAAACAGATGGACGCTGTGTAGAAATGGTTGCAGGTAGTACCACCAGTTGCGTGTGTGATAAAGAGTGATGGGAGATCTATATACATGCAAAATTTCAGGAGGATATGTCAAACCAGTCCTGAGATATAAGCTTGGATAATTGCAGCCTAAACGGGAAAGTAGGTGGCGCCACCTGCCACAAAATCGAGAAAGCTATCAAAGATGTATAAACATGCAAAATTTTAGGCAGAAAAGTCAAACCACTGCCGAGATATGAGTGTCTAACAGCAGTCAAACAGATGGAATCTGTGCAAAAATGGTTGCAAGTGGCGCCACCAGTTTTGTGTATGATAAAGAGCTATGTTAGATCTATAGACATGCAAAATTTTAGGAGTACACGTCAAACAAGTCCTGAGATACAGGCCTGGATGGCTGCAGCCTGAACGTGAAAGTTGGTGGCACCACCCGCCACAAAATCCAGAAAGCTATCCAAGATGCAAAATTTTAGGCATCCAAGATGCAAAATTTTAGGCAGATAGGTCAAACCACTGCCCAGATATGAGTGGTTTTGTCCCACAGCAGACAAACAGACAGATGCTGTGCAAAAATGGTTGCAGGTGGCGCCACCAGTTTTGCGTATGATAAAGAGCTATGTGAGATCTATAGTTATGCAAAATTTCAGGAGGATACGTGAGACCAGTCATGAGATATAAGCCTGGAATTCTGCAGCATAAACATGAAGGTGGCACCTCCTGTCATTAAATCCAGAAAGCTATACAGGATGAATACACATGCTAAATTTCAGGTGGATAGGTCAATTCACTGCAAAGAATGAGTGATTTTATCCCTAAGTAGATGAACAGATGGATGCTGTGCAAAAATGGTTGCAGGTGGCGCCACCATTTTTTGTATGTTATAAAGCTATCAAAGGGCTACATTTGTGCAAAATTATTTTCCTAATTGGTCAAAGGAGTCCAAAGATATGTGGGTTAATGTGTCAAAACACAGTCAAAGCACTGGAGAGAGGAAAGATCAGAGGTCAATGCAAAATATTTTGGCACCAGTTCACTTGTGACCCATTAATTGTGTAAAGTTTCGGAAAAATCTGTCTAGTGGTCTCAGAGTTCTATTCCAAAAACAAATGCGGAACCTGGTCAAAAACACAGTATCCGCAAAACTTTGTTTTGGCGGATACAATTAAACAACTATGTTTTGTTGTTGTTTTGACACAACTTAGCAGATAATTCTTTATGGGATATGATGAAATTTTAATGTTCAACTATAATAAGTTTTATAATGTGAAAATGAATTTTGTTTATCTGTCACAAAACCCTGTTGCTATAAAACATAAAAATATATGACATATCTTATTAAATCGACATTTGTAATAGTATTATTACACTCCCTTTTCATGTTTTTAAAAAATAAAATTTTCATTCACAAAAATGAAATGATTTTTCACACCAGTCTGCATCTATGGCAATTACATTCGTTTGCCAGTGGGCTCATTTATTATTGTGGATAATTTCTCCCCTCCTTACCATAGTATTGTTTTCCTGTTTCTATGGAAGGCTGATATGATAACCATTGATTTGTTCCCCTGCACTAATTTTGTTGCCACATATTACCATTGTAGCTGTTTACATGTCACTATGTTATTTGTTTACCTATTTCCACATTTTACCATGGTAGCTGTTTAAATGTAACCATGACAATTGTTTACCTGATTCCACATATCACCATTTTAGTTGTTTACATGTCAACATAGCATTTGGTTACCTGTTTCCATGGCATCCTCTCTGCTATCATCAAGAGCTGGCTGTTTGATTTTCCAGGCTGTTTCTGGCAGGCTGTGGTAGTCCTGCATGGACTTTAATCTCACCATGTCCATGCTAGTCTTAGTGTAACGCGGGATGAAACAGAGCTTATTCAGCGCGAACATCTGCTGCAGTAAACTCTCTGTCCTGATCTCATCCTTCATGCTCAAGAACACAGAAATCCGCTTACTTGAGATGAACTTCTCTGTGCATAGTAACTGTCAATCAACAATCAGATGCAAATGTTATTATTATCAAAATTTATATAATATAATTACATAATACATTAAAATTATGGTCAAATACATGGATTTTGTTATCCAAAAAATGTAATAGTATATATATATATATATATTGGAGCCTGTCTGCGGATCTGGCCCATCTGCCGATAGGCTTAGCCAACATGAGGATCCCTTGTTGGGATGCCAATCTGCAGATGGGCAGCCCAATAACAGATTTGATACCATGCACTTTCTGGCCCATCTGCAGACTGGCTTGGCCCAATAACCAATTTTAGTTTTTGTTAGTAATACGTTTTTTTTAATATCTTGATTATACTTTTATACTCAGACAAATATTTCTTATAACTTAAATGTGTTTATTGAAACATAAATCACTTTCACAGCCTTACATCAATAATTCCTCATCAAAATTACATAGATGTGCATAGAATACTTCATAGATGTGCATTCAGTGTTACAAAACCCTATTTAATAACTTTTTACACACAATTCTTAACTGGTCTACATTGCATTGAGTTTTTACAGTTTTTTAAGTTATTACAGCTTTTGCGAAAAAATCTCAATTACATTACCACATATATGTGACTTCCATGGTACCATACAATTTACTAAAGAGCAATTATATATGGTACAAAATCAGTTTCTCAAATTCATTTTTAATATCCACATATATCAAGGTTACCACATACATTTTGACAATAGAATAGTAATATATGAAGCAAACACACACTCATGAGTCATTTGATCTCAGAATTATTCACAATCATGCACTATCACCACAATAACACATCTTGTTTCAGTTTTTTTTGGAGAAGTGTCTTATTGATGAGCTCTCTACTTAGCATTCTTACAGAATTGTTGGTGTCCTGGTGATGAGAGCAGCAGGGATGTCGGACAGTATTCCTTTTTTTCAGGTTATTACATAGATGATGCCGAAGGTAAGTGTAGTTTCAGCTGCAGGGGTCATTGCCTGAGGGTAGTGTCTTTGCAAAGGCCAGGGCAAAAATGCCACAGAATAAATTTAAACAAAACGATAGGGTTATGTTTTACATATCTTTTACAGTTAAATAGTAAAGTTTATTTTATTTTTAATATATAACAATTTATAAGATACAACTGATAAATAAATCGATCTCTGAAACAAGCAATTATCACGATGTTTAATATATAAATATGTTTTAATATATAAAATATTAATATATATATAAAATTTAAATGGTGACAAGACTCCTTCTAGACCATTTTGGATAAATATAATTATGCTTTATACCCAGAAGATACATAATGAAGAGATAAGATTTATACGAAAAAATACTAAAATTCGAAGTTAATACTTGCATATTAATTATTTCGGTCTGTGTGGGATACTGTTATCGAATAAAATTTTAGCTCAGCTTACTATGAACTATTCTGAACTTATTTAAAGACCCTGTATGGATTCGGGACAATAAACATTTATGTAAAATGAATCTATATTGTATAAATTGAATGAATAATGATAATACAGTTGATAAATGGCACACTATTTTGATAGGGTTGTACCTTTTTTGTCTAAAAGACCATATACTATCTCATGTCATATAACCGAGTGAACTTTTATGGGTATGTATACAGGCCGTTGCGGAGGCATGTGCTCTGTGAGTGCTTTTTAGTTGTCACTAACTCTATAATAACACTTAAGGGCAAACGCATTTAGGTATGACCAATTCACCAACTTTATATCTGATACACTTTACATGATAAATGAATCACTTACATCAGCAAAGGTCTTTCCATATCCTGCATGGTCAACCTCCCTCTCGTGGATGTTCTTGGCGATGTCAAAAAGACTATCAACAGGGACTACCTGTAATTACAAGCTGACCTCTTCTCCGGGCTTAGCTTTAGAGGGAATAACAAGTGTGTTGGACCCCCCAAGAGCAGGCAAATCCATTTAGGTTCTGAGAAATGATTGTCTGAGTACAAAATTGAACAAGATAATGAAAAAAATGTATTACTTACAAAAACTAAAATTGGTTATTGGGCCAAGCCCATCTGCAGACGGGCCAGAAAGTGCATGGTATCAAATCCGTTATTGGGCTGTCCATCTGCAGATGGGCAGATGGGCAGCCCAATAACTGATCCTCATATGGGCCAAGCCCATCAGCAGATTGGCCAGATCCACAGACAGGCTCCAACATATATATATATATATATATATATATATATATATATATATATATATATATATATATATATATATATATATATATATATATATATATATATATATATATATATATTACATTATATAAAGTCAACATTATATCTGGATTTTCAAATTTAGAAGGCCTTCATATCAAAGATTATTTGATCAAAATAACATATACTACTGAAAAATACCTCCACCTGGAAAAAATTCCTAGACTCACCAGAAAAAGACTGATGTACCATTGTCATACAATACTTTCTGAAAACTCTGCATTTTTAAACTTTATTTAGCTTAATAAATTTATTAAATATCATGTACATCCTCAGAGCACAATTAATTCTAACATAGGTAATTGTGAGGTGCACCTCTAGAAATGCTAACATCATATATCAAATATTAAATATGCATTAAATGTTGAATATTAAATATTCAATAAGTAGTCTGTTTATCAATATTGCTTCTAGAAAGTGCTTTTTTTTATGTTAGGTCTAGATTACTGGAGATTCCTGTTTACTTTCATATACTGTATACTAACCTTTGCGTAACCACATAAAATTACAGTTATCACATTTAGTAATCAATTGTTAAGCAGGGTGGGTCTTGTATCAGGACCAAGCATGCATTAATGTTGCCATGGGACCTGACGTTGATTTTCATTAACATCGTGGAAGCTTGTGGCATGGGATAGATAGCAAGCCCCTCAAACGATAATAATAGAATAAAACTTCAAATAACTGACAATGTACATTAATTATGTGCACAAATGGTTTATTGATGTTTATTTAAAATGTTTTTAACTTGACTAAATGCTTCCTTAACTCACTGTATTGTTATCCATTTGTCGACTGACAGCTTTCAAACCACCGTGCTGCCTTCTGACAATGCATGCACATAATTAAGCGATACGGCCTTATGACACTAGGCAGTGTGTACGTAGCCAATAGTCAGCTTTGTCCTAGAAGTGCTTCTTTATCTTAGATATGTATAATATTTATCACGGAAAGTTTTCAGTGAACTGTTTTTTCTGGGCTATAACAAGCTAATCCGGGGGAAAATCAGACCTTTGTCATCATCTGGAAAACTCCTGCGTTTTGGAAACACTAGCATTTGTTTTCAACATATCCATTCAAGTAAGGCAGCTTGATGTGAGACTGTGGCCAATGGAAAAAGGCTGGCCAGGATAATGGCAAACAGAAGGAATGAGATCAGGGAAGCCTATTCTGAGTTGTAAAATTAGACTGTAAAGTGTTCAAGATACCATGGCAAGTATTATTTTCTACTACCCAAACTTGTTAAAAAAACCTATAGAAGGAAAAATGATGTATTATTTATACCCTTGGTCCGACTATAGAATCCTTGCCTACACATTAAATGACTTGGTGTGACTGTAGAATTAGTGCCTACTGTTTAGGACTCTTTCATCCAAAACAGATACATGTTTAGTGTATGTTAATTGTATCCTGTAGCCTTTTCACTTTTCACCCTTTATAATGTATAATTTATTCTATCTACTTGCAAATTAACTTGCTGTATCCATCATGATTCCTCCCTCTGCTTGTTTACACCACTCAGCTTATGTGCACGTCCTGCCTACGTCATTCACACACATTGTGTTGCACCGTCGAGCCATTTGTATGCACATGGATCACGGCTATCCCACATATATTTAGTGTCGTGACCCATGGGTCACATCACTCAGCTGAATTTTGGAAAAAAATATTAGCAACTGCAAAATTTTTTTATTTCTTTGGTTTTCATGTATATTAGCATTTGAAAAGCTAAGAGAAAATGGCCCTGCTAAAATGAAACTCTGTAAATTATAGAATAAGGGGCATAAGCTAAAGCATTTGCACTGTGTAAAAAATGAAACCTGTGGCCTGAAACCATTTAATGATGCACCAAGGGGAAAAATTGAGCCTACAGTAAGTGTTATATCACCAGAGTAATAATTTTATGATAATTCAAATCATTATATTTTACCAATTGTCATTAGATTTTATAAGGTGATCAGTCCTAAGGAATGAAACAGGTATTTAGCTGACTTCTGTACAGAATAACTTTCTAATTACAATTCACTTTATTATTTAACTGCCAGCTCTTTGATAAGTGTTCACAGAGAATTCATTAATAAGCATGTTCATATATTTGACAGGGTTTACTCTTAAAGTGACAGGCACAGATAAATTAATTAATTAACAGTTTAGACATAGGTGTTCTCAGAAGTGCAAGAAAGGTGTTGAATGTATTACACAATATGTCTTGTATTAATGCTGTAAGAAATTCCTTAATTGCAATTATTATTTTGGGCAAATGTATAAATAGAGATGCTGGTTACTGAACCAGACAGTTAAGGTCAGAGCTAAAGAGAAGAGAGTCGAAGAGTTAGAGAGCTAGCAGAGAGAGAAGAGACAGGAATAAGGACAGGAGTTAATACAGAGAGAGAGAGACAGAGAACAGAATCAGTTAAGTGGAAAATAGGGCAAACTATTAGAACATATATTTTGGACATTTGTTATTGTTAACTTTGATTGAATAAACTTGGAAGTAAATTACATCTGGATTAAAGAATTCTTCTATCTGAGAAATCAGCAACCTGTGAACAAAAGCACGTAAACAACTGGACGGTGATAGTTGGGGAGAATCCGGCTTGCGATCCAACTACTATTCGGTACATCTCACACAACGCGAAGTTAACATTAATTTGACTAATCCCCCCAGATCAAATTTGGACTAATTCCCCAGCTAAAAGATGCCATTCCTTTGTATGATTTGGTTCCAAAAAAGAGGGCTCTGCTACAAGTGTGGATTTACATACAGCAGAGCCCATCAATGTCACTGTCCAGCTAAAGGAAAAAGATGCCACAAATGCCATCAACTGAACCACTTCGCCCGCTGCTGTTTTACACAACAGCAAAGTGCAAGAGAAGATGATGATATAACAAAATGTGGACCTGGAGACGTTCATTCTGGAAGAAGTTTTACAGCTCCCTGTCAACTACCCTTCATGGATATTTCAAACAAGGAACTTTATCAAACTTTAAATTTGAAAACTGTAGTCAATTTTGAGAATGATGCTTTGCGCATCAAGCTGAAGAAAAGCGTTAAGAAAGTTTCATCAGTTTCAGTAAATACTGTATCTGTGGAAGATGAACAGGTCAAAATTCAGTCACTTGAATTAGAAAATAAAGAGTTAGTCCAGGAAACAGAGAAACTAAATGATAGATTGGTTGTTTTGGAAAGAGAATTGGACAGATCAAAACACTACAACAATCAATTAGAAAGAAATGCTGACATTCAAGAAGGGTTGATAAATGAACTTACCAAAAAATTGAAATCCCATATTAAAACCATAAGACAGTTAGATCAGCTACTAGCACCTCAGGTCAATAATATATCTGTTCAGGGAGGAAGAGGTCACTTTCAAAGACAGAATTTTAATAGGCAAAGAAAGTGTAAAATGGAAAAGTGTAAAAATAGGGTCCAACATTGTGAAATGTGCGGTAGATCCATAAGAAACAATTTTTGTAATATCTGTAAAGCAGAAACAAATGAATGTACCTTTTGCATGTATATTGTAAACAGTGATGACGGAGAGTAAATCCCTAGTATAATAGGCAATAGTATATACCATCTATTTAAAATATATACCATAGTATATATCATGTCTTATTTTTGCAATAATAGTCCAGTGTGTTTATTACAATATACATGTATAGGAAATGTATATACTGACTTGTAAAGACATGCCTTTTGGCACAGAATTGAGAAAAAAAAATGGATAGGTTTACATGGTTATTGGTAGTAATGAAGTATAAAAACTAATTAACACAGTGATGAAGACTTGTCTGAGTAGAAAATTAACATATATTTGCTTAATTTAATTGCACTTGGTGCTACTACTTTGTTTCAGCTTGTACTTTCACAAATTCTGGATGCATATTATTTAGCTCACTTATTTCATTTCATTCAAAGTGATCACTGCCTTGAATTTGTCTTTTATCTATATTCATAAGTCATTTTTTTTATCAAAATTAAGGATCCAACAGTTAGGACTAAATTATTAGATAAAAGGCAAAATCTCTGGCAGGTCCATCGTTTCTAAAAATTAGAATCATGTCAATTATGCACTTCATCTCACGAGCCAAATGTATGCATCACTTAACAAATGAAAGGGGCAATGGCATGTTCTCATACTTTGTTATTTTAGTTTTTGTTCATTTTACTATGTCAGAATATTCACTTTGATTGTATGTAGCATATTTACTATGTTGATGAAGATGATTATACTTGTTTTTACATTAATCCTATTATATCAAATTCAAGTGTTTTTATGTGATGTAAGTTTAAATTAATGACAGCTTAAGTAATTTATATTGTGTAATTCTAACAATATAGTTATTTTTGTTGTTTGTTTTGACTCAGGTGAGTCAATTTCTTGACGGAAGGGCAACTATCACCAGAGTAATAATTTTATGATAATTCAAATCATTATATTTTACCAATTGTCATTAGATTTTATAAGGTGATCAGTCCTAATGAATGAAACAGGTATTTAGCTGACTTCTGTACAGAATAACTTTCTAATTACAATTCACTTTATTATTTAACTGCCAGCTCTTTGATAAGTGTTCACAGAGAATTCATTAATAAGCATGTTCATATATTTGACAGGGTTTACTCTTAAAGTGACAGGCACAGATAAATTAATTAATTAACAGTTTAGACATAGGTGTTCTCAGAAGTGCAAGAAAGGTGTTGAATGTATTACACAATATGTCTTGTATTAATGCTGTAAGAAATTCCTTAATTGCAATTATTATTTTGGGCAAATGTATAAATAGAGATGCTGGTTACTGAACCAGACAGTTAAGGTCAGAGCTAAAGAGAAGAGAGTCGAAGAGTTAGAGAGCTAGCAGAGAGAGAAGAGACAGGAATAAGGACAGGAGTTAATACAGAGAGAGAGAGACAGAGAACAGAATCAGTTAAGTGGAAAATAGGGCAAACTATTAGAACATATATTTTGGACATTTGTTATTGTTAACTTTGATTGAATAAACTTGGAAGTAAATTACATCTGGATTAAAGAATTCTTCTATCTGAGAAATCAGCAACCTGTGAACAAAAGCACGTAAACAACTGGACGGTGATAGTTATATAAAAGTTACATTTCATAAATAAATAATGTGTGAAGGTAATTAAGTTTTCAAAAGATAAATATATGGCCATATGAGTTATAAATTAATCCCACAAAGATTGACCAATACTCCTGATTTTAAGTTTAACAGTGTTATTCAAACCAAGGCCTGGCCAACTTTAAGAGTTATGAATGAAATGCTACAAAGGATTTCTGTCTTCTTAAATCTTGTCAGTTAGCACTTACATTAGATCCTAATATTTTATCACATTTGAATTTTAGGATCAAATTAAGATAAAAATTGTCCAAGTCTTAACAAAAAAAATTATTAAACATAAATCTGTAAGATTTGTCTTGTTTATTAGTCCTGTGTATTGAAAGGATGGGTGGGGGAAGGGGTCTCTGTTGTAACTGCTCATTGCTGAAAAAAAAGTGAAATTATAAGATTCCTTATTTGAAGTACAGGTCTGTCAACAGAATGGGGGGGGGGGGGGGGGGAGAAAGGCTCCTTGTGGTATTAACTGCAGACAGCCTGATCAAGCTCAACAAGAGAGAGGGCTTGCCTGAGTGATAGGATTACATAACAGCCCTGGGAGCATAGAGAGTTGCCCTAAAGGACCTACAGTGACCAAATAGACTGCTTGACAATGTAAGGGAATACAACAAGAGCCTCGAAAAAAATCAATACCTAGCCCAATTTTGCAGCTTTTATTTTCAAATTTTAGATTTTTACAGATTAAATCCTTATGTGTACTTGCTGTGAAAATTAAATACACAGTTCTTACAGTGAAAAAATGAGCCGTGGACAAAGTTAGGCCAAATTTAAGGTTTTGATTTTATATTTATGCTAATAACTTGAAAATGTTGCAAAATTTAGATCTAATTTTTGGTATACAATTGCATCTTGATTAATTTAAATTATATCCCTGAAAAAAAGTCTCTAGCATCAGCAATTCTTATGTTAAGTGAGTAAATATATCTCCTGATTTTTTACAAGGTGCATTATGTTTGGGCCCATAACTTCAACAAATTACGCAATACTGACCTAATTTTTGGTTTGTATATAGGAAATGTATGGAAAAATAGGAATCTCAACTATGATCAAATTCAGATCAGTGGTTTTGATATTAGGCAGTCTTGAAGTGTAACAATTGGTTTTTAATGGAAAATGGAGGTTTTTCCTTAACATCTCAAAGGAACGGAGTCTTAGTGACCCAATTTTCAGTATGGTAAGAGATCTTGGGGACATCTAACTTTATGCAAAATTTTGGATTTGTAGGTCCATTGGTTTCAAAACGTGCCCTGTTAACAGACAGACGGCCGGACTATGGTCAAAGGACCACGACTATAGCTCAGTTGACTATAAGTCAGCTGAGCTAACCAGTGACTCCACCTTGTCAGCCCAAAGTGCGAGACTGAGGATTCTTTAGTGGCAGGCATTTTACAAATGGCTGAGGGTTAATTTTTTTTAAATTCTTGCGACATCCGGGCGCGAAGCGCTCAGACGACAAATACGCTTAACAAAAATTAACCCACATTTTAACAACTACAACCTATTCTCAAGAGTAGATTTAAATATCCTCACTCCACACCTGATTTCCAACTCGTCTTCCATCGCACATTGGAAGTGCATAGGACATGTTATCACACGGTTGCTGTGACAAAAACCACTTAGGAAATACAAGGCATACACACTAAGAATATTTTCCTTGACAAAGACCATTTCCCGTAGGCACTAATTCTATAGTCACTCCATACCCAATTGTCACTTTACTTTCAATATTATTTTGCACGACACATGTTTTACACCACAAAAATGAATGCTTTTTCCAAGAGAGATGTATCCAAGCACTTCAGTCTTGATCAAGACTAGCATTAAAGTTATTTTTATTTGTGCAATACAAAATCAATTGAAACTTTTGGATAAAGAAAATCAATAAGGTTTTCAGTCCTCCATGACAACAGCCAAGAAAAGCTGGTCTACACTGATGCCCTCTGCTGACAGGAAGGTAAACTATTATGGCTATGCCTATCCGAAGTGCTTATTGACACACGGTCCGAAAGTCTCGGTTACCTCGATTTGGTGGTCTCGGTTTCCGTGTTTTGAGGTCTCAGGTACTGAGAATTGGGAGTCTCGGTTGCCGTGTGTCACCAGTGGTCAGTCACGCGTAGTACCGCAATTAAGCTGGCGCACCGTTACCCCAATCTCTTTGATCACTGGTGTCATAGATCAAAGGGCCAGGTAACTTCAAAGGCTACCAGGGAAACTGGGCGTCATGAAATGTGGTGTTTTTTTTTCATTGCGAAGACGTTTCTTTTGCCTTATTGTAACAGGGGTTTTCCAGGGTTATTGTGTAATTAATTTTTTTTTCAATGGCCTATTTTCCATCTTTAACGCAAATTATAAACAAAAGTAATGTTCTGTAATATAAAGGAGATGTATAATTTTACCAAAAAAATAAGCCTTTTATTTAAGGTGGTGTTGTTTGAGAGTCATCGTGTATCCTAAGTCGAATTTATCGGCTCAAACTTTGATCTACCACAATAACGTTATGCATGACGTTGATATTGATCACAGGCGCTAGAATCGCTATTTGTGTTGATCTTGGTTTAAATAGTGGTCAATTTACCTTTACAACAATCCCCTACCGTTTAATGAGCTTTAAACCATGTTATATCGTTTGCCGGTACTTGTTTATATAATAGATACACAAGGCCGGCATCCAAGTCTGCGGACGAGTCTGTATCCATTAAGTATCTATTATATAAACAAGTACCAAAGTTTCTTAGCGATTACATCATATGTTGAATAAATCTGCTTAACATAGCTTATACATCCATGATAGTTCAGTAACATTTTGAGACATCTGCAATTACAAACATACTTTTTAGCAACCAGTGTTAGCATATTTAACCATCTATGTTCGCTTTAACCTAACAAAACTTCAGATACTGAAAACTTAACAGAGAAGTTTAATGACGAATTATTCAAAACCTCTTGTACTTTTAATCACAACTTAGCAACAAAAGAACAATTCCAAAATATATGTGATAAAGTTTCTCTTACTAATTTACAAAAGGTACAAGTTGGAGAATCTATTAGCCTACATTCAGTCTATGAAGAAATGGGTTTAACGTTACCCGACGTTGTAGTTCATAAAACTGAAAATTCCTAAGTGCATGGTACGAAATTTGTTGTGTCTGTTTATATAAACAATCTCCTCTAATATATCAATTAAATTTTGTTTCCATTTCTAAACTACTAAGTCTGGAGTGACTAAATGTGTCTCTTGTTTTCTCTCATCATCAGAGTGTACACGTTGTGCTTTTTTCTAACGGCGTAAAAGTAAATTTTTACACTTGTTCCAACTGCGGACCAACTGCGGCGCTAGGAAATCAGAACTTTTAGGCAATAAAAAAGGGATCTTATACCGACATAAGGCTTTTTATTTTTTTCTGCTAAGCCGTTAATACATATATAGTATACAGCGTGACAGATTATATTGCCTTGTACCTCACATATAGTACCCCAAACCAATTTGTGAAAATATTATTACTTAATCATACATAAGCTGAATAACTACTATATAAACTTTTTAATGGTGTTATAGATTTTGTAATCAATTTTTAGTCCAAACAGCCGCGAGTGAAGAGTAGTTTCCTATTTTTACCCATCAACAGTTTTTTTCCTGCATGCATGCACATGCCCACTAACTAGGGCGACGTGTTTCTATTCCTTGAGGCAAACGATTACTTAATAATGAAGTAACTAAAAATATGATCAGGACAGGAGCGACCTTTTCGAACCCCATTCTGATCTTTGGCTATAATATAGGGTTAAGTTTGTTAAAGTAAGACGCGTTATTCTATAATCGATCAGGCCACGATGATGAGTTGTTGATAAAGATATGACCATTCCATGGCTCGTAGTAACTTAGCCAATTTCATTTTCGGTTTGTTTCTCTGATTTTGAACATGTACACTTTACATCGTGAAAATCTGGAAAAGTATACATCTCATAAAGAAGAATGTGACAAATTTCTCAGTAATCACGTCTCTATTATTATTAGAGTGATAAAGTGTCCACTTCTCCAGGTTAATAGCAATTATTTAATTATTAAGTATCTATGTGCTTATAAAGTTTGTATATTTAGTAATAAAAAAACTGATTAACTTACTATATTTTTTATTAATTTCAATAAAGCTTATTTGTTCCTATTATCCTTGTTTATTATTTTCTCATTAGAAAAATATTATTGAATAAAACGAGATATATGTATGTAAATTATATTTTATTTTTAAATTGTTGAATATATTTAAAATTTTGAAATGAGTTAAATAATTTTTATCGGGGATGTAATTTTCATCCCCGAAATTAGTAGTACTGCGCCTGGTAAAAATAGGTTTTTTAAACTAATTAATATACCTAGGCGATGAAAGTAATAAACTATATTAAATGTTAAACATTTGTGTCAGAGATCAAAGGCCCCCAATGGTAACACCTGATTAGTCCAAAGCTACCATTTCTCCTACACGGCCCGGTAATTACGACCTGCTATGGTAACAACTACTCGCGTTATTGACACACGGTTTCGGGTATCACGACGGGGGGGGGTTAGTGACACACGGTGAACGCCCTGCCATCTAGCGGGAGTGTGACAGATTTGACGCATGCGCAGTTAAACCGTGTGTCAATAAGCTGGACCTTATTGACACACCCCGTGTGTCAATAAGGGCGGCCATGCCTATCTGGAACAGAAACAATTTGAAGCCTGATGTTTGCTTCAGCTATAAGATTAACATATGATATGTAAGCAAATTATAAAGGATGCTTCGATAACCTATACTGGATTACAATTACAAATCTTCCTTCTAAAACAGTAATTAAATAGCCTGATTGATCAAAAATCCTCCTACAACGAAAATTATTTTATTATCGCTCGTTGTCAGGTCGGCTTTGACTACTTTCTAGCGTTGATAGGTGTGACTTACCAGTTTAATGACTTCCTGAGACTGCCTCTGTATTTCTGGTTCCCCTAGAGCAGCTATTCTCTGTTTGATCTCCTTCCTGAGGAGCTGTTTTGCAGCTCTGGTGGCTGCCACACCGGGACTTGACATTGCTCGTCCCCCTTATCTCGTCCAGGTGGCGCTGGAATAGAGTGCGCCTTTAGTTTTCACTTTGGACGCCAGATGGCACAGCCACGGAATGTCTTGTATGCACCACGATGAACTTGCTCTGTCGCATGATATTTTTTATTTTTCTCCATCCATAATGTTGGTTTACTGAATGGTTGAAGAATATCAAAATTCCTATCTTCATTAACTTTTGATTTATTGGGACTTGTTTACGTTGTTTATGTCTGTGAGGCCTGTCACAACAGTTCGTCTTACCAAAGGGCGCCCATCCTTTTTTGTATGTTTTTTTTTGTCTCGATAATTAGGACATGCTAAAATTTCTGTCCAATGTGTTTTCAATGTCAGAACAGTTTGTTTGTTCAGGCAATAGAGAATGAATCTTTTTGTAAAACTAATCAATTAAGTCCTTGCAACTTTCTAGATGTTTCCTTGTGAAGTGACAACTCAGGATGGCTTTTTTTAGCTGAACGTGTATTTCATCGCATTTTAGTAACGAGTACTATCATCATCCAATCAACATCTGTCAAAAAGTTTCCTTGACCCTATCATTTTAGTCATTATGTCGTTACAAAATAGTTTTTTTCTCAGATAATAAATTAATTGTTTCATTCGAAATGTTTGAAAGCTATGGTGGTGGTTTCCCCATAAATAACTGGTTGATTTACTGACAGGTATTTTTTAAGTAACTAGATTTGTATATAAATAACGTCAAAAACCGATAGATGACCTTTGGTGGAAGGGACTACTCTTGTATAACACGGTGTATTTGGAAATAAAAATGAGTTTAGGTTTATCTATCATTAAGAAATAATTTACATTTTTACTTCAGTACATCGGCAGATTGGGTCCTTTAATTTGTTTAGGTGGCCGGGGTGGGGGGGGGGGGGGTCTTAGTTTGAGAAGTAGTTTTCTCAGAACATATTGTTGTCATTAGGTTTGGTTCCTTTTTTTTTCTTTTACAAATCTGAAATTTTTAAGGAACCCAGCCCCTCACCCACAGCCAATCAGTGAATCTCTCATTTGATGTAACCCATAAATGAAGACCTCAATCCCATCCCCTTTAGAATTTTGGATAAGCTGTTGTATTGTTACTTTTCTAAACAGGGGCGATACAATACAATACAATTTATTGCCCCTTGACAAAACAAGATTGCATGGAGCACCAGTATGACATTTATGAAGAAACAAATAAAAAAACACAAAGTCGAATATTGTATACCCATGACAATAAGGCTACGACAGACGAGTATTGTGCTCCTGATGACCTGTCAGAACGCATACGTCACGATGTCACGTGACCAGACATCAAAGCTGCCAGAAATCACACCGCACAGGGGAACAAGATACGACTTTAATTGCATCAAATAAATGAAATACGACACTGGTATCCGTGAAGGAGTGGGCGTCTCATGTCGGGAGAGATCTAAACGCCTCCGTGTTCAACACAATAATAATCACAACACTAGACCAGGGGCTTGTTTAAGATATTTGGGGCGATGCATACAGACGACTGTTCGAGAAATGCACCAGTTTAAGAAAAAAACAAGCTAAGAAAAAAATATAAAAGTGAAAAAAAAAATCAGGTAAGATGAAGAAAGGAACGCCCCCTTCCTATTTGATTAGCCCAGTGCTGAAATGTCTGATTAAAGAAAATTGATTTTATAATGACTGGTTCTCTGGGTTTACATATAATTACTTGTTAAACGGATAAAAAAAAAACTTGATCCTAAAATACTTGGGAAAAAAACTAAATATTTTATTAATTTTACTGTGTTATTTACATATATTTTATGTATTTACATTTGCTTTCGATTTTGAAATATTAAAACTTACAACTGCAATAATCAACGGGCAATTGACACCTCCAGATACACGGGTTTGAATATGTTTCCTCCATAAAATTTTATAATTTTATCCATTTACACACTGAGTGCTGCCTTTTGGCCCTGCTGCTGATATTTTGTTCTTTGTTTTACGTATTTACGTGGTTCATTCCTTATCTCGAAGTTTCATGAAATACAGCGAATATTTGTATTTCAGTTATGGCCGTAATATGACTTATTCCTGAAACCGATCACTTAATTAATTTATAAATACTTGATGGAACGTTTAAAACAGGATAATTTTTTTTACTTTGGAATTTCAGGACGGTGCTGCCACCTGTCACCATATCTTCAAAATAAAAAAAAATCATAAGAAAAATAACAGAAAAAAGTTGAAAAATGCAAAAGAGTAGTTTTAATTAAAAAGGACAAAAGGATATAATGTTTCAATGATTTTTCTGTTATGAAATAGACAGCATTATGAATGAAGGCATCATTTGATGAGAAAATGGACACTCTGTTGTGTTATGCATTCCGATTTCAAGGTTTCCTTGAATCGGGAATAATTAAGAACCCATGTCTGTTGCGTAGATATCAAAGCGCGTCTTTTTGACCGGTAAAATTTCACGCAGTATAAGGCCTGCTTGTATTGAGGTTTGAACCGCGCATCTTTATGTTTATAAATGGCTCAGTGCCAAAATATTTTGGCAAGTAGCCACCACCTGTGTGTTTCAAAAGGTGATGCTGAAGCGGGTAGAGGTATATATAGAGATTAAATGATTGTTAAAGGAGTCGGGTTACAGTAAGAGGAAGACTCTTCGTATTGTGTGGTTAATATATACGCTGTTGGTTCCTGTACAATATTCAATAAAGAGTCCTCGTACTATGTGGTGCTTTTGAGCTGAAATTCATGCGTTTACTCAAAGTTATCAAAATTTGGCACATGCTGGGAAAAAATTGTGGGCTTTTAAACAGGAGGACATTTTATTGGTTAAAATACGTTGTTTTAATTTGATGAGAGCCAGTGTGAGATACTCCGACAAAGCTCGGACCATCTGTAATAATTTATAATATGCGCGGCAGGTGTATTGTATTTTGTCGCACGTTACCTTACTATAGACACGTAATGACCCATTAAAGGACCTATCAGCAGATCGCCCGGAGAAGTTGCCAGCTTTATATTTTGCACTCGTTTTGTATTTGCAGCAGGGCATGAAAACAGGTGAACCGTGCTACAGGAAACTGCGCCGAGAAGAAGAGCCTGCATGGGTCACTACCAAGCCGCTTTGGATCATCGCAGACGCACTCAGTGCATTATATATGCGCACGCAACCAAGGTGTCTGTGGTGCTCCATTTCCGGGAAGACGGCCATTCATACCCGACCACTCCTTTCACTCCCCGCATCGTCACTATAGCTGTGGAATGTTGGGGATAATTAATGGGTGCCAGAGATGCTAAAAATTACATGTTTTACTTTATTTAACGAACCGTGGAGCTTTTTTGGCGGACACGAGAGTGCATAAAGAGACCCTTAAACCTGTGATTTGCTAATTTCTAAGATGCGGTTTACAGACGGAAAGGTTAATAAAGTGTACCTTATGAATTCCTGTCACTGTGTGTAATAGCTGGTTGTCAGGGTATATAGGCTGCTTTAACATAAAATATGTGTATTTTTCACACTTCGCTGCGTTAAATGAACATTGGTTTTCGTGAGTCAACCTTTACGTGGTTTCCATGAATAGAATCACGCGTGTGATAACAAATATGTATTCCTTTTTTTCTCTTTGACGGTCGCCATGAATTCCCATCGTATAAATCAGCAAAAAAGAATGATTATGTAAATTGAAGGAAAATATGAAGATGACTATTGCTTATTGCTGTGTCTTTATGTAAAACATCTCCCTCTCAGTTCCCAGAACAAGGTGAATTATAGGAATTAAGGACCTTACCAAGTTAGGCGAACCAATGAAACAATTGATCTCTCTCTCTCTCTCTCTCTCTCTCTCTCTCTCTCTCTCTCTCTCTCTCTCTCTCTCTCTCGTGTCAAGAAACAGCGTTCATAAGATGCATGTATACCTTCACAAATGCCGAATTGCAAAAAAAATTAGAAACACGAAAAAACTTTAATCTAAAATATAAGAGAAACTGAAGGTAAAAATTAGGCAAAATTTAGTAATCTGGGCAAATAAAAAGACGAACATTGCAGACATTAATGAACGAACTTGCAACTTAAGTGAGGTTTCATTAATAAAGGCAGTTGTATAGAGATATTTGATAAATTTACTTATATACAACGCGGCCAGCCGTTACAGAATTCATATGAGTAGACTGTGTAGAGGTCTCCATACACCGCGGCCAGGAATTCCGCTCCCCTGTATAGTTCATCGCTGAAAGGCGCCCCCGAGGTTCTGTGCGCATGCGCACTCACCTTTCATTGCATGGCCGGGCAGACGGCTTGCTGTGTCTTGACAATGGCCGTGAAAATCTGTTGAATACCTCCGTGAAAGTCCTTTTGATCGCGCCGAGGGCTTCATGTTGACTTTCTTAGGGTTACCAAGAGTCTGAAGAAGGGATAACAGATTGAATGACATAAACAACATAGCTATTAAGTACCGATTTCACGCGCAAATGGCGGTCACTAAAAGCCCGGAAACCGGGTATTCACAGTGGATCTTCCCATCTGGAGGAACTCAGCAGGCATATGTCGTGATGGGCCGTGATGTAATACGCGTACACAACACCGTATAATCATATTGTTAACGCATATGAAATAAATGTACACAATATTCATTTAAAATATCACTGTATACAATTCAGGCATAAAATTCAGACAAACACAATACGTGCATGCATGTGCATGGTATATTATCACATGATAAACGAACAGGAAATAAATATACAGAGAAGCCATTTATGATTCATTCATATAAAATAGATGCACCTTTAGTAATCATGATAATATCCTACAGTAGCACAAATAAAAAGGACACAATATACGGATGGTATATTATCACGTGATTAACGCATATGAAAAATAAACACATCATTCACAATGTTAATTTAATTCATATAAAATAGAGACACAGTAAATGTTTATGTTAGTATCAGTACTTAAGCTTTTATCAAATAAACACACACAATACTTATAGGGTACCCTTATTTATGGGGTACCAATACTTATGATATTATATCACGTGAATAACGCACATATGAAAAGATATACACAGTATTCATAAGATACATGTAGAACGGACACAATTAATGTTATGATAGTGTCATATAGTTACCGCATATAAAGTAAAAACAGCCAGAATAAGTATGATATAATCACGTGATGTATGCTTAATAAATAGATTTACGATACACGATATTTCAAAACTATCCTATTTTTGGTTAATGTTGTAAAATAGATGCACACCACACATAAACAGAATATACAATACATAAAAGTACAATGAGTAATACCGCAGTCTACAAAACACATGCATGCACAATACATAAAAATTGTATTAAGTATATATTCTCAACTAAACACGTTATTTATAGAGGCATGTAAATCTTGTAATATCGTAACTTCAACCAGGTGAAGATCAAGTATACTAACACAAAATTCTTTTATTATCATATTTCAATATTTGCAGAAATATAATATTCTTGTCGTTCAGAGAGAAAGAGAGTGAGAGAGAAGGAGCGAGTACATATATAGCATGACATAGATTCGTGAATTCGACAATCCTATCATTACAGGTGTATATAACCATAACCGCCCTCGGCCAAGTGTTAACTAAAAGCTAAGACTGTTAGGGGGCCTATTAATGTGCAAGTACAGATATCGTGTGTCCAATAATGATTATATTTATTGTGTATATTAATGTTCTATGCATCTGTCAGCACCTAGAATGCATGACTATATATTTTTTCCTCTTTCAAGAGTTGTAGCATCAACAGTAACTTATGCTTACTCCGCGGTGTTTTTGAATGAATACGGACAACTGCATGACTTGGTGCATTATTATGAAGTTTTCCTGGCTGGTATACATGCATGCATACATGTAAATATATATATATTCATGTATACATGTATACATTTATACATGTTTATATGTATATATGTGTATCTACGTATATATGTACATGTATATATATATTTATATATATATATGTAAATATATATGTATATGTATTTATATATGTATATATACAACTGTTGATATTTATATATATATATATATATATATATATATATATATATATATATATATAGCTATATTCAGCAAATTTCAGTGTTTTTTATATTTTAAGTGGTTTCTCTCCACTTTATTGTATAAAAAGTTATACTTTATAGGAAGTTCATTGAAAAATAAAAAACGGATCCAATGCACACATAAATTGATATATAGAGATTTGTTTTATAAAAATTTACAATTTGGAATTAAAGGATACAAGTTCTCGAATCAAATCATTCATTATAAAGGCAACTTTAGTAAGAGGGGTCTTCAATTTGATTTTAAAGAACATGTATATAAGTCATCTGTTGTGACACAGTGCCAGGTATATTGTTCCACATTATGTAGGCATGTATATATATATATATATATATATATATATATATATATATATATATATATATATGGTTGGAACATACAATTATGGGAACATTTGGATTTCATCAAACCTAACACTAATTCCTGCATTAAAGCATCAATTATCTCACCAATTATATACTTAATATTTATGACGAACACACTAATGGGGATTAGGTAAATTGGTCTTGTTAGCGGAGCGTTTTAAAGGACGGAGTGTAATGTTTGAAAGGGTGCATGGCCGAATTTTACTGGTGAATTACAAGCCGGTTTATGTATATATATGTTTCATGTAGGTTGGCCAGAAGCAGGACAAAAAGAACATCTGGGACAAATTTCATGAAAAAAGTAAATGACTGGGTTTACATATAGACTAAACTAACTCATTTATATATATATATATATATATATATATATATATATATATATATATATATATATTTATATATATATAGGCTATACTTATTACAGCTCCAAATATACCTTACATTCGGGACAGGAGTTTTAAATGTCTAAAGGCGCGTCACCTTGTACAGTTTTCGTACCATGCAGTACTGTTTATTGACAATTACTGGTCAGGTTCTGTTCCCCAACCCTCGGAGAATGCATTAAATATCCAGAAGGGCCTCGGACTGAACAAAAAGAGGGTTCAAGAGCGACGATGAGTGGCTTTTTGGGGCTCTTAAGGTAATTTAATGAACAGTCGCGGACTCGCGGTAAAGCGGCGTTCCATTGATCCTGGTTAAGTGGCTTTGACAATTAAGTTGTACGTTTGGACTCCTTTGGGGGGGCTCTGCAATGTCATGAATATAAAGGGAATGCGAGCTAAGTGTCTGTTTTCTTTCATTTCTGAAGGACTGACCATAATGGACTATGTATCAAATTTCTAGAAGTTTCACATTCACGTGCAACTTAAATGGTCATTCAGTCTCAAACATTCTCGGGTTGTGTCACTATTACAACACTGAAGAAAACTCTTTAAAAACCACACGGCGATGATGCACGTAACCACTTCCGGTTAATATACACTGGGACCTGTGGGTTCTAATCTACGGCCGAATCCGCATTAGCAAATATTCTGGATCGTGAATCGGATCGGATTACTCTGTCCGCACACGACCTCAAATCAGCATCAGTTCGGTCTATACTGTATAGCCCGCTTGGAGGGTGGTCTACATGCAGTGGTCGGTTTAGTCCGGTATACAGTAGACCGGTTCCTAGTGCCTACATGCAAACCCGTTTCAAGTCTGTGTGAGGCTGGTTTATGGACCATTTGACTCAGTTCTTCTCTCAATGTATCACGCTTTGCTGCACAGTAAACCAGGTTAACACCAAGCGCGGACAGCAGACTCACGTTTTTGTAAAACAAACCGGTTTAGGCTTTTCTAAAGCGACCTCCCGTGTGGACGCGATGCGTACTCCTCTAGTGCTAAATAAAATGGTTTAGTGTAATCCGATTTAGATGCGAACCAAGTGCCGAAAGTTCTTATCAATTGCAGCTAGGGGTCGGCCCAGGCATGACGGTCTTTTACTCAGCGTCTTAAAATTTTTGGGGAGATTATCGGAGAGCCTTGCTTTATGGAACCAGACTTGCCCTAGCTAAATGGGGACGTGGGTGGTCAGGTCGCTAGGAGATGTCAGGCTGTGTTAACAGCACCACCGTGTGGAACAACGGCCGATCCAGAGGGTATAAACGGATGTTGACAAGGAAAGGCGTGACCCCTCGGACATTTGGAATGTGCAAACATCTGACCGGCAGACGCATATTGGCCCATCCCGGAAGGGTCCCCGTGTATGAAATTGACATCTAACATTAACAAAAGGGTTCATGTAAAACGAATAATGTTGTTTCTTCATTTTAATTGCTGTACTTCACAAATGGATAATATTAAAATAATCTCTGACCAACACAAAAAAAATTGTCACTGGAAGGCAGATTTTACTTTAAAATATGTAAATTTTATTAAGGTGAAAAAATCACCAGATATATAAAACACTTATATGCAGCTCGTAAGTAAAAAAGTGGACAATGTGATGTATGTTCTCCTCTGCCGTAAGATGGCGCTTTTTAAATCATGCGGGCATATATCTGTGTGTGTGTATATATACAGGGTTGTATTACTTTCAAATTTTTACCTTTCCAACGGGTTTTCACTGGTTTTAATTAGTATATGTATAATATCTGGATCACCTGTAGATTCTGTTATGGTACATGTACACGTATATATACGCATGTGCGGTAAAATGCACAAAGAGCAAGCGTTCACATTAGTATATATATATAAATGGGTCGCATTAAACCAAGTCATTTATAGATTCCTAGAGGACATGTAGCATAACGCCTGATTTACATAATCTATGGTCAATTAACTTCATTGTACTCACTATATACGGCACCAGACCTAAAAATAACTGCACCCAGTGCACTTTGCTAGTCAGGGATTAGAGCTGATTTGATTTTTTTTAGATAAGTGCCCGGCAGATAATGACAGTTTGTTGTTTACAATTACTCAATTACGTGCAGGAACGACTGGAATTTTCCAGACTTGATAGCTGAGATCATACAAAGTTAAATGGGGGTTTTACTACTAAAGTCCAAGTGGCGAGTTTTTTCTTGCATGTACAGGCGGTTAAGTTTATCTTGTGACTGAAAGAAGATTGCTAGAGGGTATAGATACTCCGAAAGGAATGAACTTTATATGGTGCATGTAACAAAATGTTTAAACACCCCCTCCCCCCCCCCCCCCATCTTGTTCCAGGAGAGGTGTGATATTTACTGTCATAGAGGAGCGGCAGTCCCCACACGGCCACCCACAAAGCCCTGCAACCATAACAATTCCTTAAATTCGCCGTTCTTCCATTATATGGTTGAAAACCATTGAGTAAGAATGAAGTGAAGTATTTTACAGACATATACTAGTATCATGATCCTTTCCTTTTCGTTTTTATACGAAAAAGCGCTGAAACAGCTTCCTTGAAAAGAGCTCATGATTTTCATAGTGCCATTTAACAAACGGTCCCCATCATATACGTGTACACTCGGGATGAAGAAATCCTACCTCCCCGTTACGGAACGTACCGGTTTGGCTAAACATTTCAGCAAACGTTTCTCACAAAAAACCTACTTGTATGTGAAAATACAGGCGAAAGCAATTTAATTTATTTTAAGCGTTATATATAAAATGGCGATGTTATTTTTTTAATTTAATTTAATTTCTTTTCTATATTGGATAATTGAAACTGAAAAGTATATAGTAATTTAAAATGTTTTATGATTTATTAACATTTATAATTAAAACACAATTTTAATATTGAGCACCTTAAATTGAACACTTAATATCTGTATCATATATCACAAACAATTTACTCATATATAATAATATATGTATGTGTATATTTATATATATATATATATATATATATATATATATATTCTGCATGATGAGACGAAGATAATTATTTTTTACCTGGTGAGGTGATTTATTTTAAACAGTCAGATCAACGGTCAAGAGCGATTAAATTTATGATGTTATCGCAGGGATGCCGAGGACACATGCAGACTTTAAATAACATAAGGTAATACATATTGGCAGGAACCCCCAGAAATCTTGACCGGGAGCGGGATGGGGGGGCAATCAGAGCCACTAAATGAATAAAAAAATTACATGTATATTGTTTAAAAACAAAACTAAAAAAAAATGGGAGGGGCTGAGTCTTAAACCCCATGAATATCCCCGACTGATCTGATATACCTTTGTGTTTGGGGTCATCACCTTTCCGTCTTTGTGAATGCTTCTGTGTTATTTACAATTGATAAAAATTGTCAAGCAGTTCGACCTGTGTTCTTTCAAGAGATTTAGAGTCAATAAAAACTCGAGGGGCCATGCAGGGCACGGGGCCTAACGCTCCGGTTTTCTATTCTCGCCCTGACGTGATACCACTCACCCCGGTGGTAAGAGTACATTCCCTACAAAAGAATGCCGGCATTAATAGATAAAGAGCTATACCTTCTGACCGGTACTTTTGGTCTAGGGGCATTAAACACATGACTCAAAGCCGAGAGATATCTTAACCAAGGCACGCTTAGATTTGTCACCCCCCACCCCCTAGGGTGAGCACTCCGCAGGCACGGCAGACCGTGCCCCACGGCTGTGTATCTTTCACGAAGGAGTGCGACATTGGAGGTAAATCGGTATTTAAACCAAGTATTTTTATTAAGCAAGGGGTGATTTTGCAGCCTGGACCCGCGGGTGTGGTTGAAAACGGGCCTGGTTAAATCATGCAGTGTATAAAATAGGGGTATATATGCATGTTTATGTGTTATACTGTAACGTAATACCTACCATTAATCGAATTCTGCCAATGTACAGACTTAGTGGATGAACAGATATAAGTAAACATTACAAAAAAAATATATGAAGGTAGTTACCTCCACTGAAAAAAGAGGACCAAATAAATCTTCTTCACGCTCATTTATTAATTTTAACGTTGGTAACACGTTGGATAAAGCAGTGAGTTCAATACATGATAGATTGTTAAGGTTTGCATTTGAAAATGAATTCCCTGATAATCCTTCTGCCGAGGGATCTTTATCATGCAGGCTAATGAAAGGAGTGATCCAGAATTTGAATCATTAATATCCAAAAGTAGACATCCATTTGACAAAATTAAAGATAGATTTTATTTGATCCATGTATCCGTTTACCAGAATAAATGTTTAAATTTGTCGTATATTGAAAAACGGAGATTTATAGTTTAAAATATACATTTGAGTTTTAATATTAACCAAAAAAATATTATGCAAATAATATATAAGCATGAAGCCATTGATATAGGAATTGAGTCCAGACTTGGAACGAGTCCAGACTAGAGTCCACTTTTTTCGGGCTCGGACGTGGACAGGAGGGCCTTGGACCCTGACTTGTACTCGGACTCGGAGGTAAAGACTTGAGAAATTAGGCCGAGTCCATGTCGGGTCCAGAAGGAAAATGTTCTCTTACATACCATAAATTAAAGACTTATATACAACCTGCAAGATATATGGTATTCAGAAAGACTCTATTTACCAAGCTTTAGGTCGGCATCGGAAGTCAAACGTAATGATACATTCAAGTAAAAAAGTGAGTAAACTTACATAACATTACACATGATAATCATATATTTCCATTTTAAATTATTTTTTAAAAATATATTTGTATTTTACTCGGACTCGGACTTGGCCTCGACGATAGTGAAATTAGACTCGAGTGGTCTGGACTAGGATTTAAACTCGGACACGAAAGGTCTGGACTCGTATGAAAACTCGGACTCGAGTGGTCTGGACTCGTATGAAAACTCGGACTCGAGTGGTCTGGACTCGGGCTTGGACTCGGACTCGGACTCGAGTGGTCTGGACTCGGGCTTGGACTCGGACTCGAGTGGTCCCGTCTCGGGCTTTGACTCGGACTCGAGTGGTTTGGACTCGGGCTTGGACTTGGACTCGAGTGGTCTGGACTCGGGCTTGGACTTGGACTCGAGTGGTCTGGACTGGAGCTTGGACTCGGACTCGAGTGGTCTGGACTCGGGCTTGGACTCGGACTCGAGTGGTTTGGACTCGGACTTGGTTTTTACTCGGACTGTAGACCCGACTACATCACTTCATGATGCATAGTGGCAATTATTCCAGCGATTTATGGCTAAAATCAACAGAGTTCTGAAAATATTACGCAAAATTGTGATTAACATTTACTTAAATCTAATGAAAGCCAACTAAAGCTTGTATTAAAGAGCATCTCCCGATCCGTGTACTAATAGGAAACACGTCTGTATTTAAGAGATCAATAGAAAAACATGTTTTACAGCAAATACCCTCATCAACTCTTCTGGCTCAGTGACATACAAAATATATGTGTAAGGATGTTGTTTACCATATCGGAAAACACGCAAGCTTTTTTGAGTTATACACCCACGTAATTCTATCTCATATAGATTTATGTAAAAACAAGTGACCAATGGGTCATGACGCTCAGCTGACTAGGAAGAGATTCGCAAAAGGAAATTTTATCATCGGAATGGTAGTATATACTCATTCAACTGAAGCATCAAACAGATTAACCAACAGGCCAACATTGTGTCTGTATTTATATATCGCAAATAGAGAAAAAATATGTAAACTTTAAAAAAAAATATAGGTGGCTCCACCAGTCTGCAGAAACTAATAAAAACACTTAATGGTCAATATCCATGCAAGAATCATGGTGATCTCTGCATTAGTGGTTCAGATACTTCAGCTTTTGTATCAAATTTTCTATTATTTTGAGGGATACTTCGGAGTCCTATAGCTTGAAGGATATGGGTAACAGAGACCTAATTTCAGGTTTCCACAGACACTTTTCATGGGCGTCATTGTATGACAAGAATGAAGATTCTAGGTCAAGTTGTTACAATTTGTGCCGCGTTAACAGATGACTGCATCCTTAAAGGTCTTAAAAATAGAGAAAAAAATTTAAAAAATTGAATAAAATAATAGGTGACACCACCAGTCTGCAGAAACTGATGAAACACTCCATAATCAATATCCATGCAAAGAATCATGGTGATCTCTGCATTAGTTGTTCAGATACTTCAGCTTTTGTATCAAATTGTCCATTATACTAAGGGATACTTCGAAGTCCTATGGCTTGAAGCATATGGGAAACAGAGACCTAATTTCAGGTTTCCGTGGAGAATTTTCATGGGTCTCCCTGTGTGTCAAGAATGAAGATTCTAAGTCCAGTCGTTACGATTTGTACCCTGTTGACAGATAACTACATCCTTAAAGGTCTCAAAAATAGAGAAAAAAAAATCGTAAAAAAAATCGAAAAATACAGGTGGCGCCACCAGTCTGCAGGAACTGATGAAACATCTCATGATCAATATGTTTGCCAAAAATCATGACCATCAGTAATGTAGTTAATGAGATATTGAAGTTTTTGTATGAAATTTTTGACTATTCTGGGGGGTACTTTGGGGCCACATAGCTCGAAGGATATGGGTAACAGAGACCTAATTTTTTGTTTCCAAGGAGATTTTTCATGGACCTCTCAGAATGTCAAGTTACAAGATTCTAGGTCTGCGGTTACGATTTGTGCCTGGTTAACGGACAGACGGACGGACAGACGGACAAACAGACAGACGGACAGACAAAGAGTGATCACTATAGCTCAGATGACTGTAATTCATCTGAGCTAAAAACTTGGGACCCATGGATCTCGACGCTCAGCTGACTTTGCCTGTAAGAATATTTTTATGAGATTTTCAAACTGTGGTTCCTGTGATCAAGTTTGAAGAAATTCCGTCTTTACAAACAGGAGTTATCATCTATAAACTAATTTATGAATGGACGGGCTCTGTGACCTTGACATTTGACTTTGTGACCCCTAATGAAAAAGAATCTTTCCCAATTGGAAGGTGACCCACATGTGGAATATGGACGTTTAAGATGAAAAGTTTGGCTGAAAACGTAACCACAGTCTTTTTAAATAAATGTGTCCTGTCACTTACCTCACGACGCCAAAATTATTAGGGTTCTTGCTATAGTAGTGGCCATATAAAAGTCAAGTTTGAAATACATATGTCAATCCAAACTGGGATGATCATCCGGAAATGAATAAGGGTAATACAAGTCAAATGTGGAAGCACTGAAATTTATTTTACCAAACAAATTGAACAATCGACCATCTACAAACGAAATAACACCAAAATAAATTTAATCAGTATTTTAGCCAAATAGGCGAATCTTTAGCAAAACGATTTCCAGATTCATCTGAATATCTAGGTGATACGCCTACTTCTCGTACAAATGATCGCTTTTCTTTCAGGGAAATCTACGCAACTGAAGTTTTCAATGAAATTATTAAATTGAAAAATAGTTCTAAATTAGACCTAATTAATATGGATACGCGCCTTATTCGTGCAGCGTCTGATCTGATTGCACCTAGTCTCGCATACCTGTTTAATATATCCCTTTCATCTGACAACTGCCATCTGATTGGAAAAAAGCCAAGATTACACCTATTTATAAAGGAAAAGGAAAATGCAGTGAAATGACAAATTATCGCCCTATTTCAATAATCCCTCATGTTGCTAAACTTCTTGAGAAAATAGTTAAAGATCAAATAATGAAATTCGTCATAGATTATGACCTAATCTCGTATGATCAGCATGCATATTTACCCAACAAGTCAACTTCAAGTGCCCTTCATACCTTTATTGATGACATTAATCACATATGGACAGAGGAGATATCACCGCTGCTTGCTATCTCGATCTAACCAAAGGTTTTGACACAATAAATCATCCTATACTCATCTATAAGCTAGGCCTGCTAGGCTTTACTATGAAGACCAGAACCTGGTTTAGGGCTTATTTAAAAGATCGTCAACAAATAGTACATTGTAATGGCAAAACTTCCAGGGTACAAACAGTTAACATAGGAGTGCCCCAAGGTACTGTTTTGGGTCCTGTTCTCTTTCTTTTGTATATCAATGACCTTTTCCATTGCCTAAGACCTGCAAAATGCATCGCTTATGCTGACGATACCACCATCTATTGTCATGGTTCTACCGTATCTGTGATGCAACAAACCTTACAACAAGCAGTAAATGCTGCTTGCAGCTGGTTCGATGCTAACAAGTTAACCATAAATATTAACAAATCTTCTGTCATGTTACTGGGTACAAAAAATCGTGTAAATAACCATGACCTTTGTATCACTGCTAATGACGTACATTTCCAAGAATCAACGGAAACCAAACTATTATAGGTGTAATTATTGATTCTAATTTATCATGGTTCTCACATAAAACTACCCTATGTAAAAAGTTGTCACCAAACTTAGCACTGTTACAACGCCTTAGTAAAGTACTATCCATAAATACATTAATAACAGTCTATAATACCATGATCCAGCCATATATCGACTATGCCATAAGTGTATGGGGCAAAACGAAATCCTCAATTTGCCACAGAAAACTGCAAAAAATTCAAAATCGTGCAGCACGTATTGTTACCAGCTGCTATGATAATGAAATACCAAGTGCCACTCTGATACAACAGCTACAATGGCTGACAGTCTCTAAACGCTGTGAATATTTCATATGTATCCTGATGCATAAATATGTCAATCAAATGAATATCCATAATCCAAAACAGTTCATATGGGTCAGTGATACGCATGATCATTCCACCAGATCCGCTGAAAGTGGCCTTCTGTTATTGCCAAAACCGAAAAATGAATTCTTCAAAAATAGCTTCTTATACAGAGGCCATTCGGTATGGAATACCTTACCATACGAGATCAGATCTATAAAATCTTTAAATACTTTTAAACATAAGACCAAAGCGTTTCTTTTAAAGTCTTAGTATTACAACCTAAAGACAATGTTATTTCCTAATATGCATCGTCAATACCCGTCTTTATTATTCGGATTCTTTTATAACCGCGTCTATACTACTTTTTATGATTATTGTGCATTTTACTCATTTTCTTACATACATTACCCTTTGAATGTATTACGAAATTTTATATACGACTATGTTGTTCACGTATAAAGTGAATTTTACCTATTGTAGCGTTTAATGTATTGTAGCTTATCATGACTGACTTATTTGTCGTGTATATAATACTTATGTACATGTATCTTTGATGATTCATATATTGTGTAACATATGCATACTGTATATTTTATAATCTTTGTACCACGTATTTATATCATGTTTTAAGGTTACAGGGCCCTGTGGAAGAACAGACTGTATT
The DNA here is from genome assembly GCA_026874595.1 of Sipunculus nudus. Lineage (NCBI taxonomy): Eukaryota > Metazoa > Annelida > Sipuncula > Golfingiida > Sipunculidae > Sipunculus > Sipunculus nudus. The sequence continues at coordinate 61,566,050 of CM049313.1, forward strand.
ACTGAACAGGCTACCCTGTATAAATATATTGAAATAAATAAATAAACGGATAATAAACACACAACGTTTCAGGACTACAGTAGATCATCTGATAGTATTAATATAATTTGGCTATAATTTGTCTCAAAATAAAGGAATTAAATGCATAAAAAAATATGAAAGATATAGATGGCGCCACCAGGAAACTGACATCATTACTGTCATTTGACGGCCTCAAAATAGAAAAATAAATTGTTAAATTTAGATAAAAAATTAAGGTGGCGCCACCAGTTTTTGGGAACTGACAAAACTACTCATGTTCAATATTCACGGCAGGAAACATGTCAGTCCATGAATTAATTATCAATTTATATTGGAGGTTTTGTATCAACTTTTTTCATTATTTAGGGGGTCTACTTACAAGCCCCATAACTCAGAGGATACAGCCCCTAGTAATCAAATTTAAGGTTTCCAGGGAGATTATTATTGGCCTCCTTGAATTTCAGTCAGAAGTTTTATGAGGTCAGCGGTTACGATTTGTGCTCTGCTAACGGGCGGCCGAATGGACGATGGACTATAGGCGCCATTCCTATACCTCAGTTCCGGTCAGCTGAGCTAACATCTAGAAAGCAGCCAGAAACATATATAAGACAAAGAAATATATAAATGTAGAGAATTGTGTGTCACGGTTCACAAACTCGTTCTTTACATCACAGGTCAGTTTATAATTCGCCATAACAAAGGCGGCCCGGGGAGTGACGACGCACTCGCTCTCGGCCAGGATAAAAAAAACTGCACATAATGGTTTAGAAAACGTTATAATAATATGCCGATCGGATTACTTCCGAAATTTAATGGGTTCTTCTTAATTTATTAGTTGTAACTGGTGAAGGTATATTTGATTATTATATATGTAAAATGCCGGAATCAAAGTAATTGACATGGACACGCAGCCAGCTACTTTCTCTAGTTAGCTCAGCTAAATGAAAGTCATCTGAGCTATAGCGATTACTCTTTTTCCGTCGTCCGTCCGTCCGTTAACAGGTACAAATGGTAGCCACCGGACCTAGAAAATTCTTATACTTAAGACCCATGGAGGTCCATAAAAAATTCCTAAGAAACCTTAAATTAGGTCACTGCGACCTATATCCTTAATTCGAGCTATGGGGCTCGTAATAACCCCCAAGAATAATTAAAAATTGGTTTACAAAGCTCCAGAGTATATATGTGAATAACTAATACATTTATTGCCATGATTCTTTCCACGCATATTGATCATGGAGTATTTTGAGTATTTTGGTGGCGCCACCTGTATTTTTTTCTAATGTTTACGCATATTTCTCTGTTTTTGAAACCATCAAATCAAGCAGTCCGGCCGTAAACAGGGCACAAACCATAACCCTTAGATCTCGAAACCTTCAACTGTACATCTATGGAGGTCCTAGGCAAATTTCCACGGAACCCTGAAATAAGGTCATGGGAACCTATATTTTGCGAACTAGGGGTCGAAACCATAATTTTGAACACCCATTGAGCCGATGGGGTATACCTATATGATAAATTGAACCTGTCGTCCTATATATTATCATATACCAATACCCACTTCTTGATTTACGACTGTTTCTATATTTTTTGGCAAAGTAAAATCCAAATTAGGGGAGATAATCTGTTTATGACATTTAATCCGAATGCTATAGACCTAATGTGGATGTTTATACACATACGTCGCCTTAGGCACGCAGTGATGAAAGGCAACTGACACATACCTGTTTTGATTGACGGAAAATAGCACCTTGCAATCTCAGCTCATTGTAGCAGGTCATGCATTATTCATGAGTACGATTAAAGATGTTTTATACGGCAGAATGCACACAAGGAAGAGTGCCTTCTCCTGAGGGCTTTTTGGTGTTTCCATTTAATTTACCATACGGATATGAAAAAGTGCACAACAAAGATTAATCGCAGGAAAAACTCGCTGAGTTCAGGGTGTTTTGAAAAAAATCCTGATCATGCATGCGAAGAAAATTGGTGACATTTAAAAGCTTATATATATATATGAGAGAGCCATTAAATTGGTATACGGAAAAAAAATAAACAGCATTTGGATATATGATATTTGTTCATTTTGCTGCATTTAATTTTTCGTCCCACAGTGGTTGACAATGCTTAGTTCGTTCTGAAACTACTTCTGGGCGCCAAAACACAGCAGAAATAAAGTAGCAAAGGGCTCGATCAGTGGCGTGAAACAAACCAGAAACAAATATAGCCTTCTGCACTATATACTTTGTTACGGGGTAACATAAAAGCGGACCGAACTGTCTCGCTAGTAAAGTTTGCTTTGCTAGCGAAGCGGTTGGTACGCCGGAGTAGTGCGCCACCATTATGGCTTCGAATCCCGGATCGGCCTAAAATTTTCCCCTTAACAATTTGTCTTCGTAACAACTTCATCATAAATCTTGGAAGAAACATAGAATACATCATAATATATAAACTTTAAATTACCTCTATATGAATAAATTTAATCAAAATTTTTTCTCTGTTAGTTTTGCGATTCATTACAACCACATCAATGATGTAGTACTCTAGTCGGGACTTGGACTCGAGTCCAATTTTTTAAGGACTCGGACTTGGACCCGAAGACCTGCATGCATGGACTCGGACTTGTAATCGGACTCGGACGTAAGGACTGGAGAAATCAGGCCGAGTCCATCTCGAGTCCGAAAAAACCTCTGTCCATTGAAATAAAGAATTCTGTGCATGTGCGAACTACTAACAAAATATTACAATATAATATAACATATATACCAAGCTTTGCTCAGCGTCAGGGGTTTTAAATGTAATTAACCATTATAGTAAAGGCATGCGTGTGCAACATGATTTTAAAATGTACACTGTAATCTGAAATTTCATTTTAAATTGTTGTTTAAGGATATTTGTATTGGGACTCTGACTGGGACATTGGTTCCAAATGACTCGGTTTCGAAGAGGGTGGACTTGAACTCGAGTGTTAGGATTCGGTCCCCGCACTCCGACTTGGATTTGGACTTAGACTCGAGTGGCCAGGATTCGGTCCCCGCACTCGGACTTGGATGCATGGTGTTGACACACCTGTATTATATTTTTCAGCACGCAGAACAAAACAATATGGCAAAAAAGTTAAAAAAATATACTGAGTGTGTAAACCAGGGTGGTTCCGCTAGGAAACTTTTGAAGGGTTCGTATAATACTTTGAAATGTTCATCTTTCCAAAGGAAAGGCATAAATCTATAGCCTTTTTAATCCGAGCCAAAATCAAACGTCCCATGTCCCATAAACCATAGAACAAAGTGAAAATTACTTCAATAATTTTTGTGTATTCCTGCTATACACACACAAAAACATACGTTAAATCATATATAGCATTTAGCAAAGGCGATAAGATGATATTTGATAATCAGTATATATTTATATATATACACGGAAGATACACAAAATAAAAAAAATATGACATAAATGCCGGTAACGTCTGGATAAGCTGTATATATATATATATATATATATATATATATATATATATATATATATATATATATATATATATATAATTTTACAATGGCCGATGCAATTAAATAAAACGAGACACAAAGAAGCACAAATAAGAAAACATATTGCCTTGACAAGAAAACGCTTTAACAAGAAACACTTGTAGATATAAAACAGCTAATCGAGTCAGACGCTTACAATGCTGTTTGAATCCAAATTACAAGGAATGAAAGCACGAGGATTGCTGTATAAATGTCATATGTGAAGTGCTTGCTTTTCCGTTTCTTGGTCTATAAGAGGCTGTCACGTGGTTTGAGAAAATCAAATATTTATTGTATTATTGCTTGTATATTGCATTTTGTGGACACCCCTACTTTCCCGCGCGGGTCGGATCCGCGCCATTTGCTGCCATCAATTTCGCGGGAAATCATCACATGTTGTACTGCAGTATCCGTACCACACATCACTCTGGGCGGCCGGGCAACGGTTACCCGGGAGTCGCGCCCTAGGGCAGCTGTTTCACATTAAATCTCTGTCTCTGTAGTAAAAGGAATCATTCCAATAACAAGTTAATTTCTTTATAGTATAAGTGAAACAGGTGCCATGAATTTATCTACCCGGCCTGCACCTGTCACGAGCTAGACAATACCCGCTGATTAAATAATCTAGTCTCTCCGCGGGCACCTGTCTCAGCGTCGTCACCGCAGTGTCCCCGCACGTTGACTCCGCTGTGCATGTGAACCGGTATCATGTTATATATAACGCGAGGTTGAAAATATTACATATGTATAAATACCACATAAGTGTAAATAGAACAAAGTTTACAAAGTTTTCACAGCCTGTCGAAGCAGTTTAAGAGCACAAATATTCCCGCACGTAGCAAATTGTCAGGAAAATTAAAATTATATATATATATATATATATATATATATAGTCTTGGGCATTATCTACGTTTGTCGATATATTTACGTTAATAGCCTGATAATTTGTATCCGCATATTTTATCTGCATGGACATCTTTATTTTAACACCATCCATTATCCCCGCACATATGACTGTATATATTTAACCTGTAAATTCAACCTGTAGCCTACCAATCCCTAACAAACCCGTCTCCACATTCTTGCTTCCTATTTCTGTATTTGTACACCCCATGCATGGGTTTCGGACCTCTCTACTCGGTATAAATCTTTATAAAGAACACCATCTGCATGTCCTGGTAACCACACATGTTAAGCTCTCTCCTCCTGCTATTTGTCTAATTTTATACTTTGCCCTTCCAATCCCTGCTTTAAATATATGACCTTACATATGTGCGCGTGCACGTACAAGACCAGACATTTCTGGAAATTTTGATCAGATAAGGGTGGCGAGGATTCAATCCGGGCAAAATTGTATGGCGCAATGGTTTTTGAATAAGAGGCCTGTGAGGGGACTCGTTATATTAACTATTGACAATTCATGGATGTTCACCTTAACCCCCAGCGGGGCACTTCCCGTCAACACAATAACCCGGGCGGCCCGCGCTCTCATCACCGCGAAATTTAATTCCGCGCCATTGGGATCCTTTTTACGGTGCATGCGCACGAGCGCGTAAAGTACAGCGCGCGCGTGCCACATGCCATAGCAGGTGATGCCCCCGGGGGGTTTTCGGTATATCAGGTGAACTCTCTCTCTCTCCTCCCTCCCGGTGCCCAAGGGCACGGGACAATAGCACGATGAACCTGTAAGAGCTATTTACGAACCGAGTCACAGAAGCTATCAGACGACATTTACCGAACGAGTCACACACGTTAGCAGACGACACATCTGATCTCCATACTGTCGTCTGCTGTATACCCCCGACCAGCTGCCTGCCCTCCGGCAAGAAATGGTTCTAATATGGCATTAAAAACTTAAATACACTTTATGGGTATAATTGATGACCCTGAACGGACGCCAGCGCTCACGCGACACCCTATGACTATGTAATTTATGCTGCCTTTCAACATGAGCTCTGGGCACCTGTGTTTGCCTGGCGTTCCTGGAGCACAGGTAAAGGTGTAGGAATGTTGACCCTACGTGAGGCAAGGCCTTTGTACTGCTCGCAGTCTTTGTATACATCCGCTCATCTCCTGTAGACAAAGCTATAAAAAAAAACTCGTCATCAGTGTGGCTTTGTCATATATATAAATTGATAAAACTCGTAAACATCTGATATACCTACATTTTCAACTTATAAGTATAACCTTTCATATATATATATATATATATATATATATATATATATATATATATATATATATATAAGATGTGGACACGTTTAGTGTTTATATAAACCGCATTATAGGAAAAATATGAAAATGTAATATTTCTAAGAAACTTATAGTATATTAAAGGTAACCTTCTCTCTCTCTCTCTCTCTCTTTCTCTCTCTCTCTCTCTCTCTCATAAGCATTCACGCACACCTGTATATTGTATATATATGGGTTAGAGAAAATATGAATTAGCGATTACATATAAATATATATGTTACGTTGAATGTTCTTTCATGAGTATACTTTGAATTGGAAGTCCCGTATATATATATATATATATATATATATATATATATATATATATATATATATATATAATATAGCAACGCGGTTATTATCATTATTATATATGGTGTCACATCACATGCATTAACGTGTCCTATATTACACCTATATTTCAAGGAAGAGTTTTAAGTCACGAAGATACAGTATACTCAGTGAATACAGTATACTCTTTTCCTTAATTGGTTTTCGTGTACAATTTCCTTATGTTAAATTATTTATATATGTATGAGAGAATTCACTGACTTTACAAATGTTGGAATTTGTTTCCTCTAATTAAGCCAGTTACTTTAGAGTGTAAAGATGTATAGTTGGATGTATATTGTTATTCTTTATTTTTTAAGAGAGATAAGGCGGGTTTAAGGAAAAAAAGGTGGGGGGCATGATGAATACAGCAAAAAATACCTGCATGTTTCTTTATTTGGACCCGGAACATTTCAGTCCAGACTTAATTGTTTGGTATATGACTCTATATATTTGGTCAAGCGTAATCATATTTCACAAGGTAACGTAAAGGAGCAAGTTGCTTACGCGGCGCGTTATAAATAGCTCTTCACCTATTTATAGTATATATGGTCATGTGTACAACCTTATATATGCATGTATATAAATGTATATCTTTTTAAAATTGCAGATCTGTATAGACATGAATGTTTTATTTATTTACAATTAAACAAATCACATTATATATATATGCGTGTGTGTGTGTGTGTGTAAAAGAAGTCAAAAACATTAATTATAATGGATTATCTTTTAAATAAGAAAAAAAATCAACTTAAAATAAAAAGCAATTAACATATTAAATGGTTAAAGTCTAAGCTGGAAAGCATCTCTCGAGTGAAGCTTTTAGAAAACATAACGCATGCAACCACACAATGATAATTTTTTAAGTATTTAAACTTAAAGCATTTATTGACAGTAGAATACGCTCCCGAGGCAGCGCAAATCTTGCCCTTCTAAAGAAGCCAATGATTTTCCTACGATATAGGTAGTATATAGTAGGCCTATAGTAAAGCGCTGTGTAAAGAGCGTAACAGTGGAAGGACAATAAGAAATGTTAATGGAACTGTTAACAAGTCGCTGCGTGCGTTTTCCTTGGTAACAACCTGACTCTGTCCGGTACTCTTAATGGCCGTATCCGTACTATAGGTTCGCATCTAAATCGGATTATACTAAACCGGTTCATTACAGTCTTGAAAAAGTAGAATTTGCGTCCGCACGGTGCAAAAGCCTAAACAAGTAAACACATAAAACGGTCATGGGTGTGTTGTCCGCACATGGTTGTTAATCCGGTTTACTTTGCTACAAAAAGTGATTATTCTCGGAAAGGGCTGCGTCAAATGGTAGCAAAACTGGCCAGAAACGGATTTGCTTGTGCGCACTAGGAACCGGTTTACAGTAAACAGGGATAAAGTAACCCGAGCCACTGTAGACCACCTCCCAAGAGGGCTACAGTAAGCCGAACTGATGCAGATCAGCGGCCTGGAGTGTAACAGAGTAAATCAATTCACGAACCGGATTGTTTGCTTGTGCGTAAACGGCCTGAATATATACCCGGAGTCTGACCCAATTAAGGCCAAGGAGTCTCTCGTGTGGCCTTTATGTACACCTTTCGGTGACAAGGAGCGAACGTTTTGGTTTGTTCAAATGTAAACTTGTACTTTCAAAGAAATTATGAGATTCAAGGAAACCTGCAAACATGTACACTGATCAAATTTGGACAATTTGGTTTGTAGTTTTAAACATATGCCATTAAATTGGACAAGTTTTGTATGTGAATTTTGATATGACCTATTCACGTATAAGGGTATGTTAAATATACCTAAGTCAGAGTGTTTTCTCCTTAAATATTATGATATCTGCCAAATTTCCGTTCTAAAACCGTTTGGTTACTGTGTACACAAGTGGAAACAAACTTGTATCGCCGTGATCGATGTTGCAAAACAAACTTTTAACGCGGACGCCACCAGGTAGAGCCGTACCGCGCTTATGCTTACGCTCTTCACACAGCGCTTTACCTATAGGGCTACTTCCTATATCGTAAGGCGCTGTTTGTTATGACCTCGTATCCTGAATTGCAACACCAGAGGGGAGCACTGTATTCTTGTCCAATCAGATGAGACCTTGTGCTGGAAGACAAAGCCAAGCGAGGAATACACGGAGCCAATCATTTTCATTTCTTTTTAAGTGACAGCTCATCCCCCAGCAAAACCGTCTGAACAGGCCACAGGCTCAGAGAGAATTGCCCCTGACGTGGTTTGCTTAGGGCCTTTTGCACATAGGATGCTCGGCCGGTGAGCTGTAATTCAAACGAAACGTAACAACAAAGGCTGCGTGCACACCTCGCTGGCTGGTTTCAGTTCTGCAGACAACAGATACATGGCTATGCTAACACAGTCATAATGTCATAATCGAATCGGTGGATGATGCGAGAATGCAGAGGGAGCAATTTAAATTCGACCGGAAACTCATCAAGCGGCGCTTGAAGCGCGGTAATGGGCGGAGCCAGGATGCCTGTCGAGTGTTTGTTTATTGGCATCTGATTGGCAGCTTGTCACATCGTACGCACGTTTATTTCAGTGGACAACAAACCGCCATCTGGTGTTTAAATATATCATTAACGGTCAAAGCTGGCAGCGTGAAAATCAGTTGCTTCTTTAGAAGCGCAAGATTTCCGCTGCCTCGGGAGCGTAGCTTATGCTCAAATCCAGATATTTTCAAGTTAGAATCATCGTTCTTCCGTGTTCATATCATGTTTCTTGTCCATGCTTTGGAATTGTCGCGCATGCGCAAAATCTGGTCACCCAGTTTTATGGTAAACAGACACACGTGGACTGTGCATGTTAACACACACACAGAACCATGACAATGTATCAGACAGGTAAATTGGAGGTATAGTAATTCCGTGTGCCGGGATGCTATTGCCCGCGGAAAACCTTTGTATTAAGAAAATAATGAACTAACAGCGTGAGAAAATACATATTCTTGCCAATGTTTATATACCTTCAAAGTTGTGCTTGAGAATTGATCTGTGGGTGAGGTTACATAAATGAAAAAAAAAGTTTCAGCAAACTCAGCACATTGTGATTATATGATGGCACACGTTGTGTGTATAAAGGTGGTTTCACACCGGATGCGTCAGAATGAATATGACACGAACGAATATTATTTCTGTCGTTCCGATTAAAATCCTGTCGCATCCGAAATTTCATTCACACCAAATGCGAACGATATTTATTGGTTTCCGACCGAGGAATTCTCGTCTCCGAAATTCGTATTGGACAGCTATATGAGAAATATATCGGATGCAGATGCACTGCAATACAGGTTTTATTGCCATATATATATATATATATATATATATATATATATATATATATATATATATATATATAGACCTATACAGAAAAATGTTACATATTTTTGAACATCTTAATTGATTTTCTCATTAATTTTGTTATTAATTATAATAAATAATAATGTTGATAGACTGTATAATTGAAAATTATTGGGCCTTGCTAGGTACCAGCTATAGCCATGAGTTCACAGGTGACATATATTTATACCACGGACTGGACCCAGATTCCGATTTCAACATGCCTTTAAAAATAATTGTGCAACCTGTTATTTCAAAAGAACAGATTCCATTGCAACTCCTGCATTTCAAGTTAAATTAAAGTTTCAATCACTAGTTTAGTTGGATTTATATATATTTTATATATATTTATATACAGATTTTCAAATCTGCATGCCAATATGATTTAGAACAGTCTGCCCAAAGCTTTGAAACTTCTGTTTATATGCAAAACGTTTAACTAAAAATAATACTTTTGTAATAATAAAAATGACACATGAAAAAAAGTTATTGTTTCATGATTTGTTTTTCTTAATATATCGCGGAACTTTGTCGGGGGAGGGATTGGATAATGATTACCACCAAGTCCTGGATAATGTTATACTTATTTGTGCACATATCGCTTATACAGCTGACTTACATTCAGGGGCGTCAATATAGAGGTGTGTGTGTGGGGGGGGGGGGGAGGTTGCTAGGGGGGGATGATAAATGTAATCATCCCTCCTCCCTTTCAGAGAATAACTGTAATATATGGCAAATAATATATTAAGAATTAGAATATCCCATGTAATGTTATATCTTAACCTGGTTTAAAAGTCTAAATATTTTGTCCTCAATTGTAAATTAAAATGAGTAGCCAAGCGGTGATTGAAATCCCGTTTGATTAAAATACGATTTTCCCCCGGGAAATATACATATTATATAAAGAGAAGTCTGATTTTAATGGAAAAATCATTGGAGCTAAAAAAGGCTATAAATATCTGTTTAAATCAAATTAATTTGATTGAAATAAAAATGCCTCTTTATATATTTTTCTTTTATCATATAATTTTAGAAAAGTGGACACGGAAACAAAATTTTTTGTTGTTAGGTATTATATATCAAAAAGGTAACGTACAAATAAACCAGTCTGGTAATAAATGTTCCAGCTCTTTTGTGTTGAAGGTGAAAAGAAGCCATTCTTGTCCGATGCGAACGACAAAAAATAGAACATGTCCTATTTTTTTTCGTTCGGATGGCATAGTTCGGATTAGGTGTGTATGCATCAACATAAAATAAAGGATTTTATTTTTTCGTTCGTACAGCAAATTTTCGTTCGAACGTAAAATTCGTTCGGACACATCCTGTGTGAAACCGCCTTTATTTTTAAACCTATCATGCACATGTCCTCGACTCTATATCAAGTACGTCACTGTACTTTACACCAACTGCTACTCTCTGTGTGCCTGTAGCAAAATCGCACAACATAATCTGGCCAGTCCAGGATATCTGATCCTCTGTCAGAAGTATACTTGTATACCCCGAGATAATTGTGTGGTGGTCATTGACCCCCCCCCCCCCCCACCCCCCCACCCCCACCCCCCAAGAAGCCTTCGCCATAACGCCACGATCCGCTGCATATATAGTATAAAAGACATATAATAATGGATCGCAGGGGCGGGGTATATTTATAACTCTTATAACATGTATACAACCATGCACCGCCATGGAGGCTATGTGTGTAGGGGTCCATGCATTGGTTGGGTTATTTCCAAGATTTTTTTTAAGCTGAAAAATTATATTTAAAAAAATGGTTAAAGTCTACGATGCATCACTATACAGGGAAAAGTATCACCAAAGGGTAAAGTTTAACTCAAATGTTATATGTTTGTCCTGTGTTTGTACGTACAACAAAACGACAAAGAGATTGATTAAAAAACAATTAAACAATTAAAAATTCATACTTTATTACATATAGAAAAAAAATGTGAATGAAAATATTACTTATAATCACTGTGTGCTTTTCCGCGGATATGTCCACTCTATAGAACTCTCTATATTTTCAGAGTGTGAAATCACGTTGTAAAGGGGTCACTCTTATAAACTGTATTGATACAATGGGATGACGTCAAATGAAGGTTTAATAATATAAACTTTATTTATTTTACATGGACTGTACAACTAGAGTTATAATAACTAATACGAGGCACTCTCCACGGCACGGATGTTGGCGCTTGGTAGTCGGTAAGGGTGGAGGAAACCGGAGGACCACCGAGTAAACCACCAACCTTGGACGGGCCACTACATGTAACCCATTATCATAGCCACACCGGGAATCGAACCCGGGTCGCAAGCGGAGAAGGCCGAGCTTTTTACCACTCTGCTGTCCAGGTGAAGGTTTTTACGGAGGTCTCGCGGCCAAATGAAGGTTTTAATGGAGGTCTCGCGGCTTGTATCCGGTATGCGAAACATCGATCTACAACAGGCGTAGCTGTGTATGTTCAGTACCTCGGATCGTCTGTATATGGATGCGTGGGTTTGTTAATATTCAAGAATTACTAAAAAAAACCGTAAACTGATTATTTAACATATTTAATTTTGTACATAGAAATTGTTCCTGCTACAAAAAAGGAAATAACTCGAAACATGACAGTTCTTGTGATTATGAGGAATCAGATGTGGGTCGAATGATTGTCAATGATGATCCTATTTTGTTATTCCCTAATATCGCTATATTTTTTCTCTAATGTTTTAGCCCACAAGTGAGAGCACCCTGGGTACTAAGCCGGACACAGTTTATTATTAATAGCAATTTACCATGAACATGCGTATATTGCGCGTCAAATTCGTCTACTCAGTCACTCTCAAGAGTGTGACCATATACTGGTGAGGAAAAGTGAGCATAAGTAAATACTAATTTTCACCACAATGCACTGGCACTTATAAATGCACCAGAGCCGTAAGAAAAAAATGCTTTGAAGAGGGAAATGAAGTCTATTAAAATATATGTGAGAGATTGTTTCAAGGCAAATAACATGAACATGGATGTTTTTGCTGCGAGGATTTCATTGAACAGACAATATATTCAAGGTATAACAAGCGTGCGCATGTGCCATGTAAACAAAATGTGTTTTATTTTAAATGTGACGAATTTTGATTTTGAAGTTTGACAGCTGAGACAAGTAATCCAGGCCATTCCACGATTCCTCACTGTAAAAGGTTCGTTTTGAATAGAAACGACCTCTGGCGGAAGGGTGTTATAAGTACTGCGTTTTTGGTCATGCAAATGGAACAACATCACTGGTTTTGTCACGTGAAATCATATACAAACCCGAAACACCAGCAGGAACCTAATCGTTAAAAATAAAATGGGTTTACTACATTTAATCATATATGATATAAAGAATAGCCTATGATCTTTCGTGCATGTCTATATACGACACACCCGAACGCACAATGTCCCTCGTCGCCGACAGGTGTCGCTATTGTGATTAGAACATTCTATTCTTTCTATCTCCATGTACCTGTGCCACATTGTGTGTGAAAATGACCTGGATAAATTCATATTTTTTCTCTGCTGATGAAACCTATTGTTTATTAGGAAAATGAGTGAAATGGCTGAAACAAAGCTAAGAATTCCACATAGAAAAAAATGCCCGCGACATGCAGCTATATAGCATATACCATGGTGTGAGATGTTAATGTTAATTTCACGAGTCAAATCGCAATATGTGCGAGACCCGCGGAATGTTGCGTCCATAAACTGTTCCTGTTTTAAAAAAAGAGGTTAGACCACCGGCAGCTGAATTTTGAATCAGTCTTTACCCTGCTGTCCTTGTTGTAAACAAAATGGATAAAGCAGACGACATGACAGGGCGCGCCCAGATCCAGGCCGAAATCAACACTAGGGTAAGTCACGTGAAGTCTCGTACTGAACGTGAAAATTTCTGATTAAAAATTGTTATCGCACTGGGGCATTTCTGGATATCTTTGAGAAAAATAGCCTAACTTAAGCTTTTCTTATTACCGGAAAACATGAAAAAGACGCTAACTTGCAGCCCATAACTCCCCACCCCTATCCTGCCAGAAAAGAGATGAGAACTTCAACACCCACGCGCTGCGATTTATTTTGTATAAGCAATCTTCATAGCCTCAAAGTTTAAACAACATGTAGAAGTGCACACAAGCGAAGTGTATTGTCACAAAGTGCATTGTATACCATCTTACTTTATACACACATATATATATACTGTATATATATTTATTCTGGAAATTTGATGTAAACTTCTGCTAAGTATACCATCTGTTTCTGGACTTGATGTACGGAAGTCTCCTATATGCCAGCATTATATTCTTTGCATGCTATAATGACATATTTGAGTGAAAAGGTCCATATTTTGCAAATTTCACAGATTATTTATGATGACGAGTGGGGTTGTGCGAGACGGGTGGGTCCGGGAGAAATGTGCCCGAAGAGTATACTGGATGACCGGGGCGTGGTCATGTTGTATAAATACATCCAGGGTTCGAGCTGGACGCGCTGGTTAAGCGAATTCCTCGCACGTGAATTCACCACTAATATATGACCTAGGTAACCCTAGCGAAAGCATCTGAGTACAGTTCGTTATAACTTATATAAATCAATTTAGGATGACACCAGGAAAACATGCCTGGTATAATAGAATATTTCGTTTTCAACCAAATGTGATATGTGTTAAAAAAAGACAAAACTTTAATATATATGGACATTCGTATATCTCAGTATCCCATGTATGGGCATATGGGGAATATTAACTCTGTGAAGAAATAATCTCACAAGTAAGTTATAAGGTTTACAAATAAATTATCTGTACTTAATGTCCAGTAGGACAGATCATTTAAATAGAAAATAAACTCCAACTGAAGCTTATGACATCCAGCAAGGAACGAGGTGTTACAATGGTCCCACCATGCACTACGCACCTTTCCCCGGCATCAGCTTAAAATCTCTTAATTGTCTTATACCAAGGAGTTTACAGGACTGTAAACTCCTTGCTTATACAAAACTGTCAACGTTCACTCTCGATAATTTAATGAACAACTTCATTATAAGCATGCATTGATAGTTAATCCCGCTGTATCACTTATATTAGGTTTTTTTTTTCATATTGACTCTGGTTTCCTGATGAGGCATGGGGACTTGCATGTCTACTAATGCTATATAGTGTGCCCTCAGTTGCAGCCTATGAAATATAAATACATATTATAACATCTCAAGACACCCGCAATCAGGCACGCAGTTCGTACTCGTATATTCATATCACATATTTATGATAAAGTACACTTTATATTCCTGACGATAGGGGAGGTGAACCATTGACAGACAGGCTTTAACTGGCTCAATGGTCTATATCCAGACACAATTAAATCCTACCACAAGAAACCCTAGACATCGGGGCCAGGCAGAACTAAAACCAATTTCCAGTGACCTGTTTCAGGGAATGCGCGTTTAACAAAGCCAATATGAATGCAGCTCTGTCATACAAGCCGTGCCTGTACGATCTGTTTTGTTTGGGTGCCCCCAGGGCCAGTCCCTTGTACATGTGCCACATAATATCCCGCTCACTCAGCCGAAACCCCTGGGATTTTACCAGACAACCCTCAGGGCAAGAGGGCAGTTTCACCAGGCCTATAAAAACTCAGGGAATTCGGGGTTCTAGAATGCCCAGTATATGAAGCCATGCACACTGACCCCTTGTCACTGCAATCATGTCACCTGTTCCCAGTTGTCACCGATATGGAAATATGTTAGTACACACTATACTCTTGTGTACAGCCCGCCTGCGGAGCTAGGGTTGCACAGGCCTGGCACACACAGCTACAGAAATGAAGTTGCCCACTGACCCACAGAACGAATAAACACTGCCTTCTTAGAATTTCCATGCGTGACCTCGGGGGACCCAAGTACAGACTATCTGCCCGAATTCTTTCCTGTTCCAAATCCTGGGAGTGACGACTCTGAAAATGATGCCCCCCGGATTCATGTAAAAAAATGTCAAACTTGCCTGACCCCAATATAAGTATTATAATATACCAGAACTCAACCTTATTGATATCAACATAGACTATAAAGAGGAAAAAAATGATATAATATGTAAAGTTTTATTTCCCCGTATTTTTCTCCCAAAGAAAGTATTATTTACACTTTTATATTAACTGTATGTGACATAAGGAACTCAGACCCGTTAAATGTCCGTCTCATTCCAATAGCGTGGTCCCGAAATTGCTATATATAGAGCATGCAAAATAGCATACCAATAGAAATGTTTCAGTTTTCTCCAGATATTTAGATATTTAAAAATACACTTCAAGTTCCGTGGTTTTCCTGTTATTTTTATATAAAACCCCCACTGGAGTGTATAAGTAAATTTAGGTCATTTAGATGAAATAAAAACAAACGAATATATATTTGAATAGAACTTTACTTGTTGTATTACAGAGAACACATATACATACATATATACACAATAACATATAAAAATAGACAATTTATAACAAGGTGATATGAATATTCAAAAACTTGAAGACAACCTTACAGCACCAAGCAACTCATTTTTAACATATATGTACTTATAATATAATGAAAAATCCATGATATTACGTATATCGAATAGAGAATGTGTAAGTATACTTATATGTAGCACTTTGAATAAAAGAAACTAAATCTCACCACATTGGTCAGTTTAAATGCAAAATTCCAAAGTAACATTAATTTTCTGAACCCACAAGAATTTTCAGTCTGGTCCAAATGGATTCATGTTTTGAAAGTTTCCTTTTAATATTTCCCCCTGTTTTTCAATAGAATTGTTATTCTTATTCAGTTTAATGGCACTGTCAATTGACAACCATTGATCTTAGCATTTTGTAATATATATATAACACTTTACAAGCAATATAATTTTATCTAGCAAATGATTTGTGCTTACATCATAAAAAGTATCACTACACGTATGTGAAAGGGTACTAGGAATATCCAAATTCTTTAACCACTTTCATACATCATGCTATCATTCTTTAAAAAAAACTACAATCATGAAAAAATGTGTCTCCTCATTTTTACAGAAGGAACAGTACACGTGCTCTTAAATATCAGCTTTTACAAGAAATGGATTTAATGCAAACGGAACCTCACCAGGATTCTCCACCATATATGATTCGAATCAGGATGGAAGAGTGACATACCATCATGCGTAAACACAGGTTTAGCTGTATCCAATGCTTATTTAAGTCGTCACCATTTGATTTGCCATAATTCTGGTTCCAACTAAACGAGAATTTTAAGGGATCGATAAAAAAAACTTTGACGCGTTTTAAGTCCCTCAATCACGGATTTTATTTAGTCAAAATATATTTATATTTTGCGAGGGATTGTAGTTTTCTTCCTGCGACATTTAAAGTATGTATAAGTTGTAAAAATCACAATTCGAGACATATTTGATAAGACCGTGAATGTTAACTAAAACTTTAATTAAAATATTTACAAAAAGACAAAAGTACACGGGCGCAACGTTAACGTCTGTGCCTGTGTATTTCTATGATACCATTAAATGAGACCTACATGGATTGGAGGAGAATTAGAAATGGGACATAGAAAAGGCCGTTGGGGAAAATGTTTTCATGGTATTTTTTAGGGGGAGGGGGTTATACGATTGAAAATGCATATGTATTGTCAAGTACTAGCTGACGAGTCGTTCTTTTACACAGTATACACAGCAAAAAGGTATAGGAGAACAGCATTAAATTACATTATTTCTTATAAGCTAAACATGCATTTCACACATGTATATAAATATGTATTTACGTAAGAATGTGCACACGCTTGTGTGTATGTATATATATTTTGCCTGTTATAAGCTTGCAAGAGAAAGTTCATCCAACATATTCACAGAAGCCTCACCTACAACGAACCCAAACCCATAATTCAGTCTCCGGTTAAACCTTTCAGGTGCGGCCAACATATAAATTGAAAATTATACTTTATCTAATGATATCTTTTAAAGGGGTTAAATGTCAGATGTGCGAGGAGCCGAGACGGTGCTGAGCAAGGTGGTTTGCTGGCGCCGGGCCGAGCCATGTCCTTTTTCATGGAAGTGGTTATAGACGGATGACAGAAGGCGAGCTCTACGGCCCAATGAATCTCAGCGCTCAGATTTCCTGCGCAGTTTTGACTGATATGCGAACAGGTTGCTTTGAATGTATAGAGCGTTCGGGGCAATTTGACGTCGCCTTGGCCCTCGGGCGATCTGTTCAATTCATCACTTGGGAAGACGACGCCAGTTTCCAAGGGATGCAATAGTGACACCTGGAGGGCACTTCCCCGCACGAGTGCCTGCGCCGGGGTGTTTCCGGGCGGGCGGACTGCCGCTCCTGTGAAAACGCCGCACTTCCTGCTGAAGAAAACAATCCCATTTTTTTCAGCAAAGAACGCTCCCTGAATATATACTATCGTCACCCGTGTGTACCCGCTCAGATCCGGTTCGAGGATGCCCCGCGTCAGGGTATCTCTGCAGATGATGATTTATTCAACTTGGAAACTTGGATGTAAGACCATGGAAATCGCGCTTGACTTTTTATCACATATATGTGTATGTATTATGTCTAAAAAATAATAATAAAAAAATATTATTAAGAACATGTTACCGTCAAACTTTCGGAAACGTAAAAATTACAAAGCCCATGAAAGAATCTAACACATATGCCTTCGTGCTAGTTTTTTTTCCATATAAATGATTATATATGCTTTCTTTGTATACCATTCTTGGTATGTACTTGTGCGTGAAAAGTGTGGCATTTTTTTTTTTTGTACAAAATATCAGATGCATCACAGCAAAAAATATATAATATTCACAAGCGTACAAAATATATGCAACAGCACAAGATAATATTAAAATCCATCAAAATATTAGCTTCCTTATAGTGTGCACGGAATTAAAATTTGGGAAATGAAAGGAAAGGCACCAAACGACGTCATTTATGGTCTTATCCTTGTTTTTTACACGATTAGTTTTCAGTTGATAAAACTTCCGTTTTGGACCACTATATATATGTATATGGTCGACTCATTAAATTTATGCGCCGGTACAGCGAATTCACTCCAAACGAACGACAACAATTATGTTAGAATAACGTAAATACACTCCCACAGACCACCCCCGTAACACGACCACAAAGCTATAAAAACACAACTTTTGGTCCTTACGGAGATTAACTTTTCAACATTGGTGACTTACACAACCTATATACCCGATAACCCGACTGCTTCTTACAGAGTTGTTTTATAAGAGCGATGTTTAATAAAGAAATATATTCTCTCCTATCCACATTGGGAAAACTACTTGATGCCGACCTTTCGTCAAGATAAGTGAACAGGGGAGGATCCAGGATATAGAAAAAGGAGGGGTGCATCACTGGAGGACTAAATAGAAAGCCTAAAACAAGGTCCCAAGTTCCGGAAAGGTGGGGGGGGGGGTTCTAGGCGGCAAAAAGTGGTCTGAAATCCTAAAAAAAAGTGTCATGACCCCTCCCCCCCCCCCCCCCACCACTTCTGGATCCGCTTCTTCGACGTGAACTGTGATGTTCGATATGAGCGATAATGAGACAGAACTGGTGGTTATAAGGTTATCTATATATATTGTGTTTATTAATATATAATTTAACTCTGATGCAGTTAAGTTAAATGAACATTAATGAATAAGGCTGAAATGCTCATTTTGCATTATTAAGCATTTTGCTTATTATGATAGAATGTTTATATCGGTAGACAACTCAAAATTAGGCCCGAATTATATATAAAGTTCAATCAGGACCAGTGTGCGGCATCTGCCGGTCCTAGGTGCATGTGTAAACGTCCCCATTGCTAGAAATAACACCGAGGAACTCCGAAAGTCGCACTTGTTTGCATGGATTACCATATTCATTGTTCTTCTGTTCTTTATCTTTAAGCCACTTTATCTATTCTGTGTGTACCCCTCTATAGCTCCCTTTTCAGTTGACCCTACTTGTTCCTGTTTAAGATGGCACTTCCTATTTTCCCGAGTATCTTCCTACATATATATTGTATCCTTCACTCAATCCTTGCCTCAATCACTCTTCATCTCACTATACTATAATTTGCCACATATCTCTCTCACACACACACACACACAATCACAAGTACACTCACAAACACACACTAGCGCGTTTTCATTTTCGTTTTTGGTCTCGTTGTCCCATAGAATTACTAGGTCTAATCTATCTTTTGTCCTGTTTAATGTTACCTCCATCTGGTCTATCTCTCGCCTCATACGTGTTTCTGTTGCTTCGGTCTGCTCCGTCTCTTGTATGCCTTATTCTGGTTTATGCTGCCTCGGTCTGTTCCGTCTCTTGTGTGCCTCACTCTGGTTTATGTTGCCTCGGTCTGATCCGTCTCTTGTGTGCTTCACTCTGGTTTGTGTTGCCTCGGTCTGATCCGTCTCTTGTGTGCTTCACTCTGGTTTGTGTTGCCTCGGTCTGTTCCGTCTTTTGTATGCCTCATTTTGGTTTACGTTGCCTCGGTCTGATCCGTCTCTTGTATGCCTCATTCTGGCTTATGTTGCCTCGGTCTGTTCCGTCTCTTGTATGCCTCATTCTAGTTTATGTGGCCTCGGTCTGATCCGTATCTTGTATGCCTCATTCTGGTTCATGTTGCCTCGGTCTGTTCCGTCTCTCGTATACCTCATTCTAGTTTATGATGCCTCGGTCTGATCCGTCTCTTGTATGCCTCATCCTGGTTTATGTTGGCTCTGTCTGTTCTGTCTCTCGTATGCCTCATTCTGGTTTATGTTGCCTCTGTCTGATCCGTCTCTTGCATGCCTGATTCTGGTTTATGTTGCTTCCCTCTGATCCGTTTTCTTTTTGTATGTCTCATTTGGTTTAAGTTGCCTTGGTCAGATCCGTATATTTTGCCTTGGGTCTAATATGTCTCTTGTATCTAGATTGTTGATTTTGTTGCTTCTGTCTGATTCGTCTCTTGTATGCCTTATTCTGGTTTATGTTGCCTCTCTCTGATCCGTCTCTCGTATGCCTCATTTTGGTTAATGTTGCCTCGGTCTGATCCGTCTCTTGTATGCCTGATTCTGGTTTATGTTGCCTTTGGTCATATATGTCTCTTGTATCTAGATTGTTGGTTTTTGTTGCTTCAGTCTGATCCGTCTCTTGTATGCCTCATTCTGGTTTATGTTGCCTCTCTCTGATCCGTCTCTCGTATGCCTCATTTTGGTTAATGTTGCCTCGGTCTGATCCGTCTCTTGTATGCCTGATTCTAGTTTCTGTTGCCTTGGGTCTAATATGTCTCTTGTATCTAGATTGTTGGTTTTTGTTGCTTCAGTCTGATCCGTCTCTTGTATGCCTCATTCTGGTTTATGTTGCCTCTCTCTGATCCGTCTCTCGTATGCCTCATTTTGGTTAATGTTGCCTCGGTCTGATCCGTCTCTTGTATGCCTGATACTGGCTTATGTTGCCTCGGTCTGTTCCGTCTCTTGTATGCCTCATTCTGGTTTATGTTGCCTCGGTCTGATCCGTCTCTTGTATGCCTCATTCTGGTTCATGTTGCCTCGGTCTGTTCCGTCTCTCGTATGCCTCATTCTAGTTTATGATGCCTCGGTCTGATCCGTCTCTTGTATGCCTCATCCTGGTTTATGTTGGCTCTGTCTGTTCTGTCTCTCGTATGCCTCATTCTGGTTTATGTTGCCTCTGTCTGATCCGTCTCTTGCATGCCTGATTCTGGTTTATGTTGCTTCCCTCAGATCCGTTTTCTTTTTGTATGTCTCATTTGGTTTAAGTTGCCTTGGTCTGATCCGTATATTTTGCCTTGGGTCTAATATGTCTCTTGTATCTAGATTGTTGATTTTGTTGCTTCCGTCTGATTCGTCTCTTGTATGCCTCATTCTGGTTTATGTTGCCTCTCTCTGATCCGTCGCTCGTATGCCTGATTCTGGTTTATGTTGCCTTTGGTCATATATGTCTCTTGTATCTAGATTGTTGGTTTTTGTTGCTTCAGTCTGATCCGTCTCTTGTATGCCTCTTTCTGGTTTATGTTGCCTCTCTCTGATCCGTCTCTCGTATGCCTCATTTTGGTTAATGTTGCCTCGGTCTGATCCGTCTCTTGTATGCCTGATTCTAGTTTCTGTTGCCTTGGGTCTAATATGTCTCTTGTATCTAGATTGTTGGTTTTTGTTGCTTCAGTCTGATCCGTCTCTTGTATGCCTCATTCTGGTTTATGTTGCCTCTCTCTGATCCGTCTCTCGTATGCCTCATTTTGGTTAATTTTGCCTCGGTCTGATCCGTCTCTTGTATGCCTGATTCTGGCTTATGTTGCCTCGGTCTGTTCCGTCTCTTGTATGCCTCATTCTGGTTTATGTTGCCTCGGTCTGATCCGTCTCTTGTATGCCTCATTCTGGTTCATGTTGCCTCGGTCTGTTCCGTCTCTCGTATGCCTCATTCTAGTTTATGATGCCTCGGTCTGATCCGTCTCTTGTATGCCTCATCCTGGTTTATGTTGGCTCTGTCTGTTCTGTCTCTCGTATGCCTCATTCTGGTTTATGTTGCCTCTGTCTGATCCGTCTCTTGCATTCCTGATTCTGGTTTATGTTGCTTCCCTCAGATCCGTTTTCTTTTTGTATGTCTCATTTGGTTTAAGTTGCCTTGGTCTGATCCGTATATTTTGCCTTGGGTCTAATATGTCTCTTGTATCTAGATTGTTGATTTTGTTGCTTCCGTCTGATTCGTCTCTTGTATGCCTCATTCTGGTTTATGTTGCCTCTCTCTGATCCGTCTCTCGTATGCCTCATTTTGGTTAATGTTGCCTCGGTCTGATCCGTCTCTTGTATGCCTGATTCTGGTTTATGTTGCCTTTGGTCATATATGTCTCTTGTATCTAGATTGTTGGTTTTTGTTGCTTCAGTCTGATCCGTCTCTTGTATGCCTCATTCTGGTTTATGTTGCCTCTCTCTGATCCGTCTCTCGTAAGCCTCATTTCGGTTAATGTTGCCTCGGTCTGATCCGTCTCTTGTATGCCTGATTCTAGTTTCTGTTGCCTTGGGTCTAATATGTCTCTTGTATCTAGGTTGTTGGTTTTTGTTGCTTCAGTCTGATCCGTCTCTTGTATGCCTCATTCTGGTTTATGTTGCCTCTCTCTGATCCGTCTCTCGTATGCCTCATTTTGGTTAATGTTGCCTCGGTCTGATCCGTCTCTTGTATGCCTGATTCTGGTTTCTGTTGCCTTGGGTCTAATATGTCTCTTGTATCTAGATTGTTGTTTTTGTTGCTCCCGTCTGATCCGTCTCTTGTATGCCTAATTCTGGTTTATGTTGCCTCTGTCTGATCCGTCTCTTGTATGCTTCATTCTGGTTTATGTTGCCTCTGTCTGATCCGTTTTTGTATGTCTCATTTGGTTTAAGTTGCCTTGGTCTGATCCGTATATTTTGCCTCATTCTAGTTCTTGTTGCCTCGGTCTGATCCGCCTCTTGTCTCGTTCTGTTTTCTGTTGGCGCGGTCTGCTCCTTCTCTCCGTCTAATCATGTTGGTTGCACTGATCTGCCATGCTGGTACATCTTGCTTCGCGCTGTTTCCTGACAGTATCTCATGTTGTCAATAAGGCTGTCCCAGTGTTACCACACAAAACCAGATCCCTACATTCCAGTCACTACAGACACAGCCATGTTTCACATTAAAGCGTCAACAGTCCCTTCTACCGGTTATAAACAATTTACACTAATGTTCTTTCTACCCACGTTCCTAATTGTATGTCACATCAGTTTGTTCGTCATCAGAACGCAGGCCCTTGCACTGTTTCTCGCCCACTTAGCGACGTGTGGGCGGCCATGCACGGATCGTCCTTTAGTTCAGACAACCTGTTTGTTTCTTAATATACCAAAGAACAACTCCTTGAATCCTGTCCTATATTTGTTTACCAAAACGTCAAACTGGGTTAACTGTTTTCAGCGTCTGTAAAGAAACCAAAATATCCCATTGGGAGATAAAATTGAGGCTGTTACTGAATAACTGCTTGTTAAACGATTCGTTTCCTTATACCTCCTCTCTCTCTCTCTTTCTTTCTCTCTCTCTCTCTCTCTCTCTCTCTCTCTCTCTCTCTCTCTCTCTCTCTCTCTCTCTCTCTCTCTCTCTCTCTCTCTCTCTCTCTCTCTCTCTCTCGTCTGCAGATAATGTTACTTCAATTGTAATAAAGAGTACATAGTTAATAATAATTTGTTTAATAAATCTTGATTATATATGACGAAAACGCATATACAATTATACGTATAAATGAGTATGTATCAATATATAAAATTTATGCACATCAGGTTACCTGCGCATATACTAGTATACGTATAAATGTATATGTATCAATATATATAAATTTAACAACGTCAGAATAACTGCGAGTTCTCAGTGGTACATATAAGGGATTAGTATTGAGTGTATATCGTATTGTCTTGCTGTCATTGTGAATATACACGGACCATCAAAGGAGGGGTGAACACAGTGGGGGAGGGGGAGTAATCACGGAGTTCGATTCTATTCGGTGATGCAACTCGTAATAGCTTTCTAGCAGGTCAAGCTGGCCTCTGTAGGTCGCAGTTAGCGGGCTTTTATGGCACTCCCGCCTCTATGGACTGGCCCCAGGAATTTCGCTCAGCGACCGAGAAAGTTTACTCGTCCGCTTTACAATGGACTCACAGCGGTTCGCCTGACATTACTCAAGAAGTTTATTGTTGGTGATTGGATGTGCTTTCATAGCCAGGCCTCGGTTACACCGGATGCCCTTTGTATAGACCAAACATACTCGAGCATTCTGCATATATGTACCTGTACGCAGGAGCTAAGGGCGCTCATCCCTGAATGCCAAATGAATGGGCTTCACTTGTCCAGGTATAGCTATTTCAAAAAGCCAACCGCGGCGTTGTAAAATCGCTCACTATATACCAGTACAAAAAGGTGTACTACGTTCAAAAATATACGTGCAGGAATGCTTTTGTAGTTCTTTATTATGATGGTATGTACAATATGAAAAGGTATTTAAACCCGTGAATCATATTCGTTTATTTTTGTATATCTAATGCCTGTACGTGTAGATGTTGGAAAAGAATAAGAGTTCCTGCTGTGCAATCAAGATGTGACTGCTCATGTGACTTCTGACATAAATTTCTGTGGCTTTTACAAATTATATTGCAGTAATATCATCATTTTATGTAACTATAAACTGAAACAAATATGATAGTTTTAAAAATGAAAACAAAGTTGTTTAATGAGATTTTAAAATGTTACTGTCGGTGAAATGTTAGGCAATACAAGTACAATTTCTTTCAAAGCCATTTCACTAATGGGACATCATTATGTAAACATCTTTATTTTATTTATTTTTTATTTTTTGTAATTTCCATTTAAATAGCACATATTTAATTTTGCGTTAATTAATTGCTTAGGCACGGTCGTCCTATCTCGCGTGAGGGGTTAGGGGCCGGGTATTGAGATGATCGGGAGGGGGAGGGTGTTATGCCATCATGGCGGGAACTACGCCGCGGAGTTTCCGTGAGTTTCTGCGAAGTATGAATGGCCCGCTCCTTGTAAACACTACAGGTTGACGGCAATTACTGGGTAGAGCATCTTTTTAGGGGAGACGTGTGGAAAAGTTTGAGTGTTCCCCGCGCGCTGTGTGCATTCACATGGGTCGGCTGGCGCGCACTTGGTTGCATTTGAGGACAGTGTCAACTCATATGTATGCGCGCTGTGTATCAAGGTTTATTTTGGCTCAGGCAGCTAGTCCTGGTACAAACTGAAACTAAAGTACTTTCTCTGTCAACTAGAGCTACTCCCCTTCTCAACATTGCATAAATTAAAACACATAACCACAACATGAAGGTCAAGCAACACATATATTTAAACATTCAGATACGAATAAATTGGAGACATTACGACGATATAACCAGGACTTCCTAATACAAAAGCAACGTCAGATTAACAGACTCCCCTAAATACAGATGGTAATTTAATTTAGTTTATTTCCCCCGATTTCGAGTATAATTATTATAATATATTATTTTTTATTATTATCATTATTATTATTATTACTATTATTATTATCATCATTATTATCAATTAATTTAATAAGGTATAATATAGTTTATTATAATCTAATATATTTCGGCATAATTTAGCATAATATCGTTTTGCTTAAAATTCTTATGGGAACTAAATTTTTATATGGTAATTATGAATTTACATGTTCTTTAGGAAATCAGTCATTGCGTCTTGGAAAAATTGTTAAGTTTATTTTATATTTAAATTATCCCCTGAGCACAATTTTCAAATACTGCACGTCAAAAACAATGATGTAATATTAATTGATGTTATAGTTAACTTAAATCTTATCACCTAGTAAAGGTCGTAGAAATGTTTATATTTAACTTTTTTACTTTTGATTTTTTTGTAAATACTAGTATCCTAGCATTCGTCCGAGACACAAAATTGTTTATTAATTAAAAAAAGTATGTTGCTTTAATCAAAACATATACATACATTTTTTGCAAATGTCTTGTATTACACGTTCCTTTTACCAGGGCATTATATATACATGGAACTTGATTTATTTGTTTAAAGTTATACGGGAGAAACACGTTGGCAGAAATATTCATTGATCAACAGATAAGAAACGTTTCCTTGCTGTAATATTCTTTAACCAGTCACTTTGTTTACGTGTAAGTTAATTCTGACGGAATTAAGCACCTTAAAATAATCTATATAGATCGCATTTATATTAAAGTTGCTTTCCAAAGTTTAATTCACTGGGACTGTCGAATTTTTCTTTTGGATTATAACAAACAATTTTTTTTTTGTGAATAACACTGAAGGAACAATGTTAAATCTTAATTTGTGTATATCTACAAGAACAGTTAACACTGTGTTCAGCAAACGTCAATAGCCGTATCAACATACACAAAGCACACTTGCACACAACTGTTATAAAAACTTATAAGTCTAATTTATTCGCACTGTATGAATAAAAACGAAAATTGAAATATTACGCTTATCATTATTTTGTAAACTATTATTAAAAATTCATGTAGTTATGGGACAATATCTGTATTGTTTTGGTGTTTTTGTTTTTTGTTTTTTTTTCTTCTTCTTCTTTTTCTTTTATGATTGCCTCCGACAGTAGTTTATGCGTCCATCCTCGTTCGTGTGTGTGTTTGTGTGTTTGTGCAAACATAACTTACCAAGTCATGAACGGAATCTCATTAAATTTTCAGGGCATTTCTGAAATGGGTCAAGGAAGAGTCGGTTAGATTTCCGTGTGGATCCGGCGCATGACCCGGATACCGGAACGTCATCAAGGAATAATCACAAACGTTGAGTTACGTATGCATGAATGAACCTGGCAACATAGGCCTCATAAGTGCATGCCTACACATGGCGGGGGCTTGCATTCCTTAGAATATAAATTTCTAGCTCGACCTTCAATTATAAATAATTTACCTATAACAGTACACAGGAATTCTGTGTGAAGAGTGTGGTTGGTATGTCACGTGACCATGTGGTGGGCGTCTGGTGGATTATTTATTTCAGCGGGTCCTGCCAGGACTCATCCTTAGGGCTTATCTCATTGCAGTGTCACCGCGTCGTTCCCTGATTCAGCCGGGAAGATTCTGATAAGAAGCCCCGATAAGCTCTGAAGCAGGGAGCGCTGGATGTCAAGTTGATGTCCCTGTCCTGATAGCTATTCCCATCGTAAACTAGGAGTTGATAGCTCTGTATCTGCACGGAGTCGGTGATAGAGGTTTATATAAATGATGGCCGTAATAGAGGTTTAAGTGTTATCACATATCATGTACATAATATGGCTGTCTGTATATATATAAAATACCGTCATGTCTTGCACACATTATGGACTGATTATTATATATATTGAGGTTAAAGGAATTAATTAAATTATTTAATATGATTGTTCCTTGTTCAGTTAGGCCTGATTTTATTAAACATACAGACCTGCAAATCCCAACCATTACCACATACATATTTGTGTAATCATTCGGACATTATGTCGTATTTGGAGATAACGATCGATTTTTCCGTTCAACGTTTCCAATTGAATCGCCATTCATCGATTTTCAATTACCCTGCAGGACACACGTTTTAATTATCAGTGATATATTAAATATAGCATCTGGCTGTGACACCCCCCCCCTTGATCCCGCGGTCACCTCTCTCTCTCTCTCTCTCTCTCTCTCTCTCTCTCTCTCTCTCTCTCTCTCTCTCTCTCTCGTGTACACACATACCCAAACGTGTATATGTCTACATGTAAATACCAGAAATCTAGCTGGTCCTATTAACCAAAGTTGCCTTTTTTTAACATAAAACAACCATAAAATCTGAGTCCCCACGCTAACGTTAAATTTAGAACCTGTAAGTCATTATAATGTGTCTTATATATATGTGTTATTCAACCTGTATCTATATACACATGTATATATATCGTGTGTGGCGGTTATCTTTATTTTAACCCTTACGTATTTTAACACATTCTTGTTACTTTCTTGAGCTCACTGCGGGAGCTCAGACCACTACAGATAAAGTTCAAATCGTCCCGCATTTATTCCGTTCTCCGGGAAACAAGCTACCCCCAACAAGTTTGCACAGAGGAGCCGTGTGCGGTGAGAGGGGCGTCCGGGGGAGGGGCGCGCTCGTCTCCGGGAGATAATACAAGTTGTCTTTGTGTGTGACCTCGGGGCCAAGCTACCTGCGACACAGGTGAATTTTTAAGTCTTATCTACTGTGGAGTGCAGTGTCAATATGTACTCTTGGAACCCAGTTCCCGCGTTAAGTAAATAACACTACGTGGAAACAGGTCACACCCCGGGAATGCTGCAACCCTCTCCCCTTATCTGTACTGTGCATATGTTGTTTTTTCTGTATGCACTGATGCCATGTTTTTGCTTTGTATATCTATGTCTTAAAATACACAGTTGCTAACCCAGACAAGTAATTATTACCTTTGTATGTTCGGTTAAAAAGGATTATGGTTACAAATATAATTTTTTATTTATTTTTATCTTCGCGCATGCATGTAAGAAAATATACGTACCTGCATGCACAGTCCCTAAATCCCCCCCCCCCTCTCTCTATATATATATATGTGTGTGTGTGTGTGTGTGTGTGTGTGTGCGGATGTAACACGCGACAGATAATAACTTTAAACATTTATATATATTGTGTGTAAATATATATAGATTATATGTTTCATGAGTTGCGACTTTGTTTGGAATGTTTGAACCATGTGGATTATATCTAGATTGTAATACTTGGCCTAGCAGCAGCTGTGTGTTCACCTAAATTTGCGTCTATATATGCACACCGGTTTAACCATAACGAAGTATACTTGCTCTCTCTTTTTATATTTGTCTAAACTCCGACTGAAGCCATTAATCATACATATTCAACATTTGCGGTTACATTGATATAAATATAAAAATAAAAAAAAACACTCTTTATACCCTTAATAATTGGATGAATATGAAACCAAGAGATTACCTGTTGCACAGTTTCCAAATTGTCAGTTTATTGAAGACAATTTTTACATCTCCTAAAGTAAATAGTATATAATCGTGTGATATTATTTTCGGAGGAAAGAAAAACTGTACCATTCATTCAGCTTTCCTATATTTCTGCCGTATATGCATATATATATATATATATATATATATATATTTATATATATATATATATATATATATATATATATATATATATATATATATATATGTATAATTTTATATATATATATATATAAATATATTATTTTCTTCGTCATCATTTATCATATATTTGCATTGTGAAATGTACTATGAATACACACACATACATATATATATATATATATATATATATATATATATATATATATATACATATAACGCGATGTTAAAACCAAATGCAGTTCTTGATATTGACTTTTTCATAAATCATATTTTTTCGGGCATAATGAACCTATGTTATTCTGTTTATGAACAATCGTGACATAATAAAGGTTACAAATGTGTTTAGACAAACAATTTTACGCTTAACGTTATTTATTGCTTATATGATACCAGTATTAATGTTTCCGCTTAATGAAGTGATTCGAATACTAAATTAATTAGTTACAGCGACCTCTAGGCAATTAAGAGTAACCAATAAATATCCCCATTGGCGCAATGGAGTTAATGTCGTGGTTAGCGGGATGTTTAGAAGCTTATAAATACATAATAAGTTCAGTAAAAGAAAAGAATCATAGAAGATTGCTATATAATATCATATCATGTAACGTGAGTTTATCTGAGCAGATAATGCAAATAATATTTAATGTCGCTGGAACTTATTACCAATACAGGCCGCGCACAAATGGCTGCCACCTTGCGCTTATAGAGACTTATTGTCGCAAAGAAAATGACAGCTGGCGTGTACAAGCTGTACCAGTCCGTACCACTGTATGACAAACTGAGCCATAACGTCGTAATCGCTGACAGGCCCCAGCTCTAA
Source organism: Sipunculus nudus (assembly GCA_026874595.1). Lineage (NCBI taxonomy): Eukaryota > Metazoa > Annelida > Sipuncula > Golfingiida > Sipunculidae > Sipunculus > Sipunculus nudus. The sequence goes on from CM049313.1 coordinate 61,596,032, forward strand.
AGAGGAATGTATAAACTGACATTTAGCTTGTAGTCTTGCGTCTTGGTTTAAAAACAGATCGTCGGTTGCACTTGGATGCATGGTCTCCAGTAAACTCTTAAGAAGTAGGGGGGGGGGGGGTGCTAACAAGGTCTGCTGGGTGCAGCCCGACCCCCAGGCCTTGCAAGGAGCATATTAGCCACATAGCTAATTCAAAAGTACGTTGTCTGTGTTTTTTTCCCCTGTCCTCTGTGGCCCCCCATTTTAGGGTAGCCGGTGTACCAGGGCATTTCAATAAAGATAGTGCATTTTTTTTGTCCTTATATTAAATTACCGTTCAAGATGTGTCGCGGCATGACACATGAAATACCAGTGCTGTTTATTTTGACGACAGAACCTGAAATGCGACACCCTACCGGAATCCTAGCACTGCAGCTAAGGGCCCGCCTGTGAAACAGATCTCTAATTTATGCTGAAATATATGTGTGACAGCGGAGACCCCGCACATGTGTTAAGATAGATGAAATATCCCAATTTGCTGGTACCAGCATAATTTCATGGAAACTGCAGTTCCCAGAATCCGTTAAAACGCTCCTAGCAGAGGATATAAGTATTTCACAGTGTAAATGCATAAATGGTAGCTTAGGTGAAAGGGCAAACAGCCCGCAGCAACAGGTGCCCGATTTGAGTGGAGTTCTCCGAGGATCCCCCTAAGAAAGCGGCCCCTGGCTACCTGCCAGATCGGGATTTGTTGAGAGTGTCGTCACGTGCTTTCATGGATGCCGCGAAATGGGAACTGAGTTGCCTGGGACAAGAAGGGGCTACATTCGCCTGCCATCATGGCTCCGAGCCGACCACTTGTTGAGCTCTCAAACTTTGAAAGTCGCCTGACGGGGCGTTAAAACAGGTAGGCAGCTTTACTTTCAGCCTCTATTCGGCCGCTACAGTGGGGAACCATTGATCGGTCCTGTACTTTGTCGCTGTGACAATTCGGGGACGGGTTGTGTGGCCAGTTTGATAGTTTCTATTGCCATTGCATTGGGGGTTCCCTGAATGCGCCCCGACTTGTGTACGACTATGTGGGTCATTGGTTGACAGATTTCCACACGGGGGCTGGTTAGTTCTCAACTAATGACGATCTGATTTTTACAGGAACGGGCTTTGGACGTGTAAAAAGTGGCAAACTTGAGGGTATATCACACACGGTAAGCGGCGATTTACCAACTTTTGACATATCAGGTGTCATCTCCAACTGGGCTTCAAAGGGAAGTTTTTTGGGGGGCCTGCGTTCTGGGTGCGACACTCATATACTTGACAAACATACAACTTGGAAGGCGGGTTCATTTCCAGGTCACCCTCAATGGGGCCTTTCTGGCGAATTTCATAGGATATAAGGACTTTAGTATATACTCTGTGTATATATATAGCCAGCGGGGTCTGGCACCCACATTTGTTGGTTATGTCAGCTTGGCAATGCGTGTTGGGGGGGGGGGGGGGGGGAGGGCTCAGTTCCTGTGACAGTTTCCCATGAACAGCGTTCAGCTGTTTTCCAGGCTGTTTCACTGACTGTGCCAGCTTGACAAATGAGTCACCTAACTTGAAACAGGATGTGGGCCGGTTCTCACGGCGACTGTATGTCACATGCTATTATTTCTAGGGAGACCCAGACCAGAGTATAAATAAACTATGCGAACACAAGTTCTGGATATCTTCACTGTTACAAGTGCTTCTGACTGAATACGTATATAAACATAGTAGTTTGTTGGTACATTTAAACCTCTTTTAATGGACAGGTTAGTCTTGGGAATAGATGATAAAAAAGTATGAATTCATTTTTTATGATTTATTTTCTTAGTCATAATTCATTAAATAATAATAAATACCATTTTTTAAATATTTTTATTAAGAGTTATTTTACAGTTTCTGTTGGAATTTTTTTAAGTTGATTGAAAAGTAAATGAAATTATTGCAGTTATTTTTGTAAACAGGATATAATTATTAACATTGTCAAGTGGTGTGTAAACGTACAATGTTAACATTGCCACAGCAATGCAGTATATAATTTGGTAGTGACAAAATATTACATAATAAATAAGCGTTATTAATGACACCATCCTTAAACTTGTCAAGGTGTAGAGACTTTCTAAACATTCCTGTAAAGAGTACTCATCCATGCAGCCACAACATGCAGGGGAATTCCAGACTGTTCTCTAGGATAATTAATTTAACAGTTGTTTCAACCTTATAACTTCCCTGCTCTTGGTTTAAATGCCTGTTTTTTTTTATTTCATTTTTTTCCATAGATGTTTATTAGTAATGATGACATGCACTGTAGATACAGTAAGCTGGCTCTGCACATTACCTCATACAAGGCTGAATTGGTACGCTGATGATATTACAGTTTAGGACAGATGTAATTGTGAATTGGAATTAGTTTATCAAATAGTTTTTGACTTTGATTCAGTTCATCCAGCAGAGTACAGTTTTAGTTTTATGAATCATTGAATAGTGCTGAGCCATGCTTTGAGTATGTAGTCAGTTTGCTTAATAAAATACGATTTAGATTTAAAATTAAAAATTACATTTTTTAAAATTTACCAGTCTTACCTGAAGGTAATGGACTGTGATGTATGTGTAAAGGAATTTCCTTTACTTTCCTCGTGTCAATAAATATGTAGAAGAAAATGTTATGAAATATGAAAATATCAAGACTTGTATCATAGGTAAATCAAAATGTGTTGTTTATTTATAAATATTTTGCATATAAACGGAAGAAAATGAATGATAAATTAAGAATTTCAAATAAAGAATATTTTTTTGTCAAATTTATTATTGAACCAGTCAGTTCTGTTGGCTCATGTCAGGTAATGGCAGGTTTTTTTTTAAAATGATAACTGATGTCAAAAATACCCATTTTTTTGAGGATCAAAAATACATTATAATATTGAGGATCATTTCAAAAATAGCTATCCAAAAGCTATCTGAAGAGGTCATTATAAAAATAGTGATCTTTTATACAATTAAAACTTCTGATTTGAATATTTTTATTATACTCATCGTGCATTATTCATCTTGCTGAAGCTTGTGATACATTTTAATTCAGGTGTGATTTCACCTGGACTAGATTTGGTTACAAGCTCTTGGACATTAATATACAATTGATTTTTTAATGCCATAGAGGGTAGGTAAACTAGATAGTGTTAATCACTTAACCGTGCCCTTTGAGCCTGTGTGTTAATGGGTCTGTTTACCTGGAACAATCCAGTCTGCACCTGACGATTTGCTGTGTCCTAGTTCATCTGCTATTTGGTATTTTGGGCACAGACGTCCCCAGAGAAGTGCTAGAGATTTCCGTGTGACAACAGGCAGGGTTTGAGGCATCAGGTCAGCACTTTATTCAACTTTTGTACATCCCTGTTTTTATGGCTCTTGTTTTATGCAAACGTAGTGAAAAGTTCGCGGAAATTTATTTAAGCTCACACTGACAATGAGTCGGATTGAAAATTCACAAAGGAAATTAACATCTCTTTTCATTGAAGATGACTGCCTTTAAAGCACAAGTTAAAAAATGTTTCAGGTATTTAATTTTGCTCTTAGTTGTATTCATGGATCTTCCATAATGAATGATAAATGTATGATGAATGACATGCAGTGGTATAAAACTGCTCCCTTCCGCATACAATAAAAAGTTTATAGTTACGCGGTACATTTGAGTTCAACTGGCACAGATGGGTTCTGGTGCTAGACTTTATGGATGTTGTGTTCAGTAGATCCTTTTAAAGATGTTCTACAAAGGATGCTGTATTGTTGCTGTGACATTGTCAGAAGAGGTATGAAATAGATGTAAGCTGGTGCCTTTTTACCTCCAGTGAAAAAAGAACAAGACTAAACGTGGCACTTCAGTGGCCCGGTGAAGAGGGGTCATGGTGCATTCATACATTTTTTCTTATCGATCAGACCTGGGTTATATATGACACACAAGTGTCACCTGTTGCTCTGATAAAGTTCCTGTTAATGACAAAGCTGCTACTTATGAAGCCATCCCCTAAGAGTGTTTGCCGTGGGTCCCTTGATGTCCTGGTTCCTCAGTGCTAAAGGAATGGCTGTTTCAAGCCCCAGCTGATAGGATCCTGTCCAAAATTAGGGTCGCTTGTTTTTTTGCAACACTCCTGGTCGTGTCGAGGTGTATCAGGAAGACCAGAAATTTCAACTGCGGATGACCCGTAAGATAACTTATAATATAAATTGAAGCTGATAAGCAACTTTTTTATTAGTTACATAGGCTGCCATTGAAAGTTTTTAAGTGACAGCTCTCTCACATACAAAAAAGCTTCGCTGATAAGGAGAATTAGGAACTACATGTACCTTTACTTCTTTTTAATCTGCTTTCCGAGAACCATGGGGTAAAAAATGTTGCCCTATAAAAAGGAAATAAAGTTCTGCCTTAGATCAAACTGTGCAGTGCCAGTACAAAAAATTGCACTTTGTGGAAAACCACTTGCAGAAATTCCAGGAAATAAATGCCTACGTGATCAGGACATGTACAATTAAATTCTGCATTTTATGAGTGAAAAGTTCAAATAAGCTGTTGTTCAGCTGAAGCACTTTATCTTGGAGCATTCTTCGGGCAGTCCTTCATTCTTTCAAATATATGTTAGTTTTTTATACGCTGGTCTCAAACAGGTCATAGAATGGCATGAGCAGTGTCCATCAATTAACTTTTAGTGTCACCAAGATAATTTGCCAGGGATTTGATGGAGTTTTGATTCCACACATATCTAATGAGGTCTGAGGTCACCAGAATCTGATGGATGGTCATGAAACTCCTTATGAATTTTTACCAATAGAGTTTCTCACCTGAATTTAGTTCTCTGCAAAATTTGCACATATTAAATAAGGTCAGAGGTCACAAGTCATATGACTGATGTACATGGGTCCTGTTGAATAGTTTAGTACACGTTCATTCATGTGTCAAAGAAACCTGTACCATGGATTGTTATTTGTTTCTTGCCTCCATGGTCTTTAAGCACACATGGACATCATGAGTTTTTATGTTGTATCTTTTTGCAATCACACAGTTACATATGCCATAATGTGTATATTTGCTGCTTGCTAGGATAAAATGGGCACTTGGCTCTTTGATGGTTAAGAGCTATGGTTCTTCAGATTTCTGATTTCCTCTCTTAAAAAAAAGACTATTAAATCTTTTAAGGACAGGATTTTTTGTCCTGTTAATAGTCTGGGTATTGAGTATTTGCAGCTGCTCTTCAGTGAGACAACCTGAGTATTTGGTAATTGTTTCATTCACATATGTGGTTTGATACATTTGGCGGGGCAGACTGTCAGCTAAGATGCGCTTTATGCTTACAGGAAACAGATGATTGACAGGCAGGGATAACACCCACTCCTTATGCAAGTCCCCAGAGAAGTGGGAGAAGTGGTCTAGCTGTTATCATGAATTCCTGATTAGCTTTGCAATTCTCTGTTGAGCTTTTCAGTATTGTGTTGTAGCTTTTGATGTTCTTTTTTTGTATCATCAAAGGAATGTGAAAAAAATGGATAGTGTGTGTTTATATATAAATATATATGTGTGTGTGTGTGAGAAGTATATGATATTGTTTTATTTTTTCAATAATCCACTGCAAAATAATTCAGGGATGTTGAATATTTTAAAGCTTACAATTATCTTGTTGCTCAGCCTAAAAAAATATTTGTACAATATATGTTATATTAAATATTTTCCTTATCACAGAGGTTTTATAAAAAGCATATGGCCATGGAGACATCCTCTAACATAAATTTTAAGAAGAAATGAAATATTTGACATTTAAAAAAAAGAAAATTGGTCAAAATCTGGTTATACTAAAGGACATGTTAATTGAAAATTGTTAAATTCTCCCCAAAATTATCATATCCAGATTTTTAGGGTGTGAAACAGACCTGGCAGGGGAAGTGCAGTACAGTCTTATTATAAGCTTGTGTTCTTAGAATATCTACCGCAGATTTGTTAGTCTGTTATGAACAGGAAATCCTGGATCACATTACACTCTTCAAGAATATATAACTTTATTAGTCAGATTAATGCCTAATAAAGATAATTTACAGAAGCACAACAATGTATAAAACTAAAATAAAAACCGTAAATTTTTCTTGATGAGGTTATCTGTCACAGTGCAAGGAAATTACAACCTGTGGCTTGACATGGTAATATATGTGTAGACCTTACATTTGATGATCAGATTTTGAGATAGTTCTGCATATCAGACTTGTGTAGTCAGTAGTATGACAGGACTGTGACTATAGCTGTTGTACATATACCATATGTCAGGTGAGCATTTATGCTTAGACTTTAATAGACTTGTTCTGTATCTCATTAAAGGCAAAAGCCATGAAATATGACTGTCATCATGGCAGTTGAACATATGCCAGTCATGCATTTTTGCTTTGACGAGTTCTAGATCTCATTTAGGAGGAAACCCATGAAATATTAACAAGTATCTTTAAGTATACAACATGTCTAGTCTTGAGTTTGATCCTATTTTTTTATGAAATTTAAATTTATATTTAATTTGCTTTCCCTATCCTATTTTTTGGCAAATTCAGTGGTTGAGGTCATAAACATACTGGACATGAAAGCTGAATGATTACAGATAAGGAAGAGAGGTATTGAGGATATATGAGGAGTTATGGGACAGTTTCAGCCCTTGTGACTCCAGGAACTGAGACAGCGGCTGTGACAGGGCTGGATCAGAGTGCTGGCGGGCAGTTTTTCCAGCAGATCAGGACACAGTTGAGATTGGTCCCCCTGTCAGATCAGGTTTCCTACATACCAGAACAACTCCCCGGCATGCGAGAAACCTGAGCTGGAGAAAATTGGTGTGCCTGGTACGCTGTGATATGGTCGCCTGTGTGGTGACCCTTATAACTGATGCCAGATGGTGGCCTCACCAAGTTCACAGGAAAATTTCCCTGCACGGAGCCCTCCTGTTCAAGACTCTGCTGTTCCCACGGTCTTTTTTACTAACAGCCCGGGGTGCTGTGAAATTTCAGGAATTTGAACAAACCCCTGTTTATCATCTGCGATAACAAGGCTTGTCTATGTCATCTGCGCCTTTAGTGCTGTCTTCTCTATCCTTATAAAGATTGTGTTTCCTGTTGCCCCTTAAAGAACTGGGTATAGATATAACCCCAACTGTAATTGGTATTACGACCAATAATTATTTGCCACCAGCTTCTGTATACAGTTATTGAAGCATTTGTTTGACAAAAAGCGGGAGATGTATATTTTATGCTACACCTGTTGTAAAGAGATGCCATTTGATAATTGGGACGCGGTAAATAGGAAAAGTGCTTCACCGGTTTTTATTTTTCACATTATCTGCTTTCATGTAATTAAAGGCTGCTGACAGATTGAGTTTCACTTACACTGCATGTTGTGGTTCAGCGAATATGCTGAAGACTATTTGGGGCTTTCTTTTTCAACCAACATTAGTGGGATTAGACAGCCGATGGATTAAATTCTTAGACTTTGAGTAATCTAATTCACATTCCACTGCTGTGAGTGGTTCTTTCTTCATACCCATTGTGGGTGTCCCAAAAGTTCCAGAAGTCATTACACTGAGAGATATATATATGTTCATATATAAAAAAGGTACCTGGTATTTGAATGATTAATTTACTCTGTGCCCTCTTCATGTGTCTTTGATCTTTACCCTTTGTGGCTTCAGTACACATCCTGTCTCAAGTGGAAACTTATCCAGAAGTACTCCTAAAAGAGCTTATACTTAAAATTTATGACTATAATTTACCACAATTTGACACAAGTCATGAACTTTATTTTTTTATTATATAATTTTTTTTTATTTTAGACTTTTTCAATACAGAAATAAATCAAACAAGAAGTCTTCAGGAATTTATAAAGAAATAGTAAATATTCCCTGCATATTGACACCTGTTTGGGGTTCTTAATCAAAGGGGTTAAAGGAAAGGCATGCTGGTTCCCAGTTTGTCAGGCCCCTAGTTATTTTAAACAGTCCATAAAAGTAATGAGAGTTTCACATAATGATGTTGTTTTGCAAGTATAGGAATCCATGTTTTGGTTAAAATGCTTTATGGCTTCTTGCACAAGTCAGGCAACAGAAAACTTATCAAAGACAGTACTGCTTGCAAAAATTCTGATTAATACTGCAAAATACACCATCTTCATCATCATTATCAGGAATTGCCAGCATTCAATACTGAACATTACAGGCAATAATTTACATTTGGTCAAATTAATAGTATTAAGAATTCCCCCAGGGGTAAACTTTAAACTGGTTATTTTTGTCCCACTTTTAAAGAAATATTCTCTTCTAAGGTTGGTCATCAGTCTGAAGATTGCATAGTATGGTTATTGATTTTTTAAAAAGTAATCAAACTTCAAAGTAAAATGATAAGAACATATAATCCTAAAAGTCACAATCAGTTGGTTTTACCTCAGTGGAAATATGTTGTGTAATATCAAGACTGTGTACCATTTTTGCCTGGGGGCAGTCTTAGGGGTTCAACTTTAGGAACTAATGCTGCAGAGTTCAGCATCCCTACCACAAGGCAACGTCCTATCTGTATCTTTTCACAAAGAGCATCCATGAAAATTAGATAAAGGATTTATTAATAGATTGGACAAATACCTGTAGTAGGGGGATATTATGTTTGGTCACCTTTTCAAAGAAGCTAGCTGCATGCGAGGTCATCTCTTATTTGTTTTCAGATTTGTTAGCATACATCCGTTTTCATCAGAGACAGGAAGGGCCCTCTTAGAGACGATATGACACCTGTGTTTGCATTGAAATCAGTGCAGGGAAAAGCTCCTGGGAGATTTGTGTGTGGTTCATGAGGCATTGATATACATTCCTCCAGTGATTTTGCCTCCCCGCGGAATGAGCATACTAAAACTACTTGTCCTTATATTATTTGAATTACCAGGAAGTTCCTCCACTTGAGATTTCTCTGAATGATTGGGTTCATATCGGAGAATAAATATGTGTCATGTTGTTTGGCGGCGTGATTTACCATAATTGCTTCCCTCAGAACTCACAGTATTCTTGGTTATGAACTCAAGTGGACTGGTGAATGGATTCATTAAATGCGGAGTGTGTAGTTAGTGTGTCTGACATGAATGTATGCTTCGTTTTATCCTAGTGTGTTCACATATGAATGAGCAGGATAAAATTAGAATATTTTGAAGTAGATTTCTTTCTTTTTCTGTGTGATATGTATTAATATTTTATGAAGATGAAAATGTGATTGGATAGATAGTGGCAGGTACATTACTGAGTGTATTGGTTCAGATAACAAAAAGTTATAAGTTGTTCATACATATCTGATCACTGGGTTGTTTATTTTTTTTAATAGAAATTTAACAGATAACTTTGTTATCACTAATCATAGTTTCAGATCATGCAAAAATATGTCTTTCGTCATCAGTGGTTTTGATCATGGAAAAACAAACAAATTTAAACTTCACCTGCTAGGAATTATTTATATAATAAAAATGTGTACTATTATTTAATTCCATTATTAACCTTCATGATTAAAAACTTAAATATTTGAAGTACTTGACAAATAATGTATTTAAACTGCTTAACAAATAATATTTGATATAAAACCAATTTTTTATTGAAGTTAAAATTGAGAGCAAATTATAGGTGTAACACAAAGCAGAATTTGTGTAATTACAGTCAGAAAGTAATGGCAATCTTTTTTAAAAAATTCAGATTGAACCTTCTTCATGAAAACTGAACGGTTGGTATGCTGTCACACAGGGCCTGACATAACGCCAAAAATTTGCTCCCAATTGAGTGCCTGGGCAAACCAGTCCAGCATGAACTTTTACCAAAATGTCTGAATCTTCTGTTGAGCATTTTCTTTCTTGGATAAAGGAAATTGTATTGATATACCTTTTTATCTTAAATGATCTGTATGTGTATCTGTACTTATAATAAGGTTAAATTTTATTAACAAATAAACATTTGAGCATGGTCATCATCACACAGAACTGTATTGAAACACACAACACAATCATGTGAAATACACTTTGTGTTTGTAACTATGATCACTGAATTTTGTAGGGTAAGTGAACGTTCATGTGGGGCAGTTAAAAGCTTGATGTTACTTTCCTGTTGTAGTGACATGTTTGATTTGAAGTGTTGCCTTGTAATATCAATAAGGCAAAGCTACAGGTAGTAGTCAGGTACATGAAACATTTCAACGGTTTGTGACTAGAGCCAAGGTTACAGGCCCATAGTAATATCAAATTTAATTTCAGTGAAGGGGCCATCTTTGATGGTTTTATTGGTGTGATATATAGCAGTTATAGAAGGTTCTCCTGCATTATGGCTGTCATTATGAAGTGAATTAGATCTTCTGGGGACACAATCATGACAAAGAGTTTCATAGACAAAGCAAGGCATATTAGCAATACACCTGTAATATATAGGATATATGTAAATTAGTTATATATGACATCATTGATTAACATTTATTCTCTATTATTGCTGGGATTCTGTCCAATGAAAACCCAGAGAGAGGTGTACTGAAAAACTCAGTACACCTGATTATCCTGATAAGTAATACTGTGACCCACCACCAGTGCAAGATGGATTGATAGTTGAATGGGAGGATGGACAGGTTTTATCTACATCTTGAGAATATGTAAAAATATTGAAATTGTTGTCATTGTACACATTTTTACACATCAGGTTTACTTTTAGGCATATTATGAATATTTGAGTTAAAGTGGACAAATCTGTATAATTTAGATAAAGCACATGTGTGTTTGTAATTTGGAAAACTGGCAACTCAGGTTGCATATTTTTACTGAATAATGGATCATGAAGATGCCACAGTATGGCACCAAAGTATTAAATAATAGAGCCACAGTTCAGAGAGATAGAGAGAAGAGGGGACGAAAGGATGCATGCTAATGATAAAGGGAATCTAGAACGTAACATTGTGCCGGTGACCCGTGAAGTGAAAAGCATGACCCAGTTTTAGGAATGTTTCAGGAGCCAATTAAAATTTCTGTGCATGCTCATTCTTCGCAACAGTGGCCAGGATAGGTCGCATTTAGAGCACTGGATGTGGGTGTTAACTCTGACAATACTGCCCTAGTTTTTGACGGATATACACATTTTCTGTCAGGCCACCATTCCCAATAACAAAAGGTGATATACACGAAAGAACTGAACTTGAAAGAAAATTCATGAAGAATAGAATGTACTACTTTACTGGTACAAAAATGACCCCTATTTTTATGTCAGCTTGCCTAGCAGTGCATAGCCACAAAAAATGCAAGTTAGAGCCACTGCTCATCTTCAAGGGACCTTTCACTTGGGTTTTTTGCCTTTCCTAGTGTGGTTGTGGTGAGTGGCTCTGACTTTGGTGTTTAGCAGGTTATTTGCAGTTAGCACTTCAGACAAAAGTTGTTTACTTTAAACAGGTGTTACTTTACATATACATGATGAGAGCAGACATAATAAAGTAAATGCGTTTTATTATAAGCGTTACAGGAGTAATTGATTCAGTTAGTCCTTAACTAATTACGTTGCCACTTTTCACTGCAAGATAGCCAGGTAAGTTTGCAAAAATTACCAAAAAGGAAAGAAAGCAAAGGTAAAATATTAATTATATGTGATTTTAAGGTAACTATTATACGTTAATAAAAAGTAGAGTGCACCTTATTTTGTTTCATAAGTTTTTACAAGGGCCAAATTACATATTGGTGCTTAAATGGAACTCCAATTCCTCACATTGATAGTATTGCAAAATTTACTTTTCAAGGTTGGTGTGGTTTATTCTCACTTTATTACCAGATGCTTTAGTTGTCATGACCTAAAAATATTTCCATAACAACTAGTATTTTGTCATTTAATACTTCTAGAATATAAGGAGAAAAGAATAATTGCATTGATGATAAGACTTTTTTTCCACCTTTATGTGCCCTTTCAACAGGAGATTATTTAAGATGATATGCCATAGATTATAAATTATTTTTGTTCTGCTAACCTTTATCAAAGACTTTTTTATAGCATAATAAATATACACATAACAGCTAGTTGCAGCAGCAGTTTGTATTGTTGTAACCTAACATTCATTATGTTGCAAAACTATAATTTTCCGAAATACATTTTTAACAATTGTATGAAATGTGTAAATTTAAATTTTTACCACCTTCTATGGCTCAGGGGAAGACCACAGGGCTCAAAGCCAGGAGGTTTTGAGTTCAAAATTCAGCCAAGGCGATGAAGTTTTCCTGGTTGACCCCCACCCAGGGTGAGGACTCTGCAGACTAAATGGGAAGGCTGTGCACCACAGCTGTGTTTCACTTGCAAACATGTGCACCCTGGGAGAAGGGGGGTTCTTTGAAGTTTTGACCCAGCACTGGGAATGATAACACACCCAGGACCTAGAGGTGCAGTAGACACTGGGCCTGGGTGACACCAGGATACAAAATAATATGATAGGTAGTGAGTTATACTGCCCTGTCACACAGTCACAAACTGAAAGGGAAATTTGCAGTTGTACATACTCAGATTAAGAATTAGATAAGGAAACATAAAAAATTGGGGCAGTTACCTCCATCAAAAAAAGAAAATGCACATTTGGGAGGCCAACAGTTTCATCAGATGAAAGTAGCTATTACTTAGCAGGTATTGGATGGATTTTGATGAAACCTGCTGTGAATATTACACATAAAGTATCTCTCAGCTGAAGCTGATTCTCAGCAAAATCTGCTCATATTTATAGAAGCCAGAAGCCATTTAACTTTTGTGTGTGTCACTGTTATTTATTTGGATTTTATGCATTTTGAAGAATTTTTATGAATATTTACCAAAACAATAATCTCACCTGAGTTTGATTCTTCACAAAATCTGTTTATTATGCAAAGGTCACAAGACATATGAGGGATGTATTCTGCACTATGGCAGTGCTTCTGTCATCTTTGGTAACTTGATATTAAAATTGAGTCTTATTGACCCCATTTTGAGGAGGAGGCATCATTCCCCTTACACCTGATCCCTGGAGATTAAAATCACAAGCTTCTATAATATTTGACACAAGTTTGATGTCAGTACTTTTGTTTAATTGTTACAGCCTGGTCCAAGCAGCAAAAGAAAGAAACATCAGTCATGTTGCTAAAAAATGAACCTAATTAAAATATCTATGAATATAACTGTCACCAGATTTTTTTTTAGTCTTTAAACCATGTTAGGAGCAATACTAAAAATTATGAAAGACTGACAGAACCGCATTTTTACTCACTTTATATTCTTCTTTATCGCAAATTTTTTTTTAGGTTACAGGTCATTGAGGATTCAGGTCCCGCATTCAGTTTTAAATTACATTAGATATATGAATACATATGAACTCTGTTTAGAATGATGACCACTGTGACTTTTATGACCCTTGACAAAGCCATCATGATTTTTTTTCAGCCAGGGGTCCTGTTTTGGCTGTTAATTATTCTTGCGAGGATTTTTTATGGTCTGTAATCTATTTACATTGTAATTTTACATAATCATATTTGTGTATCATTGTTCATCATTAATTATGTATTTTTGCATTTTCAGGTAACTAGGAAACGTCAAGTTCAATTGAGAAATAAGGAAAAAATTAAACTATGGGGACTGCCAAAATGATGGATCTCCAAAGACAAAGACTCAAATATCTGCTGGCTAATGCCATCTTGGAACTCTGGAAAAAAGAGACCGGTAGTTTATCTTCTGTGGTGATTGAAGGGACAATATGTATCACATCAGGCAGTGGTAAAACCACTGTTGTGCAAGTGTCAGATAAATTCTTTGGCTCTGTGCCTGGTTCAGAAAGTTTGGACAGTACATACGGACCAGGAACTGGGTACACCAGTCTACCCTCAGACTGTAGTGGTGGTGGCGCACCATGGGGTGTGGTGTCACCCACGGGTACCGGACGTGATGAAGGATACCAGTCACATGAAACAGAGTCCGACAGCTCCGGAACATTGAACTTTTCAAAGCATGAAAATCCAAAGGATATCGACCGAGAGACCTCACCCCCTGTGGCAAAGAAAGCCAAAGTGCCCAGTCAGTCAGTTAAGGAAACCTCAGGCCTAAAAAAACAAGAGCATAATTCAGAGTCAGGTCCACAAGAAACTCAGTTACTCAAGTATGGGGAACGTGACGAAAATTTTAATACACCAGTGGCATTTGGAGTTGGAGGGTATTGCCCTGGTACTGGGTATTATACATGCTCAAATGAGGATAAAGAAAGCATTAATAAACAACAGTTAAGTCCCAGTGATCAGAGACTAGAAAAGCTTAAGAAAGAAAGGCAGCAAGAACTGGAAGAAGACCTAGAGGAAAGCAGCGAGACTGAACTCACAATAGACACAGGAACTCAGGAACACAATGACACTACTAAAGATGAAGAAAACATGGCTGATGTGTCTGGGGAAGACTTGGGGGAGTCCATGGCAATGGACCTAAGCAGGAAGGATATAGAGTTATCAGTTATGTCTCCACAAAAATGCACTGCACAGGTACGCAGTGTGATTCGCCAGAGATTACTTGCCAGTAAGAACCATGAATCACCACAGCCAGAGAAGGAACAGCGTGCATCTGAAACACCAAAACCTCTTAAGAGTTTGGGATTACATCGCTCGCCTAACTCTAGTGATGAAGAAAGCAGTCCTGGTGCCAGACCCTGGCCATTGTTAGCAATGAACAATGTAGTTCAGCAAGTAGGCCAAACTCTATCACCAGGGGGCAACATGTTCCCACAGGATATGCCTCACTATCCCATGGTCCCCCCGCTGCCACCAGGCTTGATGGTCCCCTCCCCTGTGATGGGGATGAACCCTGCTGCATATCATAACATGATGAAGCGTAAATCCTCCGGACCACCAATGCTTATCCCGTTTGGCCCTCCGCCGTTAACAGGATGCATGCCATCTACCTCTCCTCTCATGGGTAATCCACCAGTCGCCCTTAAGTCACCAACAGGAAGTGTGGGCAGCTCGAAATGTAACAGTCCTGTGGTGTCACCCACTGGGTCCACCAAGGATGGGAAAGAAAGCAGTAGCGACCGTGAAAGCACTGGTACCAGTCCAGAACAGAGGGTTTACAAATGTGACTTTTGTAGCAAAACTTTCCTGTTCAAATCTAAATACCATGAACATCTACCAGTACATACCAATGCAAGACCCTTTCAGTGCCATCTCTGTTCCCGAACCTACAAGTACAAGTATGACCTCCGCGTGCACCTGCGGACACACATGGGCATTCCCACCAAGTCAACTGTGTGTCCGTTTTGCACAACAAAGTTTGACACCAACAAGCAGCTAAGAATCCACATCAAGGAGAGTCATCGAGACCAGCAGAAAGTGACAGAGGAAGACTGTACAGATCCCAAAGACAACTTACCACCTGCCTTGTAATCATCTGATTGGATGAAATTTCAATGAAAGGCAGCTTATTGGCTGCTTTCAGGAAGTCTTCAGTTCCTAGTCCTAGCTGTACATAAATCTTGGCTGTTCTTGTTTATGCTTTAGCATCATCCAGGTGAAGAATTGTTCAGTTAGGGGGTGAGGAGGCATGGTATTTGTTTCCAGTTAGGAGTACCTGAAATTGTTTTTAGAGAGTTAAGCATTACGTGACAGGATTAAAGGCATATAGTCAGATCAGGGCAAAGGGATTTCCATGGTCAGTTGAAAAGATCTGTATAAAGTATATTCAATGTTTTCTTAGGCCAAACTCCAATTATCAGTCTGTAAAAGTAAAACGGGTAACAGGATGTTGGTTTACACCACATGCTTGAATTTTTTCACATTTGACAGGAAGTTCATTTTATATTAAAATTCAGTGTATTTTAGTTTAATACAATTTTTTCATAATCGTAATTTGTTTTAACACATGTATATCGCATATATGCAAAAATAATCGGTATGAACTTTGGAATGTTTAGAAAAATGGAAACACATTTGATTTTGGTGACTAAAGGTGATCTGTTCATGTTGTTGGACAACATTGGCTACATATGTCAGGATATGTTAATAAGGATATCTTTGCTCATATACAAACTGCAGATCCGTGAGATAGGTGACTGTGTTTGGTGTTAAGTGGAATACATGCATCTTATTGTTTTAGAATTTTTATTTCATTGTGTTATCAGATTTTCACTGATCAAGTGAAGATGGATTTGATTATTGTTATGTTTCTGATGATTTTTTAAGAGATTGTTAAATGAAATGAAATGTATATTTTTGTAATCTTGTTAACTGCATAGATTTGCTATGTTAGTCTCATTTGCACATCAAGCTGTTAGTATTCAAATAATCATATACTTGTAAAATTAGATATTTTTTTCACATAGAATATCATGCTGTATATCATATTTTCTCATTGTAAAAAAAGACCATTTTATTACTGTGGTGCCTACATATATATTTTTTATGCATCATATACTCAATGGACACTTTTCATAACAGTGGTAAAATATCTTCCATATAAAGTGCCTCCATTTCAAAAGTCAAAATGTATAAGGTCACATACATATCAAGATTATTATACACATTTCAATAAAAAAATGGATAACATTCCTTTTGATACCAATGATAATTTTAGAGCTGTTTTACTTATAGTCACACCTATGTCTTTATTTCAGAAATGTTTAATAAATGTCACAAATTTGTTTTCTTCATTAGATGAAGTGTAACTGCATATCAGAAAACTTGAAACATTAGTTTTCAACATTCCATAATCAGTGTGAAAAAAAAAGACTATTGTGATAGATAGGTTGCAGTGTTGTGACCATGTTTTTTCAACTGTTAGTGTAACAAACCATGAATTTGGAAAGTCATTGAAAAACCTGTTGGGGTACAGGAACATTCAAAATTTAAACACACTTTGAATAAATAATAGAGGTTCCTATGTCAGTCTGTATGCAGTTTTTCAATAAAATATTTTTTCATGAAAATACAAGGAAAAAAGTACACTTTTTAAACCTTTTTATGAAGTCAGAATATGGCCTTGGGGCCTTCTTGTAAATAGGTAAAATAGGTGGTTTTAGTATGATTTGATTAAAATGCATGCAACTGTAAGTGGCCTTTTGTGTATATGAATAAGAAATGGTCTATTTGAAAACCCATGCATTGACTACCTCAGTATTAACCCATGATGTAGGAGAGTGTATGTTAAAATTAAGTACTTGGAATTGTATTTTTAAACATCTATGTTACCTAGGTACATGAAAGTTACCATGTATATGTATATTATCAGAGCATATCTGTGTACCTTTAAAGAGTACATACATTTTATTATGTATCAGTTCCATGCGTGTCTTCACCTGTAATTATCATTGTTGGTGCTGTCAGTTTGTTTATATAAGAAACATCACTCGTCTGGTAGGCTTTATACAGGAGGGCATGGTGTCTTTATGATTAATGTTCAAAGCTGAAAAGGTTCAGTTGTTTTAAAAAACAGAGGAATATCAATGCCGCTGTTTTAAATTGATTATTTGTTCCTTGGTTATAAGTGTTGCACAACCCATTTTAAGCTATCAACTTACGAAGATGATGATGGGTAGACTTAAAAAATTAGCAGCATCCTATGTCAGTCTCAGACAAACAGACAATTGTATTTGGAAGATAATTGCATATTCAAGCAACAAACTTTACAGTTCAACTTCCCATGAAATACAGGTGACACTTAACTCATGTACCTGAAGCATACCAAGTACCAAATTCAGCAATCAAATCTGGAACATGACTTACAGGAAATAACTTGCCCACCACTCAGTCCTGTCTTCTCTCTGTTATTAGTTATGTTTGTTTTTTCTTATGTGCTTATGTAAATTCGCAGTAATACAATCGTTGTGGTGTTAATCTTTTTTCACATATCAGAGGCAGGTTTACAGAAGTAGCAAAAGTCTACTTTTTGTGTTTTTTGTAGGCAATGGGCATTTTATCTTGGATTGTACATGTATTCTAGATTCATGATTGCATGCACACACACACACACACAAACATTTCACACCTCACCAGTATGTATTTTTCCCAGATGTACATATATAATAATACAGAACATTACCAAAATTGTTTCTTTTTAGATATCATTGACTTGGCTACCCTTTGCAAAGAAAGAGCCATCTTCTGTCCCCTATCTTACAGGGACAGCACCTGTCAGAGAAAATGGTCCAGGACCAGAAATATCTTGCAGGTTGCCAGCCAGAGGTCAAGGTATTCTCCTGTCTTGTCCCTGTTATCTAACCATGGTTACTAAACCATGGTGAGCTCGTACATAATGACTAAATCTGTGACAATTTAAGTTTCTGTGTAGGGTTATTGCACCTTTTATTCAGAGAAGAAACCGAGGTGTTGAAGATTATAGCAGCTCTGACAATCAATCTATCATTGTAACTTAGTCCCTAGCTTTCAGTTACTAGGAAGTAACCATAGCAGCTGTAACCATAGCAACCAAGTGATGCATAGCAACATATTTTAAGGTTCCATCAGACATGACCTTTTATCATAGCTATCAAGTTGAATACTTGTGGTTGCTAGTCATGTGGCCTTAGCAGTTGTAACCATAGCAACCGATGCATACTGAGAAGATTCTGGGTTTAGTCAGACACAAGTATAGATTGATTGAAATATTGTTTGTATTATAATATAACTGATGGACACACTGGCACTAGGCACTTTAAGAAAGTGCTCAGGTAATCTTTAGCTAGCAAGTTTTTAAGGTGTGAAAGTTAACTTGGATGTCCCCATTATCAGACACCTGTTGACCTCACAGGAAATCGGAGCTCTCGTACTTTGTACCACCTTATCAGGTGGGAGTCCCTTTTTGGAGTGGTGTGATCCCTGGCAGGTCTGCCCTTTGTTCCAGATAAGGATGTGTATCCCCTCCCGAGCTGATCCTGACAGTACACAACAGACCCACAGAAACATGTGACCTGTACATGATCCACTTAGCTGTCTCACAGATAAATGTAAGAGGTATTTAGTGTGCGGACTCATCAAGTGAAAAGGACTTGAACACAGAGTGTTCCATTTGGTCATGCCGGGCTAATTCTGAACTTTTTAAGTAGTAAGCAAGATATTGTCAAATGAATGTACTGATTAAATCCAGATCATTTTCATAAAAAAACTCAAGTTTGAACAAGCAGTCACTAGAAAGATTATTGGAAAGAAAGGGAATGTGGTACATAGGATTGGTTTTGATTTAAAAAAAAAGTAATTTTCTGCGCACCTATTTTGACATGTTAATGATCTGAATACTCCTACAGGAAGTTAGGTCATTCTTTTGCCCTTCACAAGGCCATCTTTGTGGGGGAAACAGGTGAAAGAGCTATTCATGGAATATTTAGCCTTATTAAGCACATTCAGGACCAAGCTAGTATATGTACTATTTGTGCAGGGCTCATTGTAGTACATTCAGTATTGTCAGTCTGTTAAAAGAAAGTTCCATGTACTATTCACATTAGTCAATACCCTGCAGTGGTTGACATGTCTCTCAGTCCCTTTGATAAACAGTCAGCAAAAAAACGCTACCTCGAATGATCTCAACTGGGTCACTCCAGGTGAGTTCGCAAAGGTGTTTCACTAGAAATGGTGTCTCACCTGTTGTACTTTTAGTGGGGTGGTCTTGTCTGATAAGTAGATCAGAGGTGTACACAGTGAAAAATTACCAAGCATGCTGACGACTCCCATGTCCTGCTTATCTAAGAGGTAGCATATTCATTTAATATCTAGTAATATTGATTTCCACAAGTTTTTTGATAAGGGAAAAAAAAGAGATCACTTTAGGATCCAGTCATTTACGCAGACAAGGGCTTTTTATACATTTAATTGAACATAGAAGTATTTCTCGTCGCACCATGCATGATTGCAGATATAATATCTTGCCATTTTTATCAGTATGGGAGATAACAAAGATCTTATACATTGTAAGGTACTGTAACCCACATCTTAATTTGATTTTTTTTAACGCATGTCCGTCATGTTTGACCAAGTTTCTCGAGAAATAAAGTTATGTGTAGCACAAAGGAACAAGTTAATTAAGGCAGAGAATTCCTTGTAAACTTATGTGGTCACAGGTTTAAGAAAAAAATGTTAACATGTTTGTTAAGCTGGCTAATTGATGCAGTGGAGCTGGCATGACACACTAACTCCTGAGCTTGGCCGGGTTAACAGACGCCTATTCAAATGTGTCTCCACTGGTACTAGTGTGGCTACTTGTCTTCTGCACACTTTGAAGAGTCCTTTGGCTATTTTAGTAGATGGTGTACTGCTGCTTGAATCTCACATTCAAATTCCTCAGCCACCCACCGTGAAGCAGCAGTGTTTATGTATCTCATCAAGCGTGACCCATGATGTGAGCAAAATTAAGGCACTAAATGACCTGAGTTATACCAGTTAAAAGGTGGATCCCTTATCCCCACTTCAGTACATTTCCTTGAAGGTATAAACTTTTTTTTTATTTGCTGGCAAAGTTGATGGCTTTAGGTTCATTTGGTGCTTGGTAAATGGATGGTGACCCAACATGGATGTGTTCTTCCACATACCTTTTGTACTTTATTATTTAGGGGAATGGAAAAGTGTGATTCATTTCTAAATATAATTGGTGCTGAATTTTGGTTCAAGTTGAATTCCTAATGCTAGGTTTCTCTGGCATTGTATCTTGATCGGCATGAATTTCCTAAGGTTCTGCTGATTGTATTTTGGGTTTATTAGGAAAGAAAATTTCAAGTAAGAAATTTTTTTTGAGGTTCAAAGAAACAACTTCCCTGAAAATCATGCTAACCTTACTTTTTCCCCTTAGATGTCATGAAGAAATACTTGATATTGGTCTGACAGCCACTTTTTTTCACTCAGCCATAGTTAGTGGCTTACAAACACAGGATATGACACACATACACACATAATGACAATACATTTGTCAGAAGTTCCTTTAGCACAGAAAATCATTCAGTTGTTGTATAACAAAATACCTTAGAAAATGTAGAAAATGCTGTGATACTTTATCAATAAAGTGATAGTGAAGTTGTTGCATAAATCACAGTATTATGATGGATACATGGGCAGAATCAGCCATTCAAGTGATTGTTTGCTTTTGGCTATCAGTGTTACTCCTGCACCCATAAAAAAACTTATCAACCCAGCCTGTATTACATCAGCTGGGCTTTGCATGGCAGCAACCGTGAAATTAGATTTCTTTGTATGCTAGTAACTTGGTAGTAACAGAGAGCTATTGCTGTTGTATAGTATTGTGATACAGTAAATATATTGCACGTTAAGACACATCACTTTGAGGTGATGTAAATCATGTAATTGGTATGTGATAGCGATGATACACGCCACACAATGAGGCTGTATCAATTTTGATATGACACAATGCTTTAGGTAGTAAAATGTGTTGATACTCTGCATATTGCTGTGGTTACACATGTATTATGTGTATGCTGAGACGTGGTTACACATATTATAGCTGTAGGTATAACAAAGTTTTGATGCACTACAGTGCTGTAGTTATGTATGTATTACTACTTTGTTACAGAATATTTTTTAAAAATGAATATACACCCATTTATCATCAGTATATGGTTTGCATGTTACTTTTTTGCGCATTATACCCATTATCACCTTTATATAATCATATTTTGTATGTTACATATATCATGCACATGATAATCATTGTCGAAGTAGACAGATTCACAAATACATATAGGATACCAAGTACTCAAGTTTCACATTTGGCCAAAGTTTAGAATTATCAAAGGGATTATTTTGTATGCAAATGTTTATATTCTATTTTTTAACGAGTTAGTGTATCATTGCACGACTGCATTATCTACCTCTCAGGGCAGGACCTTAGTTCCCCCATCTGACACCAGGATTGGGTTTTAACGTGTATCAGAATAGGGTACCTGTTGTATGTGAAACTATATATCACCTGTATGCTAATTAACCTGTGGAGATTATGATATATTAAGATACAAGGCCACCTAAACACTAACTTTTGTAATTTGTTTATATTATTGTCACCAGGAATCGCTATGGGGTAAATGGCATGGAATAGAAAATGTGAACATTTGCCAATCATGTTTATACATTAGAACACTGTCAGATAACAATAATACATTGATGTTCAATGATTGAACACTGTCAGATATCAGTAATACATTGATGTTCAATGCTTGAACACTGTCAGATATCAGTAATACATTGATGCTCAATGCTTGAACACTGTCAGATATCAGTAATACAGAAATGTTCTTCACTGGAACACTGTCAGATATTCATAATACAGAGATGTTCAGTAGTGGAACACTATCAAGTATTTGATAATGCAGATGTTCATGACTGGATCACAATCAGGTAATATTTGATACAGATGTTCAGTACCAGAAACCTACTTGCAGTGCTCTGAGGGGGAAGACATGTACTTGGTGTCCACCCCAACAATTAAGACATCAGTTATGTAGTTTATTTGTGCAACCATTTGGATATTTATAATTTTAATATCTCACATGCAGGCAACACAACCACTGTTCAACATTTGAAAAAAAATTCTGGATTTGACACAAGTGCATGGCACACTGTAAGTTTCACAGACATCAATGTTGAACACTTAAGTTAAGAACTGTCAGTAATTCAGTGAAACAATACAAAATTTCACATGATTAAATTATAATTTTATCACATGTAGGCAGTGCTTAATATCCATCTCATTTATAGACAACATAATATTGGAGCAAGAAAATACCCTGTCATTGTTCATTTAAACTATTAGGATCAGTTGTAAACTTTGTCTTTTGACAGAGGAACCTGACTTCCAAGTTATTTCTGTTTTCATTTGCTTTACGTAATCTTAGTAAGGGTTGTAAAGATTTAATAGTTAAATTTTAGAATGTTTTGATTGAACAGTGTTCTACTGTTATTTCTTACAGAAGCCCTATGGGTTGTCACAAATCATATGATTAGTAGAGTTATAAGAATCTTTGCGAAGTAGAAAATTGTTTCAAAATACTGCCATGTTCCATTAGTACCTCACGTGACTGAAAAGTTGCTATTTCATTGGCCAGTATATTAATATTATAAATACACATGCATTATCCAATCATAGAGCTAATAAAAATGTACATACGCCCACATATTATCCACATACATTTTCATAAACCAAAAAATTGATTCTGAGACGATCTTATATTAATTAAAATCCAAGTGGTCCATGATCATTTAGATTTGAATCCGACCACATTGGATATTTGTTAGTGTTTTGGTTAGCAATGTATATAATTCATCTTGTTGATTGACACCAGGTATAAACGTGGGAGCATGATAACTAAACAAGCTACTATACCCAAATATATGCATTCCATTATAGCAATAAATTTTATCATTCATATATTCTTTCTTTGTTGTAATTGTGTGTTACTGAGTATCTCCGTGTATAAGACGAGCTGTGATCGATATAAATGTGTTGTTCGTTATGGGAGAAAGTAAGGGAGCCGGGAGCGTGATATTGTTCTGTGTTAAATCGTGTCTGCGTGCATAGAGAGAGAGGGGGGGGGGGGGGGGAGAGAAAAGAGAAAGAATGAATGTGTTTTGGATTTCTGAAGCAAACACCAGATAAAGCTGGTCTTGTCCTTAAAAACATTTTCAGTTTTTTCCCCGGAGTTTTATAAAAGCTTCACCAAGGATGATATCAAGTGACCTTATGCTTTATATGTGACCAGTATTACGCCTAGATTATATTATTTTTACAAATTGATTTTTGGTGCTACTCTATCATGTAGTTTACAGACGTTTTATTGTGCTGCTTCCAAATCAAGTACTGTGCTTGGGGATTTACACGCCAAACCATTGACCTTTTTTTATCTGAGTGTGTAGAAGGGAGGGTTTAATTTGGTGTAAGTAAATGCCTGTATACTTCTTGTTTCAGTTTAAGACATGGTTAAAAATGGTAAAGCGTTCTTAATATATGACTATT
The DNA here is from genome assembly GCA_026874595.1 of Sipunculus nudus. Taxonomy (NCBI): domain Eukaryota; kingdom Metazoa; phylum Annelida; class Sipuncula; order Golfingiida; family Sipunculidae; genus Sipunculus; species Sipunculus nudus. Next base: position 61,620,022 of record CM049313.1, read on the forward strand.
TCGCGCCATTATATCCAAAACTAAATGAATACTATCTTCAATGTCGAATACGGCTTTCACCGCTTGATCTCAAATGTCATTATCTGCGATTTGCGTTGCAGAGACAGATCTGCCGCTTTGATGGTTGATACGCATGTGTAACCACATTCAGAGCGGAAGTAAAAATGGCAAAAAAATTGCGGAACCCGCTGATCGATTAAAATAATTCGTCCAGGGATTTTGTGCCGAAAGTTGTTAGTTCCTGCATACCACGGTCTCTGAAGCTGGGTTAAGTTGTCGTTGGTCAGGACGCCAGGGTTTTCTACAAAGGATGATACAAAGGCGCTTGTTGACCCACAACCCACAAAATGAATCTGGTCAGGGCGCTCCCGTTTGTATGAACCCATATGACTTGATCCACCAGGACCTTTGCAGGCACATAATTGAATTTCTAATCGGAACATAGCCCTAGTCCCAATTATATGGAGCGTGTGACAACCGGGGGGGGGGGATCATTCCTCCAGAAACACCCATCACTGCTTTGTCAGACACTGGAATTGTACTGTTTCATCAATATACACTTGAATATTGTTAATATGGTTGCTTGTTAAATGTTTTTTTTTATCCTCTCCAAGAAACTTTTTATGTTGTTTTTCACTTTATGTGTTTTATTTTTAATACGCCAAAATAATGAATGTTTGACTGTAACTCGGTGTGTGGACCGTCGGTGATAACCGAACGGTGAAGTCGGAAATAATACGGAAAAAAAATCCGAGATCAGTTTACCTGCCCACGGTCCCTCCTCCTATGACACCTTTACACGGTTGCTGGTATTGTCAACATTGCCAGGGTACAGTAGCAGAGCGCTTCGAGATCGAACCCCTGTGGGCAGAGCCAGCGCTCACTAACAGACCAGCCAGGAACACGTTGGTCAAAGTCAGCTTACACTGGCAAGAGCAACGTACACTAGCAGAGCAGTCTGAACCTAAACCCTGTGGAGAGAGACAGCGTGTACAAGCAGACTAGCCACGGTAAAACCGTTGGTCAGTGTCAGTGTACCCTAGCAGAGCAGCCCGGACTGGAACCCTGTTGAGAGAGACAGCGTACACGAACACTAGCACAGGGACCCACACTGAAACCCTTTAGAGAGACAGCGTGTACTAGCAGGGCAGCCGGGATTGAGACCCTTGAGGAAAGAGCCAGCGCAAACCAGCAAGGCAGTCCGGACTGGAAAGAGCCATCTTATATTAACAGAGCAGCCCGGACTGGAACCCTTGAGGACAGAGCCAACGTGTACTTGCAGAGCAGCCCGGACTGGAACACTTGTGGATAGAGCCAGCGTGTACTAGCAGAGCAGCCCGGACTGGAGAGAGCCAGCTTAATTTTTACAGTGCAGCCCGGACTAGAACCCTTGAGGACAGAGCCAGCGTGTACTAGCAGAGCAGCCCGGACTGGAACCCTTAAGGACAGAGCCAGCGTATACTAACAGAGCAGCCTAGACTGGAGAGAGCCAGCTAATATTAACAGAGCGGCCCTGGCCGGGACCTTTGAGTACAGTTCTAAATATTGGAAACTGTTACTTGGTCCCAGGAATGTCCTTGGTATAATTATTTGTTTAGGTTATTTTTTTATTCTCTCCTTAATAAGTCTTTACTTGAATTAACAGGGATTGGTCTCTTGCACTGATAAATGGACGTAAAATATAAATTACATATTACGTATAATATACAAAGTTAAGATCATATAAATGGTTCCAAACTTTTTCTTTCTTACATACACTTTAACTATACAAACTGGGTGAGTCACCCAAAAAGGGATATACTCAGGACATCTATTGGACATAGACACGAAGATATTGGTTGGGGGGGGGGGCGAATTGGTCATTCAGTGTCGCCATTTTAATGTCATATTACCAGTTGAGAGTGCCAGATTATGTTGTAAACGCATGTTGGTATACATACATTCTCTCACAGAGAGAGAGAGAGAGAGAGAGAGAGAGAGAGAGAGAGAGAGAGAGAGAGAGAGAACATTGTGTCATGGCGGCGGAAGTTGTGCATGATGGGTAAATTTCTGCTTCATTTCCACTGACTCAAAATTTCCTCTTTTCAAGGAGATCGTCTATTGATCTTGGAATCTTCCTGAGCGTGTGTGCGTGTAAATACTCACAGGTATATGCAAGAGACCGAGCAGACCATATCTAGGTACCCGTCAGATTTCCTGTTGGGAGATGGAGTTGATTTATATATTATAAGTTACAAACAAGCTACTCTTCTGAGTACCTTTTATGACACTTATATACCCGATTAAATTGGTCTCTTATGTAGACAGCAAAGTAAGCAATATGGTAAAGTGAGACTTAAAAGGATTACCAAATGAATAGGCCCACATTTTAAAACAGTTTAAAGGGACATAATCAGGAGCATTATTATGCCTGTTCTTTCAAAATATCAGTTCAGTTTATTCAAAAGTTTCCCAGCAAAACCCTACCAGCACACAGTACCAGTACCTCGCAAACAGCTGTTTAACATCTTGTTATAGCTCTGCTTTTTGGTAAACACAGTCCACATGTGTCTGTTTACCATAACAAGCCGGCCTTACCGGAGGTCCGATTGTGAGCGGCAACACGAGGTGTTTTATCCAGCAGAAACATGTATTTATTTTTGGGCTAGCTCAGTCAGGGCATGTCCTAACTGATACGTGTTGTGGTTTCGCGATGCACACAGCCCCGCTCGCTGTGTTTATGTTGACACCTGTGATCGCGCACGGTCCACTGTTTTAACACCCGTTTACAGGAGTAAGCAAACGGTTTCAAGGCAATATATTGGCAGGTACAGATTTATTTGAAAGGGAAGACGCTATTTTCGTGTTAATTCAACATGTTTTATAGGTGATAATTCTAACACAACGAGTACATGTATATAAATAGAGAGGATGGGGCGTACATATATATGAATACAAATTATCTGTTATCCAATCACTGACGTGCTAACAAATCCTTCCAGGAAGCAGCTGACAAAATGCTTCTCCGAACAGGTCTAAACTAGCTCCGGGAAATCCCGAATTTGACGTGCACGTCGCTGTATATGACACGGTTTACTAATAAGGCTGTCTGTTAATGTATCCGTGTCGGGGTAGTTTATTTGCAGACCCGGAAGGGAACTACTTATATATATATATATATATATATATATATATATATATATATATAGAGAGAGAGAGAGAGAGAGAGAGAGAGAGAGAGAAATTATTAAAAAATTAGTTATGTTTAAAAATACTCAAATTCTATGTATAAAATACATGACCTATTATTATAATTCCTCATGGTAATCGAATAAAAATACACACACATGAATAACTTTATTATTAATGTATGCAAGTTCTTATTTTTAATCAAAGAATTACAAAATAGATGTTAAGCTTCGCAAACTTAACCATTTATATCCAGAGCTGATATCGTTTTAGACACGTTGACAAAATTCATGAACTATCTGTAGACTTTCAGAATTAGATATGAACCGTCGGTTTACTGTTGCGATGCTTCTACTCCTAACGCAGACATATACAGAGTAATATCAGTTCGGGATGAGTCCAGGAATAATAATGTGTCCTATTGTCCCTTCTGTCCTGTATGACGACCACGTTTATGTCTCTACTATCACTCGTTCTAAATGGATAGCATTTGGTACATGCAAGTCACAGACTGTTATTAATTTCCTTATACCCGTCATAATCCGGTTTGTTGAGTGACTATGGTTCGGTATTCCTCGGGTGACTGTTGTTTTCTTGTACGTAGACATGTTTTAGTGTAAAACACTGAGACTGCCACTAAATAATATTTGTGAATTTTAGACTCGTATGTATTTATGGGGAGTCCTGGTTAGCGTCATGCTTTCGGTAATGAATGATTGGCTTGCTGACATAATTACCGCCGCGCGTTATTCCATGGCGTTATCTGCCTCTACGGGTCCAGTCTTTGCGAAACTCTCTTCACAGTCAACGTCGCACTTTGGAAGTGCCAAATCGGATGTCGCAAGTCAGATTTCGGTACATTCTAGAATCCTGGCGTCGCAGGTCGGATATTGGAAGGGTGTACCGCTAGTGTTAGGGAGCAGCATTTTGTATAAGAATTGTGAGAATAATATATCGCATGGTCATCATAAACGATAAACAATCTTTTAAGGAGTTAAAAGTAAACTTGAACTATGAGGTAACAAAAAATCTGACATTTTATTCACGATATATTGAACATGGAAGTAATACTTAAGATCCATCTTAATACACATGAAGAGATTATACTGAAAAATCCAAGTACATCTATATTTGTTTCTTCCATTTCCGTCATGTGCCAGACGTGAACGGATTCCGATATGTCGTTCTCCTTTGCATGGTAGGAATTATGGCATGATGGTTTATCTGTGATGAATTGGAAGTGATCCTTGCGCATTCTTGCATTGGTTATTCGGAATCGTCTCGTGTGTATCCGTTGTGACTTTTTTTTTTTTTTTTTTTTTTTTGCCTTTGATGTATGCCTTAATATTGTGGGTTTGCGCAGGACGTATGATCATGGGGATCCGTACGTACTTATTGTATGCCTGGGTATTGTTGATTCGGCTTTGCTGTATATATACCTTAATGCCGTGGATTCAAATTTGATCTGGTTATTGTTGATTCGTGTACACAGCGTATGCCTGAATTATGGGGATTTATGGTCTTGGCGCTTGCCTGCAAGGGTGTTTTGGGTTTCATCTTCGGTGAATGTCTGGATATTGTTTATTCGCCCGGAAAATGTAGATTCGGACATGGAGTTTATGCCTTGATATTGTGGATTCGCACGTGGGGCCTGTATGCCTGAATATTGCAGATTTGTACATATATAGTGTATACCTGCATGGTCTCTGTGGAGTCGTACTTGGTGTATGCCTGGATTTCGCAGGTTCTTTTCTGGTATAACATTTTTGGATTCATACAGTCTACATGCCTGGATGTTGTGGATTCGTTCTTGGTCTATCCCTGGATATTGTGGATTCGTTCTTGGTCTATCCCTGTATATTGTGGATTCGTACTTGCATATATGTCTGTGTTTGAGTTGTACACTTTGTGTATCTCTGGATATAACGTTTATCTGTTTTCATTTTTATAGATATTGCGGATTCTTATGGTTACTGTAGTCTATTCCATGGGATATAATGCATGCCGAGGTTCGAGGCGAATTGCTTTACTGTTTGATTGTGTCTTGATAAGTTTCTTTGCCATGAACATTGCAATAGTAAATAAAAACAGCAAGTCAGAGGGAACGGATATTAACATTCGAGAACCAGGCAAACTATATGCACTGGCCTGTGTCAGTACATTTAACTGGGTCCATGTAATGAAAGTTAGATGTTTTTTGCGCACTGGTTAGTAAAATATGCATGTTCTTGTAGGAGGACATGTGTCAAATTAATATTCATCAACGTTTTCATTAGACCAGTACAAGGTTCCAACTCTGCAACACTCCTCCGTATCCGCATGATATATATGCAAATTATTCCTGAATCCTTGCAAAGAGACTTAAACCTACCGAAGTTTAAAGAAAAAACAACAACGAATGCTTCATGTTGTATTATTTTTGTGTAATATTTTTATGTAAACAAAATATTAAGTATATTTGGACTTTGGCAAATGTAGAATTTATCACCTTGATAGTTTAAGTACGATAAATTGTGTTGAGCGGCTGTACTTTGCCGTTTGAAGTTAGTTTTGAAACGAGTGATATATGTTAAAAAAATTCACTATAGTAAATTAAGACTCCTAACATGCATGAGTTAAATACATATATAGATCTCTCTGTCGTGAAGTTTGTATACATAAGCAGCAAATGGTTAAAAGGGTATACTAAGTTATATTTTTAATTTTAAAACCTCATGCTTTTTTTATATCAAGCTTCATAAGTTTTTGTAAATTCTAAAGTAAAATGCCTGAATTATGGGGATGCCTGCTGCTTACACATGCATATCCGATGTCTGGGACGTATCATTTGTATAAAAAGCGTGAGTTGAGGGAAAACATCTCGCCATAGCTTCCGGGATTCCGAGTAAGGCATGGCATTTCGAAACCACTTGCTTTTTGTTTTCTTAATTCTGAGTAATATAATCCACTTCATATTCAGCGTGCCCAACCATCATCAGATAAACACTGTGTGTGGGAATGGTATTTTGAATTATCGATGTCGCCCAAGATATATACATAATCTGCCAAAATGCCGGATTCAAACATTGAGCGTGATTTTATTATTTTGTATACTTGTATACAACGATTGATTTATAAACCATCATAGAGATGTAAGAATTACGTTTGCATGCATACGTCATGTGATTGAACTTGGGCAAGGCGTGTTATTTGGACATGGCCTTAGTTTTAGGCAGCTAAATACTGAAATTTTACAAGAAGCAATGTATATACTTTGGGTTCATATTAGGCTAGACATAAAAATATTTTCATATGACATACAAATTGCAATTATATTCTTATTTAAAATGACAAAGACAACAAGTGTACCAAGAGAAAAAGGTTCAAACCAGCTAGAACCCAAAAGTGTACTTCAAAGTGGGCTCAGTGGGGAACCTTTTATAATTTAAAGCTGATGAAGTCTATCGGTTAACGTTCTATAACCCTATAACTATAACTATATATATATATAAATATATATATATATATATATATATATATATATATATATATATATATATATATATATATATATATATATATATATATATGTCAAGGCCCAGATCGCGATCTGGACGGATCTTAGATCTGTCCAGCCCAAATTGCGATCGCAGTTCAGGCCGGCCCAAACTGCGAACGCAATTCAGGCTGGCCAGATCTTAGATCTGTCCAGCCCAGATTGCGATCGTAGTTTAGTCAAGCAAGACTGTGATCCTGTCTTTCTTGCTTCAGGATCGCAATCTTGGTTGACAGATCTGTCCAGCCTAGATTACAATCCTAAACTTGACCAGCCCATATTGCGATTCATGCTTTTTACTATCACAAGAGTGAAACATTGGATGTTTTACCATCTTATTTGGTATTGCATGGTACCATTTCCCCATAATAAATACAATTATAATACAAAAAGGCACTTCTCACTCCTTCCTATCACAGGAGTGAAACATGGGATGTTTCAACAACTTATTTAGTTTTGCATGGTACCATTTCTCCATATTAAATACAACTATAGGCCTAATACATATAGGTTCATGAAAAAAATGCTACTTCTTGAAAAAGGTAAAAAAAGAAACAATTTTAGGCAGTTGCTAAAATGCAAAGCCCATGTAAGTCATCATGCAATCCCAAGTCATTATTTTAAAATTAACCTTGAGGCTATCATCTAAATATTATACTTTCATCTATCATGTATCTTTTAAAAATTCAATATTTTTTATAAACTTTACTAGTATGTAATATATATATATATATATATTTGTTACCAGTAGTTGTTCTGCTTTACTCATTGGATTTTGTCTGATTAATTAGTTACTATTCATGGTGCCTGGAATCCTGTGATCTTTCCATGTGCTTAAATAAACTGACTGATATGATTCATAACTATAGCAAGCTATATTTAAATATAAATTGTTGTGTTCTTTGATTCATGTTTTTATAATACCGTTCACAAAATTTGTCTACTATAAACATGAAAAACATAACAAGTGCATAACCATGTATTTTTATGAGTGCATTGGATAATATACAATCACTGGGTTACATGCAACAAAGTGGCCCTATTTTGTAACATACTCTTGAAGGGTTATAGACCATTTCATGATCTTTAATGACAGAAGTCATATTTCAAACTCAAATCATTGAGATACTGTTTGATACCTTGTATACCTCTTTGTTTAGTGCAATCCCTTGTAACATGAATGAACAGTATTTCAGATCCACTTTTTATGCTACTTTTATTATGCCCTTATTGAAAATGCTTCAAAAATAAGTTCTTTTTCTCGAGATGCTTACAGTGTTAATTTTTAAAACATAAAATTTTAGCAGAGAAACATGTACAGAGATCCATATTGTTTATTGGTGCCCTTGTAGACTTCCAAAGGGGAAAAGTGTGTTGATGGAGCACACTTCAAGAACTGGTGCAACCGCCATTTTTAAGGCTGAACAGATTGGTGCCAACCAACTACTATTAACTGCATGCCTATGTGTAGTATAATTGTATTTATTATGGATAAACATGCAATACTAAATGAGTCGGTAAAACATTCAATGTTTCACTCCTGTGATAGTAAAAGCATGGATCGCAATATGGGCTGGTCAAGTTTAGGATTGTAATCTAGGCTGGACAGATCTAAGATCTGTCCAGCCCAGATTGCGATCGCCATTTGGGCTAGCCTGACCTGCGATCGCAATTAGATCCGTCCAAATCGCAATCTGGGCCTTGACATATGTGTATATATATATATATATATATATATATATATATATATATATATATATATATATATATATATGCAGGCACACCATGCATGTAACGCTAAGATGCATGTTTTGGAAACTATGCTTGGTTATGGCTGGCAAACACTTGACAAACCCTTTTGAAATTCAAATGCTTTAGATTGATTTTGCATGCAAGTGGCTATGACACTTTCAAAGTCTGACAAGTTGGCTTGCATGGGAATTCACTGAGAGGGGCTTTTTAACATCAACTGTTCTCCACTTTTTTTTTTTTTTTTCCGACAACTTACTGATAAGGATGCGTTTTCGTTATTGTACTCAGTGATAACCTAATATGGCTTTTTAGAGATTTGTAAATTTAACTCAAAGTTTATGTTATACTAAGTATCGGTGCATGGCGGATCAAGGATTTTGTTATAGAGGCGGCACAGCTGCTTCAAAGGTTTGATTTTTATATACTTGGCTCAGCGTCTTCGTTATAAGGAATGTTTTTTCAACAAAATAATATAGGTCATATTCCAGTTTTCTTTGTGACCTTACCTTATGGCATTTATCAAAATCTACGATAAAAGGACATATAAATCCTAAATCAATTTAAAATTTGAAATAAGTGAATTCAATCAATTTTTAATAAACTCACTATATCTCACTCATCAACATAGTGAAAATTTAATAGGTTACATAGCTTGTAAAGATTTTGCGATACTACTTATAGAACAGTTATAGAAATAACTAAAAGTTGCGGCCATATGAAGTATGCAAGACAGCAGAAATAAAATAATAAATAAAAATGCGAACGCTAAAGGCGGGGGGGGGGGGGCACAGGCGGAACGTGCATGTGATGCATACTTTACATACTCTTTCATTTTTGATCTGTGAGATATCTTACTGCTTCTGTGGCCATCTTTCATTCAATCTTTATATCATTTTAAATGCATTTGTTAAAACTTTCATTTTAAGGTAATAATATTGATCGTCAAAACAAGGTTTGGAATGTTGTTTGAAAAAAAAAATATTATTTTTCCGCAAATACGATATTGTTCTTTAAAGATGGATATTTTTGCCAGGTTGTATGTTAAAACTATACCACAAATTTCCCTATAATTAACTTTCTGGAAAGTTTCCAGGTGACACAAATATACATGTACTTCTTATGAAAGAAAACAGGTTGCGAGATAGGATTATTACACATATTTAGCCATAATCCCGAGTCCGGATTCCCATCAAAACCAAAACTGAATGGGATCATCCTGTTTCAAGAAGAAAAATGCCCACACGACGTTTCATGAAACCTTCTAAGTAATCCTGCTAACGGCAAAAATAAACCACCCCTTCCGTAAACAAACTAATAAAGGCTTAACCCCATAATTCAAGGAATACATTTATACACACACACACATATATATAATTACATACTTAACAATAATGTAACATACACTACATAAAAACATACATTAAACAATAATGTTATTTGCCAAGGTAGAAGAAATTGCTTAAGGCGTTTGTTGTATTATCTTTGATAATATATATGGCACTGTATTAACACCATACTATGCATTTCCTGTATAATTTTTTTCTTAATAATTAAATATTTAGGGCTAACATGTAGACGGGAAAGCTGAGACCAAATTAGATACAATTGAGTAAAATGTACTCCCCCAAAAAAAGGAAAATGTTTGTGGGAACTGTTAATCGATAATACAAAATTCTTTCATAAAAATAAAAACATAATTCTACACTGAAGCTTGAAGAATGCCACTCGTTCCTGGTTAAGTTTTTTTTTCGCACATGGAAGTGACTTGCAAATTTGCATATTTAAGTATTTGTTCTTGTTTTGATTGTTGTTTACATGGACTTGGAATTATAAATGACACTTTTCTTATGCTTTTCTTCATTCAGTTTAGCCAGTGTACGGTGATAATTAACGAATGGTTGATTAGGAGGGAAAAACTGGGACGCTCCTGACCTTTATAAATTAAATATATATTGTTGCTTGTGTTGTAATAGTTTTTTGTTGTTGTTCACGTTGCCCATGACAGCATTTGGGACTTTTCAAGTGTAAAAAGCGGTAGACTGAGCTTAAAGTGATTTTTCATGACAAAACATTATTTTACTGGGAACTTGGTGTCATTGGGGGTATTTCAAGTGCACTTTAAGGGAGCTCAGCTATATCAAGTGAGCATCCCATACTAATTTGACCATAAAACTAGCCATGCGACCAGCGTCAGTCCTACCCGCGCTCTCTTGTTTCCTCTGTTTATGCATGTACACTGGCTTGTATATCATTATCACCGCTTTCACCTATGTGTACTGCTTGGTGTATGATTGTGAAAATACGAGCGTACTTTGATTGTAGGACCTGGAGCGTGTAGAGTCGTTTTCAGCTGTCTCCGAGTGTGACACATGACATTCATGTCGGCACTTCGTCATCCGGAGCTGACATGATGAGACCTTCCTGGTCAAAAGTGAAATTTTAAACCACAACCCATATTTAGCAGACAATTGCCTGGGCGCTGCTTCAATTGACCGCTTTGTAGCCGCATATAGATCATATGACGGAGAGTGATACTTTATATATATATATATATATATATATATATATATATATATATATATGTGTGTGTGTGTGTATAATATTTATATATTTTAAATTTATATAAAAATTTATTTACATACATACTCATATATATATATATATATATATATATATATATATATATAATATTAGAGACAGTTTAGTGCCAGAGTATGGGATTGAGGACTATTAAGGACTGAATGACGAAGAATATTGAATAACCTTCCAGAATCAATAAAAGCTTCACTGGGACTGCACTTTTATAAACAGGCACTCAAGCAATATTTACTTCAGATTCAGTCTGATCATACTGTTTTATCATAGAATATTTTATGCTTTTAACTATTCATGCCATGCACCTTAGTTATCTTGAAATTTACTTTTTTCATAAACATCAGTATAATTGTTAATTTTATAGCTCCATTTTTTAGCAGTTGATTATCATTATATATTTCTGTTTGAAAGAGCTTGATGTTATGCACGATGTAACTGTTTTAGCTAAGCTGACTGAAAGTCATCTGAGCTATAGCGATCTCTCTTTGTCCGACTCTCTGTCTGTCCGTTAACAGGGCACAAATCATAACTACTTGACCCTAGAAATTCTAACTGAACATCAAGGGAGATCAATAATAAATCTCCACGGACACCTGAAATTTTGTCACTGTGACCGAGCTATATTCTCTCAGTGACGAGCCTGTATTGTGCACCCAGAATAGTGAAAAAAATGACCAAAAAAGCTAGAGTATATCAATAACTGACACACTGAGTGCCATTAATATTTCCATGCATATTGATTATAGACAGTTTCATTAGTCCTGTAGACTGGTGGTGCCACCTGCATTTTTTAAATTTTACATGATTTTGAGTACTCTGGAAATCATTCTACCAAAGTTTTTTATACATCTATTTTTTAATGTATTCAATTGCAATATAAATATTATTCTCTTAAAAGTGCGGGGAGGGGGGGGGTAATTAAATTGATCATTCCCCTCCCTCACCCCTTGCCAAAAGTGGGGGTATACTAGTATATACCCCGATCCCCCTATATTGACGGCCCTCAGACAAATCCAATGATTTTCCTCCGCGATAAAGTTTCCGATGATGACTTTGACGCTGATAGTTCAGTGTGGTCGGTGAATTCGTTTAAATTATTTCCGAAAGATGGCGCGCTGGACAGGGAAACTGTTTTCTCACCAGCTGTTCTCATGGTATTGGTTCTCTCTATGTGTATCGTGCGAGCTCTTGTTTTCAAATTTTTTCTGCTCAGTGAATGAATTATACGCTTGTGGCGGTGATTAAAAAAAAACACCATGATTTACCGGCGCGGACTCCTGAGGGGGATATTAACCTTTGATATCGTACATCATGTGCAAAACTTATAAAATCCCCGCGTCTCAGGCCAAGCATACGAGTTCATTTAATTATTAAAATTTGAATAAAAAAATTATAAATGACTTCGTTTGTTTCATCTTTCTTTTCCAGGGACTCTAACCTTCAAACCTTAACAGTTAACAGAAATAATGGTTTTTAATGTTGAAAATGAGTTCTTTTAATGTTTAAAAAGTTCGAATTTTTATATGAACTGTTATTTACAATCCCGAGACAATGGCGAGGGGGTTCACTTCCTCCCCGATGATTATCTTGTATTGAAAGATCCTCCCTCCCCCCCCCCCCCCCCCCCCCAACCCCCCCCCCCCCCCCCCCCCCCAAGGCAGGGGCTATTTTATTTGTTATAAAGCAAAATGTGTCTAGGGATCTGCTTTTATTTTGACAGAAAGCCATGTTTTTTCTGCCCACTGTTGCACCGCGCTTCGCCTGTGGTGGGCAATCTGACTCTCTTGCAGCACCATCTATATTAACCGTTTCTAACGCCAGATGGCGCCAAAGCATGAAGTTTTCCTGCCGCGGCTTGCACCTGCAACGTGACAAAAATACTGCCAACTTATGAGGTTCAATCTAGTTCTAACTCCAAAAGTATGATATTCCGTTTCTGTTCTAATATGATAACCGATTAGTTTATTTAATTTGCTAATATATACACGCCGTGATACTCACGGGAGTTCCATCAGAAACTCATTAGACGGATCAGAGAAATAGACATTTAAATGTGCCGAAGACCATATTAGGCCAAAATAAAAAAAAGGTATGGTTCTCAGGCACTTTTTTCAGAAATCAATGCGGGCGGGCGCTTTTTTTATTTTATATTTTTGGTATGTTTCGATAAAATGTCAAATGATAAGGGAAAAGCATGAAAATAACAGTTTTATTTTGCTAAATAAGTAAAAGCACTACAAAACAAAGGAAATTGTTGGTTTTATCTTCTTGAAAGAAATGTCGGAGCGGAGGCAGCTCAAAATTGGAAAGTTTTTATTGAAAATCAAAATACAAAGTTTTGTTGCTGGGGGTTTAAAATTGATGCGGGCGGTGCCTGAGAACCATACCTTTAATTTTTTGGCCTTACTCCGTTTTTGTTTAGATTACGCCTACATAGCTTGAACAATCGTCAGGGTCCAGCATTAGTTGTTATTATCAAAAATGGTGAATTGACTAATGCTCCAGTAAAGAAGTGTGAAAAATGAGCCAAACTCGTTTCCACCTTTTCTTATATTCTGTTTCAGGTATGTATAATAACGATTTCGAAATTCGTATATCTTCTCCTGTCATACACTGATTATTCCTTTGTGAAAAAAAAAATTAAAAAATTAAATAATCTGAACACGTGGAATTAAACTTGCGGCTTTGATGATATTTTCAATGAACATTTTATAAGGTTGAAAAAATATTTTATTTTGCTTAACAATTTGTTTCCATCTAATTGCCAGAAAGGTAACTAATTTAAAACGTAATGAGAGCTCTAAGACTTGTAAACATAGAGGAATTAGAGGTTTAATTATAGCTAAATTAAAGTTATATTATAGCTGTCTTAAACTTCGCAGCATTACTTTATTTCTGGTTAAACTCAATGCGAATTCTGAAAATGACCTGTTCCCCTGAATGCTCTATTCCATTTGACCAAATCTATAAACCACAATCTAGAAAGACATTAAAAAGGTGTGCGCATGTTTTTCTTTGTAGTCATAAAAAGTTGATTTAGTTTTACACAAGGTTTTGTTTATATAATTGTACGACCTGAGGATAACAAGAGGCCTGTGTTTTGTATCCTTCTGTAATTTGCGGGTGAGGGCGCGTTCATCCTCTCAGCGTTTATCCGGCTTCTACTCAAAAGATACGGATCTAACCCACCAAACTTTCTCCGCAGGTAAATTCCCACCTTGAAACTGTCCTCAGGGTACTTCTCCATCGTATTTCCGTGTCCGATTTAAACGCTGACCTCGCAAAAATGTCGAAACCTCTCACTGGGGCTGTCATTTTGCGTACAGACCAAAAAGTGGATGTCGCAGGTCGCATGGCGGAATTAAGGGTATTAGTCGCTGGTATTGATAAGTTTTTGTTATTATATTCAGTGTGCAGTACCGCAAGACGAAATAATTAACACTATAGTATATATGATTGCCTCCGCCATGCAGAAGGATATGGTTCATCCCAGTTCGACCGTGTGTGTATGTGTCTGTGTGTGCGTGTATTTGTGTGTTTGTCCCTAATATATCTCGTGCAATAATGATTAGAATCCGTTGAAATTTTCATGGCATTTCGGGAATGAGCAAATGGAGAAACGAACAGGTTTTGTTGTTGACACGCAAATGATCCGTTCCAGGAAGGTGACCAAGGAATCACAAATGCATAGTCACTTATGCACCAATGAACCTGGGAATATTGGCCTAATAAGTGAATGCAAACACGGTTTTTGGCAGCATCCTTTAATGTGGATAAAACATTGATTTTGCGGCAGATATCACGAAAAAATATCATAACAAAATAATCTGGAGTGTCATATGAGAAATTTTCATAAATATGGCTCTACTTTGACAAATCAGATGTTGGCGTAAGCAAGAGGTGGCTTCAACAGTTACATATACACACGAAAGACATTTCATTTATAGAGAAAATATATGAATTAGATGACTTAATAGTATTGTCCATGTAAGGTTCAGTCATGCAGTTTGTTTTGAGGCTTCAGGTCTGTGCAAATGTTGCTAATGATAATAAAAATATATAAACTTTGTTTATCTTACAAGGCTTGTACAACTAGTTTTAATGACTACTACGAGGCAATCCGTGCATGGGAAGTTATTTACTATTTATTAGCTCTATACTATACGTTGTTGTTTCATCTGAGACTGCAATGTTTGCTACGGAGAGCATGTGGAATTACATCTAGGACACACTCCCATTAACAATTATTGTTTGGCCTCGATGAATTCTCCTTGAACTATAAATTGATTTTTTTTATCTGAATCCACATTTATTAAAAGTCATGGAGAGACTCTGACACACTTTTATAGATTTTTTTTTTGTTAAAAGGTGTAATTTGGTCGGACATTTATTAATTTTTGGATTCAAGTTGTGCATTGTTACATTTTGATCTGATTATTATGGCACATTGATTTTTACGATTAGACGTGTGTATTTTTATTACTTTAAACTTTATTAAAAACCCTTTATTCAACGTGGATGGTTCAACTATAGCTATGTTATAACTATAATGCGTGGGGCGCTCTTTATGGCTTAGTCTTGTAATCTGTAGTGTTGGAGTTAACCGGAGGACTTGAAGAAAACCATCGGCCTTGGAAGGGCCGCGTTACAACAGGCCGCTTTCCACCAGCCACGCCCGAAAGAGAAAGCGGGTGTCCAGCGCGAAGAGAGCCGGTCGTGTTATCACTGGACTGCCAAGGCCAGTATACATATATTTGCATTGAACAGATTATTCCCTTTGCTCATGGGAGGAATAAAGAAATCAATCCATCTACTGTTGACTCTCCGCCGATATTTTCGATTCTGTAACCACTACTCCTTCCATTTTCGTCCGTCGTGGAGTTGGCGACTATTATTCATTATCAATTAAACCATAGGGTTATTGTGTTCATTTGACCGGCCTATCTTTATTATTGCTTGGTTTTGATTGGCCTTTGTGGTCAACTTAAACGACAAGCACTCAAGCAGGCGATACCTATACCAAGGATTGGGTGGCTTAGTCAATACTTTTATATATATAAGATTTTCTTAAAAGTATATTTAGTTTTGGAATGTTTCATCGGTGACCATGTGTCCACAAAAATCTTATCAATTATAGTTATAAATAAAATCTTATAGGCCATAGATCTTGCGAAACGACATTAAAACCACGTAGCTTTAACATTTTGTTATCAGTTGTTAACACCGAGTATCCCGATGATATAACAGAAGATATCGATGTCCAGATGTGTGCCTATATGAATCCCCGAGTTGATTATTATTCAACTTCTATAAATAACGTAACAAATTTAGATAACATGTCCAAATGTTCTATGCAGCTATCTAATATCTACGTCGTCCCGATTTCTCCTGGATATCACTCGATGTCGCCTCTCTGTCGAAACACGTGATAAACCAGGTCTACCAATCTCGGTAACACATAGGAGATATTCTGGCAACTTCGGTTTATATTGAGAAATATCGGCGTAACATCAGGAGACACCCGAAGAGATCGGCAAACATCGGAACAAAGCCGAGTTTCCCGGTGATAACCGATGTCTATCGAGGTCCAGATGTGTGCCGATGATTCCCGTCGTTGTTCCGATGTCTTCACGATAAAAAAAGTTGGGATTTTTAGCATTATAAAAAATGTTCTAAATGTCTCTGGAATATTGTTTTACGATTTCAGGTTTGCCCGATGTTTCTTGGTGACTCCTGTTGTAGTCCCGACGTCACTTTCGGGACAAATAGCGCACATCATCGGCCAAATGTAAACCCTGTTTTACTTTAATTTAAACCCTAAATTAAGTGTTTTTCAGATAAATTAGCTTTCTTACTCAAATGGCATGAACCTTTTGCTGATGACAGCAAATTCTTTAATATATATTTTGTCGATTGAAGAGAGAGAGAGAGAGAGAGAGAGAGAGAGAGAGAGAGAGCACTATACAGCAATATACAGATACAAACAAAGTTGTACTCTTAAATGCTGATTTGACGTCATCAGGTATGGTCACGTACACGACTTCTCTAAATCGTATTGTATGAATCATTTATAAACGCGGTCGGTCGAAGAGTGCGGTCTGAGGGTCACATACCACATACAGATCCCTCAAAGAGCCCCTCAAGGCGTGTTTAATCAGCATTCATGACAGCATACTCTGAAAAGCAACAGAAATTCTTTGAACTTTTTCGTTATCCAAGGAAAACCACAAGGTGACCGATATCCAACGAATAGCAAGAGAACAAAAAAAACATATAAATACATATATGCTTATCAAACTGATGGAATATTCCAGTTACGACCAGGATACTCGTGATATTTTATTATGACAGACAGTGACACCTGTCAACATGGCTATTGAGGGTCCTTGTGTACATGGCTATGAAAGGCCATGAATACACTGCGGCTTGTGGAGGACTCGAATCTACCAGTGTTTGACCAAGTCACCGTTAACATAATATTACATTACTATCTCAATAATAATTATATGGGCCACACCAAATGTATATCTGGTTCTCTCTCTCTCTCTCTCTCTCTCTCTCTCTCTCTCTCTCTCTCACACACACACTCTCTCTGTCTGTCTGTCTGTCTGCCTGTCATTAATGTTGTTTATACACCACAAAAAGCGAGAAAAAATTGAATGTATTAATAAATTTTTATTAATTGCTAATTTTAAATTTACATGATGAATATTAGAGAAAAAAGACAAATGGAACAGCAGCAAAGCAAGGTAATAAATGATAATTGTATCCCCAGACAAAGTTGGGATAATATGGTTTCATAGCCGCCGCCGACGCAGAAAAAATCTGTTGAGCGGGATAACTCGATATAGGTAAGAGGACGAAGCCTGTTTAAAAATGGGGTTATGACCTATGCTAAGAGAGTGACCTTGACCTTGAATAGGTTCATTCTTGCTAAAAAATTACACAAATTCTTGAATATCTCAAGAAAACTTGTATAAATATGTCCATAAATCAAGGTGACCGAAGATCTTGGATAGCCTTATGACGTGCCGGAAACTTGTGGCGCCACCTATTATTCTTTTCTTGTTTTCACGCCTTTTAATACCCTTATTATCGCCACTTTACAGTACTGTGGGCATTATAAGTAAAAACTAATGGAGAGATTTCTTTCATATTATGAACATGATGAGAGATGGGTTATGGGATGAGGTGCATTCAAATTTGGGTCATACCCTTTACCAAGAGATAGGGCCTTGACCTTGAATATTTCTATATATTTTGTGAAAATCACACACCTGATCTTATGATATCTGAAGTGTTGATGGCAATATGGATTTCAAACGTGACTTATATAAGGCCCACCACTAAAGTAAGAACCCTATAGGTTCTAGGGTCATAGGGCAAAGGTCAAGGTCACAGGACTCACATCTTTAAAGATATTGTGGATGCATTTAAGCCAAACTTTTAATCTCAGATCTTCCATCTTGTACATATAGCTCACCTGCCAATAGTGGATGATCCATATCAAGATTGGGATCATAAGGTCAAAGGACCAGACCACAGGTATCATATGTCAAAAAATTAGTTTCCGGATGATAATTTCAGCTTTAATTGATGTATGGATTTCAAACTTGACTTATATATGGCCAATCAATAAAGCAAGAATTCTATTGATTTTGGGGTCATGAGACCAAAAGTCAAGGTCGAAGGACCAACATCTTTAAAAGATTATGGATGCAACTAAACCAAACTTTTCACCTCTGACCTTTCACTTTGCACATTTAGCTCACCTACCAATAGAGGAAGATCTATATCAATTTTGGGGTTACAGGGTCAAAGGTGAAGGTCACAGGAACCATCTGTCCAAAAAATTCATTTCCTTATGGTAACTCCAGCTTGGATTGATATATGGGTTTCAAACTTGACTTATATTTGGCCAATCAATATAGGATTGAGTCAAAGGTCAAGGTCACAGGACACACATCTTTGAAAAGATTGTAGATACATTTCAAGCAAAACGTTTCATCCTTAGCACCCCTCTTGCAAATATAGTTCACCTGCCAATGGGCGACGATTCCTATCAATTTTTGGGTCAAAAGGTCAAAGGTCAATGTGACAGGAGCCATCTGTTCTCAAATCTTTGGAGACAGAATATTGTTAAACCCCATTATTATGAAGTACTGCATCTGTTCCCTTCAAATTTGACACAACAATCTCCACCAAGCTGACAAGTTAAAATATTTTGACCTAGGCCTTGTCATGTGTCAATTTATACTTCAGAAGAAGGGTGCCTATTTTAGAAGGGGAATGCTTTATATGTCTTGGGATACTACGGCATCTCCACTGCCAGAAATCTCTAGTTAATTAACTGGCCTCTGTGGCTCAGGGATAAAGTACAGGACTAAAACCGGGAGATCGTGAGTTCGAATCTCAGCCGAGGCGGTGAGATTATTTTGCGGTCGGCCCCGAAACAGGGTAAGCGGTCTGCAGCCTTATTGGAAGGCCATGCCCATAGGCTGTGTTTCACTCACAAAACGAGTGCGCCTTTCAGGGGTTCCTCGGTGGTATGACTCAGCAATTGGGACGATTACGCACCCATGGCCCGCAGGCGCAGTAGCCACCGGGCTAGGTTGACGCCAGAATATAAAATTAGAGGAAGCCTGTGATACTGCCCTGTCACGCAGTCCGACACCTGAATGGAATTCTGCAGGTGTACATATACGTAGTTAATCTAGCATTAAAAATTTGAGACGGTTACCTCCATCATTAAAAAATATTAAAAAAAAGTATTAATTAATACAAGCTATATTAATACAAGTTGGGTTGTGCGTCTAAATTATGTTGAAACAGAATAGAAAGCTGTTATTGCATCATTTTTTTGCTTATTAATTTGACTTATATTTTAAATATTCATTTTCCTTTCTTTATTGTATAAACCTGGTCCTAAAAAAGTGGTACAATCTCTTTCATTAGTTTCAAACATTTAACATAAATGACGGAATAGAAAATACATCTTTCAGTTGCAGTGGCCTTGCAAGAAATTCCTTCCAAATGCCAGCAGCGCAGTGGCCTCAGACACGAACTTTGCACTTCCCCCATTGACGAGGTGACAATACTAGCAACCACTAGTCTAACATATCGGATGTGTTTATATGACAGACGAGGGTATGGGGTTTACCCCATGTCTACTTGCACACCTTGATATATATCTGAAGACGTATAAAACAGTGGTCGTGGGTTTTTGCCCTAAATGCATATGTTGGAGTCACTCGTGTGTTGAATTGATGAAGCTGTCTGTTGAATAGGCACACTTGGCACAGTTATCTTTTGTTCTCTCTTTCACCAAAAAGAAGGCTGACATACGGAAATCTGACTGTAGATGTTCTCATATGGCGGACACAAAGGAACTGATCTATTGCAAAATACAAGAAGACGGAACGTCCAGGCATTTGATTGGATAGTGGGCTTAGTACAAATCTCTGATTGCAACTATTGTCTTTTTCAGGTAAGTATAATTAATGTATATGCAATGGCATTGAGCTTTGGTTCTTAAGACTTGCACAAGGTTTTGATAATATTTAATAAAAATCGACCATCATTCTTTATTTTAGTTTCACCATTATGTCCGATGGTTGGAAGATGCGTAGTAAATTATTATATACACAAAATGATTAAATTTTAGTTGTTACTTATAAGTATTATCGATATGCAGGGCGTATAAACCGTTCTCACGATCCCAGAAAGTACGGATATATATGAGATATAGCAACGATTCGTTTTTTGTTCAACTATACCGATTGCAAAGTGCGTTCTGTTTCTTCTCTCCTGCATGTTCAGAAACAATTTACGTTGATATATCGCTTTTTAAGCATTCATTATCAACCTTCATTAGAGGTAAACCTACTTATGAGGTCTGATGTTAATTGGTCGTTAAAATATATTCTGAATTAAATAAATTAACCATGCATTTAACCCATGACTTTGAAAGTATTGCAAGGGCAATTAACACGCCATCAAGAATTTATCGGGCCCTAAATTATGCACATTCATATGGTAAACAAAAAGCACTAAAAAGCGCGGAAAGAGGATACGACCAGTCTCGTTTTATTTTAAACAATCTGGGTACATTTCTATGAATTAATTTTTATTTGTTTTGTTTTTGTACAGACATGCTTAATTATTACGTTGAAAACGCACGCGTCAGGACTTACAAAGTAACCTTTTGAAATTGACTATTGGACAGTAATTCCCGAATATATTTCCGCCAAAATGCCATAATTTTGTTAAAGTGTCAGGCCGCAATTGTTGGTTAAGAATTCACTCTAATGTATTCTATTTTGCTCATTGCTCCGTTATTTTTTTAAGATATTTTGTGCATACATTGAGCTTTCATTATTTAAATACTAACTTTAACTTTCCAGTGAGAAGAGTACTACTTATCTCAATTACTTATTATTTCCCCGTTTTTTTAGTAAATTTACGCTCTAAATAATTGTTTTTATTTAATTTCGAACGGTTGTTAGACCATATCTGTTCCATTATTTTTGCAATATTTGTTTCTTCTGTTCCAGACGCATATAGTCCTGTAATGTGCTGCACAGGCCAACGCTGCTTCCGCATAAACTGCGCATGCGTGTGCTTCCGGTGTCGCAATTGTGGTGATTGTGCACGCGTGTTTGGTGGAGCGCCAGGAATCGGCCTCGTTCTGGCAACAGAACCCCTAGGTAAGTATCTCACAGACATGAATATGTAGGACCAGAAAAACAACTCATTTTAGAAAAAAAGATTATTACGTATTTCTGAAGATATATACATGAATAAGAATAAAGGATATATTGTTCTGCTGATTCGCCGCTCCCACTTGGATCATTTTTTTTTTCTTGTGCAAGTGAAGACAAGGTCCGGGGGGGGGGGGGGAGTCCAGGGGGTCCGGACCCTTCCCCCCCCCCTCCCATTTTTTTTTTTTTTGCTTTGCAACAACCTTCTTTTGCGGTTTCCAAACCAATTTTTGCGACCTGGACCCCCTCTTTTCCGGACCAGAGGACCTTTGTGAGGTTTTCTTTATGTCTCCTCTTTCCAAAATCCTGGATCTGCCCCTGTAAATGGTGTACTGATTATATGCACCATTTCAAAAACTGGAGCAAAAATTTATATTTTCTAGGCAGACTGACAAAATTCCATTTGTTGTGTCTCGACCTAAAAAAAGCACAATACGTTTTGTACCTAGAGTCGCAAGGACAATAATTTGTGGCCTATTTAATTTATTCATACTTTCTTAATTGGTTAAAATATATATATATATATATATATATATATATATATATATATATATATATATATACGAAACTTAACTGAAACTCAACATATAGGCCTATCTGTATTGAAATCGGTGGTACAAATCATCTATACGTTCCAGGGAAGCTGACAGGCAGTATAGTGAAAGGCAGACACAAAATACCTAAACCAGGTCCCCCGGAGGAACTTGCTCACCTGGAGGGGCGGAGAGGCAGGCTGTCATCCTCATCATCTACGTCATCAACTGACTCAAAACATGGCGAAGCCATGGTCAAAGCCGTCGGTGACGCATGCGCAATACAGTGAACTGTACTTCCAGAAACAGTTAATAAAATCAACGCTGTACATTATCGTGAGCTAATAATGGTTACATCTTCAACAAACCTTTACGAACGATTCTTTTAAACGTCTTTGTAAAGTTTATATTTGTTGAATAGTTTCTTCAGCCATAAAAGCCCTTTTTGTTTTCGCCTTGAGTATAATTTACTGTTAAGAATCTATTCAAAAGCACGTTATGATGCAACTGCCATCAGGATTGCATTACAACCGTTACATACGCCCTGTATGTCAATAGTGTTCATTGCAGATCACGTTTTGCACCAAGACTGAAATTGTGACGAATACATGTCAGTTATTGTATCTGAGCACCACATAGGCATTTTGTCTCGAATGGCATATCGATGTTAACGTAAAGCACGATAAGAAACTATCAGACTGGGAAACGAGCAACCTGCTTGAGTGGCTCTCTTGATTGATTTTCATCCTGTAGCTTAAGTTTTTTGACAGTCCGTTTTGCACGGCTAAGCTAAATATGTCAAAAATGATCGATTTACGGACTACACTGACAACTATATTAACCTTTTTTTTGGAGAAAAGTTTACAAATTCGACTAATATTACAAGCACGCTAGTGCCTTTTTGTTTCACAACGTTTAATTTATGATTATTATGCCTACCTATCTACGCTTTATGAGTACATGGATGAACAACTCTTACTATGCAGGTAAAGATGGATGGCTTTATTGTAATGTCAATGCATCCAGAATTTTATCTTTAAATCCTAATCTGCCGTGCTTCCAGTTCAACTAAAGTCAGATATTGACCAGAAATGACAGTAACAAAACACTGACGTTATATAATGCAGTATATTTAAGATAAATTCAGGCTTATCATCAATTATCTCCGGTGTGCTGCAGGTATTTAATTGTCGGGGTTCAAGTCGCCATGGCATGCTTACAGGATCTCGAGCTAAACTTTAGCAAATTGGTGGATGGACACAAGTGTCTGAAGAAAGAACAGTGTTTTTTTTCAATATTATTTGTGCGGAATAACATTAATTTAGTGCCTCAATTCTATTTCTCAGTGAATTGTAAAAAGCACTGAAGGTATATATTTATGCATTTCTTGCTTTTTTTGTATTCCAAATAAGCATCCTGAACGAGGAGGACACCGTAACTGAAAACTCGGATCAAACATGGACCTATATACGTAGGTATTACACTTGCCGATGCATGCTATAGTGCTGAAGAGTACTAACAGCCCTACACGTTTGTTATTGTGAAAAAAGATTTCGGACAGAAAAGACTACGCGGATTGTAAAATAAAGATTTTAAAAATCACAAATTGTCGTCGGGGATCGGGCCTCCCCAAAAACCATGACGTAATTTAGATGTATGTTTATTTGCCATGATGGCGTGAGCATGCATCTGTATACCGTCGTTCACTTGATGTCCGAAGAACTACTATACCTGTATTTAAAAACCTAATTTATAAAAAGTAGTAATTTTTTTACTTAATTGCTTAACGAAGTGCAGGAGGGTAAACACTTCTGGACGAAAACTCTTGGATATTTTCTACTATTTTTCCCATTAGTAGTTCCTCTTATGGAACAGTTTAACGCAAATAATCTAACTAGCTTTAACCTGTATGCATTTAAACTACGAGAGGACCTATATTATATGTTTTCTGCAAATCATTGTAAAAGGGATTCGACGCCACCTACCGGCAGGGTGCAGTGGACGTATCAATAAATAAAACTTTGTCGGAATTATTCTGCATTTTGTCTTGTTATTTATTTGCGCCCCCTGGCGGCAACAGCTAGGTTTATTGTGCTTAACTAAGAGGAACCGTATACATATAGTTATAATACTGAAAGGCCACTTTTTATTGTATAACATATAAGCGTTATGTCTAAGGATTCTATATAACCTTTTCTATAGCACGGGGGGGGGGGGGGAATACTTTGCATAGTAAAATATTATATGTTTGAAAATTCAATTTTTGCTTTACCTTTGCATGGGCGATACAAAGTACATATTCTCCGAGGATATGTACTTTCAGGAATAGCTTATTCCGGAGTACTTTGATGCTTGTGCATAGTGATTCCATTTATTAATGTTTCGGAACAAGAAGTTTAAAGAGGAACAATGGTGAAAGCGAGGCTAATATAGAATGATAAGTGCAGTCCGTCTATAATATATTTGAAGGATAGAGGTTACATCAGTTGATTGATATCCAAGAGATCGACACTGAGCTTGAGTTGGACTATCAGACAATTTTTGGCAAAAAGTATCACATATTCCAGGATATTTTCAAAGTTTATATATAGGGTTATCGTCTGTTTATAAGGGGAAAGGTCTTTTGACGGGAACTACAAGGCGATGTATTTTAACGGATTTTGAATGTTAAGTTTTAAGTTCAGCTGACGCTATAGGGACTTTAGCGTATGTGTTCCTAGGTAATTTATAATTTTATTACATTGATCTAGTTACGGGGCGTTACATTGATTTTAAAAGGTACTTTAAAAGTTTCTTTTTAATTCAGTTTTGTAAAATTTCTAAACAAAATAGAAACAGAGATCTCAGTTAATGTAAAACAGTTCATTACATAAGAAATTTTAATAATTTCCTTTTTCGGAGAAACATATGTGCAAGTTTCAAGCAAAGTGTGAAGAATATAGACCTTAGGCCTTAAGGTTCTCAAACTGTCACTCTCTTGTGTGCGGCGGCTGAACAAACAAAAAAAAAAAAAGGGGGGGGGGGGGGGGTTCCGGACTGCCAGAGAATGCCTGACTATGTGGATATGTAATGTGGATTTGCTGAAGCGGATCCAGGGGGTCAAGAGGGTCGGGACTCCTTTTTTCAACCTCTACAACTTTTTTTTAGTAGAGCTTTTGCGTAGCGCAGCGTCGTCCTTCCGCCGTCGTCCGACACTAACCAATGCTATCTCAAAAACCGTCAGAGCTAGCATCGCCTAATTTTATGGAAGAACCATGCAGTCAAATGTCACACTATCGGATTAAGCTTATTATTTTGGCTCTCTGCATTGAAGTAGAATTTACAGGGATAAACTTAAAGAATCTTTGAAAAGAATCTTCTTCTTTGAAACCGTCCACCCAATTTGTTTAATACAGAAATAATCCTAGAAACTATCGCTCTCAAGTTTGTTCGAGTGGTTTCAGCTGGGTGATTTTTCCGAGAAACAGGAACCAAACAGGAGTAACCAAAAAAGCATACTAAAATTACAGTCTCAGTAACGGTTGGAGTTATAATCACCAAATTTTTATGCAAATGTTGGTCACATTTGAAATTGAGGTTTTGGTGGCGCCATCTGCATCTAGCTTCTTTGTACGGGGGTCATCGGTCATCAGTAGATTAATCCATGGTTTCTCAAGTCACACTTCAAATGTTGAGGAATTAAGATTTTTGTGGCACCACCTGCATCGACCTAGTTAATTTTAGCCCCTTTCAGCTTCTGCGTTAGAAATGTTTCATGATGAAACTGTCAAGCCCATCCATAAGAAGTTTACGCTCGTCGAGCAACTACAGGTTGCTGTGGTCATGACCTCAGCCCTGTGCGCTCCTTAAGCACGTTCTCTGAGCCAACAGACGCGATGCCACACCCAGCCAAGCAGAGAGCCGCGAGAGGACGCCATCATCCCGAGTCAGTGACCTTTTTAGGAAAGCTACAGCACCCACAGCCGCAAAGCCAGAAGCAACCAACATTCCCTCTACCGATCCCAGCAGCGGAGACCCAGCCATGCCATTCGAGAGCCGAACCCAATCTTGTGAACGACGGTGTTTCGAGACGCCACGCCTTTAAACTTGCGGTTTCGGCCATTGGACCGTATAACCAGTTTCCCAGTTATGCCAGGTAATTTTTTTCGTCATCAGCAACTGTCAAGCCGAAAGGTTTAATTTTCACAAAAATTGTCCAAGGGAAAGGTTCTCTCAATTTTATAAGAATAGATCGAGTTCATTGATTTTTGGTAGAGTCATGGAAAACCGAAGTTGGTCTTGTGGCCAAGGAAGCATATATCAAACTGAGGGCTGCTATAGTCTTCTTCTGCAAAACTGTTGTTTCAAATTCTGTAACATTGCATACATATTATTGTTAAGTGGACTTTGTTCAAGTTAACTTAAATGATTTTTGGCTAAAATATTGTACAATCAAAGGACCGCGAGATACTTTGGTAAACAAAGCTGTTAGCAGACTGAGTTCTGTTGGTATATGAGCTGAGCTGGACAGGCAACATCAATAAATGGTGTCAATATCCAACTTATGTGTAAGCTAAATCCATGAATAAATATACCTCTATTCTAATTTTGTTTTTAATAGGTATCTGATATTATTATAAACATTTTTTTAATTAAAAAAATCTTATGAAAATGACAGCATGAAAGTGATTGTATCCAAGTACTTTCAGTGTGTGTACACAGATTTTACAACTGGCAAAGGTTTGTATCTATAAACAGCTTGTCAGACTGCCAAGTTTCAGTCAGTATCTATTTATAGCTTTGACAGACTATCAACTGTATCAGATAGCTGCACTTGCAGATTAGAGCTTGGTCATCCGATTGAATTTGACTGAGAAGTTTGACGTATTTCTCTGAAATAAAATTTTGATAGCTTTCTCTTATATAAGACTCGTGCCGGCACCTACAATGATTTTTGCAAAGTGTATGTCCCTGCTTATTTCTCAGGAGGGCTTTGATATATTATCACAAATTGTGCATGTCTCTACTTCTCGAATAGCTTCGTCTACAAAAGACTGGGGAGCCACTTACAATGATTTTTGCACAGTGTATGTACCTACTTATTTCTCAGGAGGTTTTGACATGACAGCCTGAAATTTTGCATGTCCATACATCTTCGAGGGTTTTCTCGTACACAAGATTGTTAGCGCCACCTATAGTCATTTTTATGTTCTGTCCATCCATGTCAGTATTTCAGGAGTGACGTTTGTTTAATCGTTGCTTGTACTCGGGTCCACAATATTTAGTAAGTGCATTTTACATGTACATGTCCCGCAGGTCCTTGAAAAGTAATCATGCACTTTTCATATATTGGTCAAGCATGTTATCTTGGAAGCATTATACCCGATGTATATCCCATTCCATTATGCATTAGGCCTATAGGCTTTGTTAAAGGTTTCAGACCAAATTTTGCTCCCTGCCCCCCCCCCCCCCCCTCCAAGTCAAGGGGACCTTTTTTATGTTTTGTCATTAGTCCTCCTTGGTTAGACCCCTTATTTTCCTAAATCCTGGATCCACCCCTGATTTGAACCAACCCCCCCCCCCCCCCTTTCCTTTCTTTTCAGCTTTAAATCCGAAATCCGTTGTATATAAAAGTAAAGTACTATATATAAATCACAGCCAACACACATATACTGACAAATATGTCAGTATTGATCTTTTGTTGTTACCAACGTCCAGGTGTTCAATGGAGTTCTTGAATAATAAAGGGGCTTTGTATCCAGAAAGATTTTCCTGGGCCCATTTCATTTGTAAAGAATTCAGTTGTTCCCTCCGCTTATTCTGTGTGTGTTTGATGTGTATTTGTCTGTATTTGTGTGTTTTTTAACAACATCACAATCACGAACAGAATCACATGACATTTTCAGGGCATTTCGAAAAAGGGCAGAAGAATCGATTAGATTTTTGTTGTAGACCTGGCACATGATCCGGATTTAGGAACGTCATCAGGGAATACTCACAAATGTTAAATCACTTATGCACGAATGAACCTAGAAATATAAGGGGGATAAGTGAATGCAAACACGTTTTTGAAGGCACCCTACAATAGGGCCCCCCACCTGGCAGAAGCTTGCATTCTGTAGAGTGCATTTTCTACATATACGGATGCAACTTTTTGTTGCCACTTGTTTTATTTTTGCAATTTATAACATCACAGAACGAGCAAAAACCATAGTTTATTTGTAAGAGAAGAAAATAAAAATAAGGAGATTTTTAGCTGGGTCTGGTTATGAATTTTGTCGTCTCTGCATGGAGGGTTGACCATAACTCCTGCAATAAAATTCGTCTGGTAACAATTTATTTATAAAAATTATATGAGATTGAATTTAGGTACAACCATTACCTGACAAAAACTCGACACGACAAAAAGTAAAACATAAATAAACCAGTAAAACTAGTTTGCCTGCATATTGTGGGCATTAATATTATACCAGAGACAAGTTGGTATTGATGGGTATTGATTATACCACGAAAGCATGACTTATGAATGGCTTTTTGTCACGCTAACTCCTTATTTGGAGCTCTCTGCAAAACTTTGTATAAACAGTGCATAAAAACAAGAGTGTTTGATATATCTAAACAATTAATGAACATACATAACTTTGTTATACCCACAAGCATACAGAAGCGCGGGGGATAGCGGTTTTTATTATTATCTGCGGGCGTATATATGCTGATATATAATAAAAGACTCATGCTGTACAAAGAATGCTGCAGAAGTATAACGGACAGAAAACCAGCACATTCGTATTCTTGACACATAAAATGGACGGGCGACTGACTGCCCAAAACAGGGACAGTTGGCCAGCGTTCGCATGCGGAAATTTCAGATGCGGAATTACTCCACCTACTGTTAGGAGCATCAGTGGAATTTTGGCCAATATATATTAATGTCATCTTTGCCGCATATGAAACTTAATTTCAATTTCGAATATATAAAAATATAATATGGATTCAGCATGAGTATATTTCATGTCGGCGTGGATTTTTTTCAATTAATCAAATTGAGTAGCAGTGGGATCGAATACAGTCATCATGTAATGCACGAATCAAAATGTCGGAACTTTATAATTATCTTTAGTGGCTGGTATTTCCTGTGATCCTCACCGTAATTTACGAAAGCAGGACACGATACGACGTCATCGTTTGAAGATATAACATTTCACCAGACCAGATGGTCGACGGTATAGCGAGTACATGCATTGTATAGTTAAATCACTCGCAGGACTTTAAACATGAAACGATTTCTCAAGAAGACCGAGAGACAACATTACAGATTTATTAAAAGGTATGTGATTTATCGCCGCTTGTTTAAATACGGCACACTTTAAAAAATACAGCACGCTCATTCTTTTGAAAATAGCTGAGTGAAACATCGTGGTTTCTATAAAGTATAAAAATTTCTCTCTGTTGGTGGAATTTTAGCTCAGATGATTGAAGGTTATCTGAGCTATAGCAATCACTATAGTTGTCCGTAAAAAAACTCTTAGTCAAATCGTACCCGCTGGTCCTAGAACCTTCTTACTGTAAACCAAAGGAGGTCTATAAAAATCCCCTTAGAAACCTGAAATTAGGTCACTGTAATCTATATCCTCCGCGCTAAGGGGCTCGAAAATACCCCCTCCCCCTCCCCGGCCAGAATATTTTAAAAAATGATACAAAACTCCATGATCTAAATAATAACGCAATGATTGCGATGAATCTTTCCATGCATATTGATCATGTAGTGTTCCATCAATTTCTGATGAACGGTGGCGCCATTAGACCTTCTAATGAAGCAACCAGACGATCACAGGCAAAAACCGTAACTGTTATACCTAGAGACTTAAAAAAAATATGCTTCAGAGCACCTAAACAGTCAGACATGGCACTTAACTTTATTGCTGGACCTGGTACCTTCTAATGTGACATCCAGGGAGGTCCTTGTCGATTCTCCTTTGAATCCTGATATTAGGTCACTGTGACCTATATTATCTGAGCTAGGAGCAGAAACCCTACTTTTGAGAACCCAGAATGTGAAATAGGTAAAAAATCTTAACATTTGGCTCCAGGAATTTCTTTCTTTATACAAAGGGAGGTCAATGTAATGTCAGAGTGACGGTTAGACGTTATGGTTAGACGTTGGACACAGTTAATGTATCTGAAGTGATTATTGTGAACACGACAATCGAATAGTATTTAAAATAAAATTTTGCTTCATTTAATGTACAATCGGATTAGAATACGTACATATGGGATTGCTTATAACGTATTAGGATGCAACAAAGGCTACACAAAAAGGCTGTTAATATTCAACATTACCGAAGAAATGTGTGCTCCTGTGACGTGTCTTGTACATTCAATTGGATAAAAGAGCTAATATAATTTTACAGTTCGGCCGAATCATTTCAGTGGGTATTTCACTGGAAGATTATATAAAGTGCAATTTGAACCGAATAGACTATTGCTCATGTAAACGGAAAATAATCATTTAATGATTATTGCGTTATTTGCAATAATTCATTTCAGAAGAGGATATTTGTTAAAGTTTCAATGAGCTACCATTTTTTGTTACTCTTGTCGTAATTGCACACTGAAACATTAATTCATTTTTACGTTCCACTGCATGTGCACAGATCAAACAAGAACTCTCCGTGCAGTGAACAGTAGTCATCCAGATTTAGGTATCTACGTCATTTGTAGTCAGTGGAACAGTCTTCACCGGAGGTCCGTTACTCTGACAAATGAAGCGGTATATATAGCGACCTCTGGCAGGGATAGGTAATGAAAGCAATCCCAGCAAAGTTTCGCTGAATTTTTTTTAGGATACAGGTGTGAGAGTACTTCAAACAGATGACCTACGGATCAAGGCGCTCAGCTTCCAGGCACACACTGAGACACTGTGACCTCAATATAGTCGAATCGATGGAAAGGAAACAAAAAAGGACATTAGAGAATTGACTTATTTTCTTGAAGGAGATGATTAAACTTCAATAATACCATAATTCTTTATTGTGTAAAAGACATTTCTGAAATAGGAGAACAGATTTAGCTGGAGAAATAAATATTTGCACCGTCCATACAAGACCACATGGAGGAGGAGACCGAATCCATGCATTTTATATTTCTGAAATTCGGTCTCATGCATAGCATTGTTTGATCGCCTTAGACTAAATGTGATATACAACTGCTAAACTTGCATATATTACATTAATCTAAAACTGTAGGCGGCGCAACCAGTCTCAAACAGGTACCTAAGACCACAATGTAGAATTTCAAGTATATATCAATTAATTCACATAAGAAATACTACGTCTTTTGTATTCTTTTTTTAAACGGACCGATTGTTGAAAAAAAAAACATTTTTTTTGCCGATGACGTTAAACTTTGTGCGCTGACGGGGAATGGTGTACAAGTAATTAAGAAAAAATATGTTATGTTTTCTCCTATGTATGTAAAATGTTAAATTTTCTCAGCAATACTGAACATTCACAATAGCTCAGAATCCTTGTTTCTAGCCTGTACCTCCCAGAATGTAAGTCATCATGACCTAATTTCTGGCCTGCCTGGATGAAAAGTTAGAAAAATCATAAACATTCTAGGTTTTATGATTATGATTTATGGTTTTTTTTTATAATATATTATGAGAGATAAAAACAATAAAGAGCCATACATTTGTCAAACATAGATAGTTTCCTTTCTGATTAATTAGACCGTGTCGGCTAATGTTTGAACTGCGTCAAAGGTATTTAATAAAACCAATGCATGCTTGGACATATTCCATATGGTGGAACCAATATTATAAGAATGTATGTTATTTTTTTTAATATTCTAACACATTTACATAGTCTGGCGCCAAAGCTGTTATGCTATATTAATAATATATAGGCGTTTCACTTCATTTCGACAATTCTTTGATGTTTGATTAATTCATACTTTCACACAAATCACAAGCCAGTTTAGTGCTGATCAAATATCCTATAAAAAAACAATATTTCACGTCCTTTTGTTTGGTATTAGACGCTGCAGGGACCATTTAATCGACCATTACAAAATAGCAAAACAAATTTTATTGAATAAAACCTCTGCTTTTACTTTTTACGGACATGAACATAAACTGCCTGGTAAAATATATGCTTATATAACAACTGACGTACTCATGAACAGTTGTAAACTACCCATATATTTTGCGTGATCGGTGAGCTTCAGAAACCCTTTACAATGTGTTTATCTATGCCTGTCCCAGATTTTCATGTTACAGTGCATACATCACACACAGATATATAGGCACACCGTCGAGAAATATCGGGATATATAGATGTTAACACCGTATAGAACGACACCTGCATTGTTAAGGAAGTTGGATAGAAATTATTCTGAAGTTGCACTTCAAGGTAAGTTCATAAACTTAAAAAAATTTCGTAAATCTGGAAAGTGTCAAACCTGACGAGACACAAAAGTTCATAAACGTTTGCAATAATCTGTGGTTTATTTCACACTTTTGGTTCGTTTGTCTAAATAAGAAAAGTTTCCCCAACAAAACGGTCTCAGCCCATCCATCTCTTTTAGATGTTTGGTACCTTTCGTGAGTAAACACAAATCACGTGCTTCTGCATCTTTATCTTAACAGGACCGCTTCACCGGAGGTCCAATCATGTGTACACGCGACATCTCCAGAAGACACACAAATAAACACTCGGGGAACACTGTTTACTGAAGTTGAGTGGAACGGCTTCCATGTGACAGGCGCGTTAATTACCTTTTATGCATTGCTGGTACTGGTAGTGCACGGTGTAAGTCAAATTTCATTCGTGTACAGGAGTTGTGAAACGGTTTTAAAACTATATATTAGCAGAAACCATAAAAAGGTAAAAACACTTGATAATGCCCGTTTAAATAGCCAATGACCCCAAGAGAAGGATCACTGGACACCCAAACATGATATTGCCAAACAGGTAACCTCTGTTACATGTTCCTGTAGAATATTGTAATATTGGGGAAGAGAGATGGTTATCTGCAAAAGCGCGATATTATCTTATCATATTTTGGTATTATGTTGAAAACCTTAGAGTTAAACTCATTCTTACCTTTTTGAATCAGAATATGCAAATTTTGGCGATGTTTACAATTTTGTCTTGTGTTAATAGATCAAACAATTGTTTTAATTGTACTCCATCTGTCTGCGCATTTCTTGTGAGAATGGTAGGCCTAGTTTTGTCCTCTTTTGGTTCAGTCTATGTCCAGACTGAATATATACACCACAAGCTGTCAGGCCTATGTAAGTAGGTTATTCATGAATATTGAGTGAACATGTGTACAGTTTATCATCCCAGCTTTAACAGTTAATAATACGTCATTTACGTGAGGCGACACCCAAATACAGCAGTGCCAGGGAGTATAGTTCTAATTAATAGGAGTGTTATGTCAAGCACGCATGCATTATATACTGCGCCACCTGGTGGCATTGTCAGAACTTGTCCAATCAGCTGTTTTCAGAAGTCACGATGCGATCAGCTGAACATCCGGCCAGCGTTTCGGTGTAGACGAACAGACGTACCCGGGGCAAACAGTGATAAAAAAGATTAAGGTAACTGTGTTCACTCTAGCTCGACACATCAAACAATGGCGGTCAAGCATTTATAAAGTCTTTAAAATAGTGATAATTTGTTTTAGATGCAGCGGAACGTCAATAAAGTTGATGCTCAGACCTCAGTCGGCGGGACAATCGAGCATTAAGCCTATAATTTAAGGTTACTCTTGTTTCGATCCAAGACGCTTTATTCCGATTTGCTCTTCTTCTCTTCATCAACGAATGTATCACAGTTGTGGATTCCGCAACAAGGAGTTGTAAAGAATTTTATGATGAGTTGTTTAGAGTGTTTGGGTCACTGAGTTGGGCAGAGTGCATTTTTTAGCTCGGCTAAGTCATGATCAACTGAGCGATAGCAATGGTCCTTTTTCTGTCAGCTGTCTTTCTGTCCATTAAACTGTCACGTTATGAAACTATTGCCAGTATTGGACCTACGAATCCGAAATTCAGCATACTGTATGATTTCCCCAAGAACTTCCACCAAACCAAAAACTGGGTCACAACGACTTGGTTCCTTCAAGATATTAAGGGAAACCCTCCATTTCCATTAAAAAACTATTGTTACACTACAGGAAAATCTACTATGAAAACAACTATTTAAATCAGTTTTGTTCTAATTTGGTATAACCATTCCTTCATGTATTTCCAATGTAATGAAAAATTGCAAAATTTGCAGGAGTTATGGGCCCAATCATAATGTGCTGTGTTCCAGAAATTTTATGAACATTTTTTGTAAATATTTTAATGTTTAGCTTAAATGTAAAATCAGTACCTTTAAATTTGTCTAACTTTGACTAAGGCACATTGTTTCCTGTATGTACATTTGTTCTGATTTTTACATAATGGACAGATAAGGTTTTAAGTTTATTAATCTAAAATTTGAAAGCAATTATTAAAAAATTGTAGCTTATGTTCAAGTTTTGGTAGACCAGGTAAAGTATTTTTTTTATTACAAGCTTGTAACACTTCCAGACTGCCCACCATGGAAGCCACTTGTGTTATTTTGTTTGTGTTTAAATTAACTATTCCTCCATATATTTCCTATGTAATACCAAAAATTAGGTCAATATTGCATTATTTTAAAGTTTTGGGTATAAACATTATGTACCTTGTCAAAAACCACGAAAGATATCACTTGCTTAACATGATAACTGTTGAAACTGGAGAACCTTTTTCAAGCATAGAAGTGCAATTTTATTAAGTTATTTATATATATAAATCTAAAACCATTGGCCAAAATGAAGTTGGGTTTTCAGGCACTTAATTCTCGCAAATCAGTGTGTGAAGGTGATTTTTTTTTACCTTTTTTGTATGTTTTTATAAAATGTCATATGATCAGGAAAAAGCATGATAATAACAGAATTGATTTGCTAAACAGGTAAAAGCACTATAAGACAAAGGATATCTTATTAAAATTGTATTATTTTACCTTCTTAAAAGAAATGTCAAAGCAACTGGAGCTCAAAATTTGCAAGTTTCAATTGATAATAAAGTTTAAAAATTTGACATAAGGGTTAAAATTGCCACACACAGTAACTGAGAACCATCTTTACCTTTTATTTTTTGGTCTTACCTTAAATTTTGCCCAGCTGTAGCCTGGCCACTTTTTTTCATGTTAGCACTATCGATTGAATTTTCACATGATGGACAGATAAGGTTTTAAGCTTTTATAATCAGAAATTTGAAAGCTTTTGATAATAAACTGCAGCTTTTATCTAAGTTTTAGAAGAGCATATAAATATAAATAACTGTTACATCTGGCAAGGTTACTGTCTAGTTGGTTTAGCCATGCATCCAGGGTTTGTTATGTAACTTGGTTTGGCAGCTAGTTAGCTAGGTCAGCTGCCTGCAGTAACCACTACAGAGAGCTCCACCCTTGTCTGTCTTTCTCTCTTTCTTTTGCTCAAAAGCCAATATGGCCACTATCACAGTCTGTGTTTTTCTTTCACGCCCAGTATATCAAAGAGAATATTATAATATATAATAATACTCCCGAAAAGTCACAGGATGATTGGTACCTATGATGGCACAAGCCATTATGAATTACAGACTTCAAGTTGCTGGAAATCGAGTATGACCACCAGAGGACAATTGGTGATTTTATTTGGTGTGCACTATCTCAAAGAAAATACATTTGATATTTCTCAAATTCAAAAATTGATTGACCCCTTTGAAAGCTTCAGCC
This sequence comes from Sipunculus nudus, assembly GCA_026874595.1. Taxonomy (NCBI): domain Eukaryota; kingdom Metazoa; phylum Annelida; class Sipuncula; order Golfingiida; family Sipunculidae; genus Sipunculus; species Sipunculus nudus. Next base: position 61,656,137 of record CM049313.1, read on the forward strand.
CTATCTAATTAAAAACTTATCCAGAAACCAATATGGCCACCAAAGAAAAATCCATAATTTTCTTTCCTGCGCATTATCTCAAAGAGAAAGTGTTGTATCATTCTTAAATTCACAAGGGTGATTGGTGCCTATGAGATCTCTAGTCCTTTTTGATTTCAGACCCATTAAAAAAACAATATGGCTGCCAAAGCATAATTGGGGATTTTCTTTTGCATGCAGTATATCAAAGATAATACATCTTTCTCAAATCTAAAGGGATGATTGGTGTCCATTAGTGAATTTCCAAACGTCCATTATTTTTGCCACAATAATCAATAATTCAGTTTCTTTTGAGTGCAGTATTTCAGGTTAGGGGGACGTATTTCCAAGCCCTATTTTTTTTCAAATAAGATGCACATGTTGGGGCACTAGGAAAGTTTTTTCTATCAAGTGTTTGGCATCATGTGATACATCAAACTCAAGTTCTACCCCTGCACTTTTATTTTGTTCAAGGAAAACAGGGGTTTGTGTTCGTCATATTCATGGTATATGGCAATATATGACAGCTTCTAAAACTGGCATTTAGATGTTGCCACCTGTCAATCCATTACGCAAAAACACATATACAACTTCAGTCCCCTCCAACATTAGCATAAAAAGGCCAACCCTACTATTTTTAGCAAACCTGTGAGCTTATGCGATGGTGTGGCGTTGTCAGTGTTTGTCGTCCAGCGTCTGTAGGCAGTTGCCCATGGTCTGAACTTTAACCCATACTATCTTGAAAACGGCAGGAGTTAGCATCAAGAAATTTTATGCAAACAAGTGACCCATGGGTCATGACGCTCAGATGACTGGGAAGAGATTCGCAAAAGAAAATTTTATCATCAGAATGGAAGTATATACCCATTCAACTGAAGCATCAAACAGATTAACCAACAGGCCAAGATTTAGTCTGTATTTATATATCTCAAAAATAGAGAAAAAATGTGTAAACTTTAAAAACCAGAATACGTGTAACTGACAAGCGACTACGTGTATCCACCAAAATCAGCGTGGAACGGGTGAAGTGAGGCATAGATTGAGTGGCAAGGGAAAAATAGAGTGTAGTATGTTGCATATTAGCATGGATGTCTGCAGCCTAAATGTGTATGTAGGTTGTGCCACCTACCACAAATCCAGAAAGCTGTCCAAGTTGTATGCATATGCAAAATTTTAGGCAGAAAAGTCAAACCACTACATGTATATGAGTGATTTTAGCCCACGGCAGACAAACAGACAGACGCTGTGCAAAAATGGTTGCAGGTGACCTCTCCAGTTTTGTGTATGATAAAGACCTATGTAAGATCTAAACACATGCTCAATTTTGGCCCAATCAGTCAAATGGTTCCTTAGATATGAGCTTGGATGTGTGCAGCATTAACTAGAATGTAGGTGGCACCACCTGTCATAAAATCAAGAAAGCTGTCCAGGATGTATAAACCTGCAAAATTTTAGGCAGTTATGTCGAACCACTACAGAGAAATGAGGGATTTTAGGCCACGGCAGACTAACAGACAGACGCTGTGCAAAATGTGCAAAAATGGTTGCAGGTGGCCCCTCCAGTTTTGTGTATAATAAAGACCTATGTGAGATCTATACACGTGCAAAATTTTGGCCCAATCGTTTAAATGGTTCCCGAGATATGAGCTTGGATGTCTGCAGCATAAACTAGTATGTAGGTGGCGCCACCTGTCATAAAATCAAGAAAGCTATCCAGGATGTATAAAACTGCAAAATTTTAGGCATATATGTCAAACCACTGCCCAGATATGTGTGACATTATCCCACGGCAGACAAACAGACAGATGCTGTGCAAAAATGGTTGCAGGTGGCGCCACCAGTTTTGCGTATGATAAAGAGCTATGTGAGATCTATACACATGCAAAATTTTGGCCCAATCAGTCAAACGGTTCTCGAGATATGAGCTTGGATGTCATCAGCGTGAACAAGAATGTAGGTGGCGCCCCCTGTCATGAAATCAAGAAAGCTATCCAGGATGTATATGCATGACTAATTTCAGGTGAATTAGTCAATTCACTGCAGAGATATTAGTGATTTTAACCCAAGGCAGATGAACAAATGGACACTGTGCAAACATGGTTACAGGTTGCGCCACCATTTTTTGTGTATGTTATAGAGCTATCAAAGGGCTACATTTGTATCAATTTTATTTCCTGATCGGTCAAACGGTTCCCGAGATATGAGCTTGGATGTCATCAGCGTGAACATGAATGTAGGTGGCGCCACCTGTCATAAAACAAGAAAGCTATCCAGGATGTATATGCATGACGAATTTCAGGTGAATTAGTCAATTCACTGCAGAGATATGATTGATTTAACCCAAGGCAGATGAACAGATGGACACTGTGCAAACATGGTTACAGGTGGCACCACCATTTTTTGTGTATGTTATAAAGCAATCGAAGGGTTACATTTGTATAAATTTTATTTACTGATCGGTCAAATGGTTCCCGAGATATGAGCTTGGATGTCATCAGCGTGAAAGTGAATGTAGGTGGCGCCACCTGTCATAAAATCAAGAAAGCTATCCAGGATGTATATGCATGACGAATTTTAGGTGAATTAGTCAATTCACTGCAGAGATATGAGTGATTTTAACACAAGGCAGATGAACAGATGGACACTGTGCAAACATGGTTACAGGTGGCGCCACCATTTTTTGTGTATGTTATAAAGCAATCCAAGGGCTACATTTGTATAATTTTTATTTCCTGATCGGTCAAACGGTTCCCAAGATATGAGGGTTTATGTGTGGAAACAGACCCACAAATGGACACTGGATAGAGAGGAAAGGTCAGAGGTCAACGCAAATTGGTTAGGCACCAGTTCACATGTGACCCGATAATTGGTGCAAGTTTCGGAAAAATCAGTCCATTAGTCTCAGAGGAGCTCTCTGGAAACGAACGCAGCAGCGGCGGGGGAACCCGGTCAAAACTTCGTTTTGGCGGATCCAAAAAAACAGGTGGCTCCACCAGTCTGCAGAAACCAATAAAAACACTTAATGGTCAATTTCCATGCAAAAAAAAAAAATCATGGTGATCTCTGCATTAGTTGTTCAGATACTTCAGCTATTGTATCAAATTGTCCATTATTCTGAGGGATACTTAGGAGTCCTATAGCTTGAAGGTTACGGGTAACAGAGACCTAATTTCAAGTTTCCACAGGCACTTTTCATGGGCCTCCTTGCATGACAAGAATGAAGATTCTAGGTCCAGTTGTTGCGATTTGTACCCTGTTGACAGATAACCACATCTTTAAAGGTCTCCAAAAAAAAAGAGTAAAAAATTCGTAAAAATTTTAAAAAATAATAGAGGTGGCGCACCCAGTCTGCAGAAACTGATGGAAAAGCTCATGATCAATATGTATGCCGAAAATCATGACCATCAGTGTTGTAGTTATTGAGATACCGCAGTTTTTGTATCAAATTTTCCATTATTCTGGGGGGTTTTTGGAGCCATACAGCTTAAAGAATATGGGTAACAGAGACCTTATTTCAGGTTTCCATGGAAACTTTTCATGGGTCTCCCTGTGTGTCAAGAATGAAGATTCTAGGTCCAGTTTTTATGATTTGTGCCCTGTTAACAGATGTTCATATCTTTAAAGGTCTCAAAAATTGAGAAAACAATTCGTAAAAATTGAAAAATACAGTTGGCGCCACCAGTCTGCAGGAACTAATGGAACATCTCATGATCAATATGCATGCCAAAAATCATGACCATCAGTGATGTAGTTATTGAGATATTGAAGTTTTTGTATGAAATTTTTGACTATTCTGGGGGTAATTTGGGGCCCCATAGCTCGAAGGATATGGGTAACAGAGACCTAATTTCTGGTTTCCAAGGAGATTTTTTAATGGACCTCTCAGAATCCCAAGTTACAAGGTTCTAGGTCCAGCGGTTACGATTTGTGCCTGGTTAACGGAGGGACAGAGGGACTGACAGACGGACGACGGACAAAGAGTGATCGCTATAGCTCAGATGACTTTCAGTCAGCTGAGCTAAAAATTAGTCATCTAAAACAATCTATTGGATTTTGCTTATTTTTTTAGTAACTGCATTCTTAGACTTTATAGGGAAAAAGCTAAAAAAGGTTTAAAAATCTTCTTCTCCAAAACTGTTAATCCAAATTGTCCAATATTTTACAGAAATGATTCCTGGAAAAAGCTCTCTCAAGTTTGTTCGAATGGTTTAAGTTCCGTGATTTTTGATTGGGTTACAGGAAATTGCCATAACAGCCCATTTCAGCTCAGCGGCTACAAAGATCTTCTTCTCAAAAACCACTGGGCCAAATTCTTAAATCTCACACATTAATTACCTTAAATGTTGATAATTCAAGTTTGTTCAAATTGTTTTTGGTTCAGTGATTTTTGGCTGAGTTATGGGAAGCTTAACTTAGACATTTTGCTTTATTTTCCCATATGAGTTATAAATCTGCAAAACATCTTTTTTTGATTGACGCCACTGAGGCCAATTTGTTTAATATTTTACAAGAATGATCCCCTGAATAATTCTTATAATAATTGTCTTTTATGGTTCCAAAGAATGAATTTTGGCTGAATTATAAAGATTGAATTGAGTCATTTCACCATATATGTTAGCTGTGTGAAGCAGATACAGCTAGCCTGGAACCAGTTTATCAGCATCCATTACATCATGCCTCTAGACATTTAGATTTCAGGTTATCTATGGTTAATATTGACAAGAATGTTTTTAAAAGCTTTTAAAAATGTAGATTTATGATTTTAGATATTCCTCATGCCAGGCAATGTTTGCAATAATAGGTATACAGCTCTCTGTGGGTATATAAAGACAACTGTACATGGATTATACATAATTGGTATCCATGCTCAACTTAATTCAAGATTTTGCCATCAATATCTGTATTATAATTTTGCATTCAATATGCATCTGTAGTTATTTTTAGCGAACCTGTAAGTTAATGCGATGATGTGGCAGCATCCGTCATCTGTATGTAAACCCATACTATCTCGAAAAAGACTGGAGCTAGCATCATGAAATCTAATGCAAAAAATTAGCCATCTGAAATATTCTGCATTTTCTTAGATTTAATAGAGAAAAAGCTAAAAAAAAATAAAAAAACATTTCCTCCGAAACGGTCAAGCCAAACTGTTCAATATTTCACAGAAATAATCTTTAATACCATCTCTCTTAAGTTTGTTTGAATGGTTCAAGTTTGGTGAATTTTGGCTAGTTACAGGAAGTTGAACTTAGTCATCTGTCCAAAAAAGCATATTAAAATGACATTCTCTGAAACGGCCAGAGCTATCATCACCAAATGTTATGCCAGTGTTGTTCACATGAGTCATATATGAAATTCAGGTATTGGTGGCACCACTTGCATTGACCTTTTTTGTTCGGGGGTCATTGGTCATCTGTACATTAACCCATAATTTCTTAGGAATAGCAGCTTAGGAGCTACCATCCCAAGATTTTATGCAATATTCTGTCACATATCAAATGTTGTGGGATTCAGCTAATTTTTTTGCTATCTGCATTTACTTAGATTTTATAGGGAAAAAGCTGAAAAACCTTTAAAAGTCTTCTTCTTGTAAATGGTCCTGCCAAATTGTTCAATATTTTACAGAAATGATCCCAAAGGCAAGCCCTCTCAAATTTGTTCAAATGGTTTGCATTTGATGAATTTTAGCGGAGTTACACAAATTTGAACTTAGTCATTTGGCCAAGTAAGCATACTGACATAGTAATCTCAGAAATGACAGAAGCTAGCATTTCCAAGTACTGTGCAAATGTTGGTCACATGACTCATATTTTAAGTTGCAGATTTCATTATGCTATCTACATTGACTTGTTTTTTTATGGGCAAAAACCTCATAATTTTAGCTTCTTTCAGCTGAAAATGTTTATGATGAAACTGTCAAGTTGAATCATCCAATTTTTCAAAAGAATTATCCTAGGACATGGTTCTTTCAATCATATCAGAAAAGATAGAGTTTGTTGATTTTTGGTTGAGTCGTGAAAAGCTTAAATTAGTCATATGGCCATTAATAATTATTATGTCTACTTCAAACTGAGGACTGCAATGATGTTCTTCTACAAAATTATTGTTTCAATTATAACTTCTGTAAAATTGCACAAAAATTATTCTTAGGAGGCCTTTGTTCAAGTTTACTTGAATGATTTTTGGCAGAGTTATTGGACCTTTAACAATGAAACAACTGCATCTTTTATTATTCTAGATATTTTGATCAGAAGTTTATGAACATGTCAGCTTGAAAAAAAGCATTTTAGCCAGTCTTTCAGTATGTGTAAACAGATTTACCAACAGGCCAAGATTGTGTCTATATCTTTAAATAGGTTGAGAAACTGCCAACTGTTTCAGATTTGGCAACAGATGAAGAGTTCATTCAGTGCGGCCAGATATAGGTCAAGAGTTCAATCAGTGCAGCCAAGCACAAGGCATGTGATCTCCTCAAGGGTGACATGTGATCACCTCATGAGTATCTTATAATCACCTCATGTGTCATGCCCCTCAGGGCTGCATGTGGAGCCAATCTGTGAGCTTATGCAATGGTGTCGGTACTATTTCAGATTTGGCAACAGGCCAAAGGTCAGTCTGGATCTATTTATAGCTTTGGCAGACTGCCAACTGTATCAGATTAGGCAACAGGTCAAGATTTCACTCAGTGTCGCCAGGTATAGGTCAGGAGTTCCCTCAATGCAGTTGCTACAACCTATTTAAAGTGCTGGCAGACTGCCCACTGTGTCAGATTATTCAACAGGTCAAGAGTTCACTCAGTGCAGCCAGGTACAGGTCAAAAGTTCACTCAGTCTAGCCAGGTGCAGGTCTTGAGTTCACTCAGTGCAGTAGCCTAAGCCAGCAATTTGTCACAGTTCACACGGGGGGGGGGGGGGCAACTGCCTTTCTCACCTAAGCCTGGTCAGCCCCGTGCATCAGACTCAAGGTAAGTCTGATGTAATGGCCTGATATATATATCTAAGTGTCTTTGATGGGTTTCTCATTCACAAGATAAGGTGATGCCACCTACAAGGACTTTTGCACTGTATATGTGCCTGCTTATTTCTACAGAGGAATTTGATATATCAGCCTGAAATAAGGCATATTTATACATATTGAATAACTTTGTCAAATACAAGACTGGTGGTGCCACCTACAATAATTTTTGCAGTGTTTGTCCCTGCTTATTTCTCAGGGGGGGTTTGATATATCAGTCTGAAATTGGGCATATGTAGCTGATAGCTTCATTGTATATAAGGCTGGTGGTGCCAGCTACAATCATTTTTGTGTTGTGTGCACCCATGCCAGAATTTAAGCAGTGATGTTTGTGTAATTGTTTCTTATTCAAAATGTTTAGTACTTGCTTTGTTCATATATATGAAAAGTTATGGTCCAGCATTGAAGCATTATACCTGGTGTATTTCCCAAAGCACAGGTTTGCATTAGGCCTGTAGGCCTTGATTTTATTTATCAAATTTCTCCTATCAACCACCTACTGCTATAAATGTTGTATGCACCCTCAAATATATTTTCCTAATATTTTCTGCTACCCTGCAATATTAAATGCCTATTCATTCCTGATGCCACACAACCTGCTGACCTTGACCAAACCCAAAAATGGTTCACTCTTACGCACAAAGATTCTATAGGGCTGATTCATTAAGCTTGTGCTGCCACCTATATGAGGTATTATGTACTAAATAGCCTTATTATTTATGAGTGAAGTCCTGGTGATGAAAGGTTTATTTCTGCTTCATCAATTGTTTGGTTGGTCATAAACTGGGTGCTGTAAGCCAGGGCTTTTATGGTATAAATAAATAATTCCTGGTATTGATTAGGATATAGTGTAGGTACAGAACAGGGGTTCATGCAGATTGTAAAACAACAAATGAACATCCCCAGAGATGATTAAAGGTCAATGTGTATATTTTTTTCCAGTCAAAATGTATTGAATTTTATAATGACTAATTTTGCCAAAAAAAATTACTATATTTGGCAATACATATCTAAAGGAATATTCTTAATTCCGGAGGGAAAATAAGTTTTAAACCAGTCTAAATAATCTTGCCTGCTCAAATGTATTAGTGACTTGTTTACTTCAGAAAATTTTAATAAATTTCTTTGGAAATCAAGAAATTATCACTATATATATATATATATATATATATATATATTTATATATATATATATATTGTGTTTTTTATTCTGTCAAAGTGTTAAACGAGTGTTACTTTGAAAAGATCATGAACTCCTGCTGATATAAATGTGTTGTCCTTCCAATAGTGTTCAAGAGCTAGACACAGTGGAAAATAGGACATTGGAGCATTCAGCTCATATTTGGTGTCTCCCCCCACCCCTCCCACCCCCCCCCCCCCCACCCCCATACTGAGGGGGATTTATAATCCTCTTTCCATGTATCATCTGTTGCATCTCTTGTGAATATGATAACTTCAGAAGCCCAGAATAGTTTTTTCACGAAACTTGACACACAAATTTTTCTACCAAATTCTCTGACAAGGGTCTGAAATTGTTAACTTTTTTAGAGAACTGATCTTCAAGGTCAAGATCACAAAAATATGAAATTTTGTGTATCTCATAACTTTTTAAAATACTGCCTCCAGTTCTGTCTCCAGTTTGACATACAAGTGTATAATCCATGATATCTCATAAGTGTTTGAAATCTGGTAACCTTGACCATGATTTTTGAGGCCCAATTTATTGAAAATATATGATTTTTGTAAAGACAATAAATGTTTAAGTTGTTAATTTTTTCCCTCAAATTTGGGATTGCAAGGAGGGGTGGGTGTGAGGTAGAGATCTGTTTTTGCTGTCGTAATATTGTGATATTCCCTTCATGGAAAATCTTAAAATCATGCATGCTATTTCATACTCTGTTATATTTCATATATATGTCACACTCATGATTGCCTTGTATATAATTTGCATGTTATAGTTTTATATTGTTGTATATTATATATGTTTAATATCACATCTTGCTGTATATTACGTTGCATATCATATTTATATATTTTCATGTTTAATATCATATCTTGCTGTTTATTATGTTGCATGTCATAGTTATATATTTTCATGTTTAATATCACATCTTGCTTCATAATTTTATCTATAGTAATTTTATTAATTCTGATTGCATTTTACATGTTTTTTTACATTGCATAAACTGTATAGCCCAACAGGGCCCTGTTGCAGATCAGACAGTCTTGTCTGAACAGGCTTCCCTGTATAAATATGTTTTGATAAATAATAATAATAAAAAAAGAAAGAATAAACAAGTGATTTTATCAGGGCTATCTTCATGTTGAATGTCAACATTAATCAGCTGCAGACTGCTAGAGGTCTTATTTGAACAAAAATCAGGCAAGTACAAAATAGGAAAATACCAGCATTTAAAAAATCACCAAACATATTTATATGGCTAAGTAAGTTACTGGCTGAAAGTACACACAATTATACAATTTATGGTATATATGGTGCAATAATTAATTACAGAATATCTGTAAATGGTGAGGTTTGTCTGAAAATTAGGAAAAGATCTTGTTTAAATTCATTCCAAGGTATCACCAGAGTCCTGGATACAGCTTCCACTGTCACTCCAGTGCTTGTCATATTGCATGGACGCTCTATTGCTGGAGGAGAAAAAAAATCCTGCTGGATATGCATTTGCTTACTTCAGAAACCAAGCCATAGTTGTTGAAAGCTGTGGTCTCAAGTTCTTGCAAATCTCTCCTTAAAAAGAAATTTTACAGCTTAATTAAACAGATGTAAGAGAAAGTTTAAATATGCTCTAGTAGTGGTTCCCAGGTGAGAATGTTTCACAATGTGCCATCTAAAGATAGGGCCTAATTACAAAATGAGTTAATTCACACAGATCTGTTAAGACACCTGCTTGGCTGAAATGTCACTGATTGTTTCATGCAGCTGCTGCGGTTAATGAAACTTCCACTCTAATACACAGGCTTCTTAAAATCATTCCTGAGAGAAATAGTTCCCTGAAAATCCAATATAACAAGTGTTTATTAATTCAAGTTCCAGAGGGACTCTTAAAGTAAAGCATTGGCAGTTGATGAGTACTGATAAATAAATAGGAAAAGATGTTTTAGGCATTAAGGATTTCCTAGAAACCTGGAAATAGATAAGTGAAATCCAACATAACAAATGTAAAGGGGACATTAATTCAAGTTCCGGTGATAGTTCCTTCACACTGACTGTTTTGTCAACCAGACCTTATAACATTATGTAGGGCACAGGTTTTCTTTTTGCAGTGTGTACTTGTACCAGTGGCAGACCCACCAAAAGTCTTATTAAATCTTATTTAGCTTTTGAAGATTTTCAAGATTTATGGCAGCAGTAAAATGTATGAGGACAATTTTGAAATATTCTGGGCAAAGAAATTCATCCTGCTAATCAGTAGATTTTTTGCCAGTAAATTCTGTTTGAACTTTGTGTATTCATTCATCATTCATTCATTCCATTAATCCAATAATCCAGAGTGGTTAAAACATTCCATAAACTTTGTGTATGCATGTACTAATAAAATGTAACCTTTCAACTGGCAAGAGGGTAAAATTTCAACCAATAAGAACAATATTGTAATGTTTTACTGATATATAAATGCTTTCAAATAATGCAAAAAAAACCAGCTTAAAATGCAGGAGCTTTAGGGGGCCCCTCCCACTGACCCCCACCAGTGGGCCTTGCCCCTGAACCCAACCAGGGGCCCCAAGATAGGCCCCTGGTCCCCAACCATCAAGGGCAAGGGCAGGTCTGCAGTGGATCTCCTTACATAAAGCAAGTGCAGTTAATGAGCACCGATAATTAAATAGAATCAGATATTTTTAAGCATTAAGAACTTCTTAGAAACTTGGAGATCTTCTGTGAATGCGTTTAAAATTTTCCCAGAAAGAGGACCCATCGGATATCACAAATCAGACTTTGGTCCTTAAACTTTCCAAAATACACTCAAACCCTACCGAGAATTAATGACACTTAACGCACAAAGCTTTCCTCTGGTATGTTATTTGTACAACCACCTGGGCATTGTTTAATGACTGCAGTGTGATCATGACTGTGAGGGGCACTGAGGGAGAGACTTGGCTTTTAATGGGAAGGTGTGAATTGCTTTGTCCCACAGAGTAAAGATCCAAATTTTAGCAACATACTGTTATGGCTCTCCTGGCAGCCAGAGTAAAAAAAAAATTAAAAATCATAAACTGCACTCTATTTGCTCCATTGGCATGTGGGACAGACACAAAGTATAGGTGTTCAGCATACTTTTAGGTTGCTGGGCTTTATAAAACCTGGTTTAGTTTATTATTTGTTAAAATCAGATTTTTCTCTGTTATAGCTAATAAAACTAGGTAGGCAGCTGCTGAAAAGATTCTGTTAAAATTATGTACCTTCAGAGTGGTTGAAATATTTCAAATTCATGGCATTTGAATTGAAGCTAAGAACCAATGGCAGGAATCCAGTCTGACAGTTCAGGAATTTAACTAAGGTATTGTTGTGTTCATACCTGGCTGATGTATCTTTTTTTGGTAATTTATCTTGGGCACCTAACCTTGCTTAACTGTATTTAATAAGCAATTATTATGTCCTCCTCTTGCTTATAGAATTCAGTGAAACTGTGTGATTGAGTGTCTGCCATTCTCATGTGCACTTGCTAGTTTATACAACTACATGGAATAGTTCTGAATTAAAAGTGGTACACACTAGTGTTAAAATTAAGTTGTTGGGTTAAAAATATGAGACAAGTGTTCTATGATTCATGGTCCCATCTCCATATTATCTAGCCTTCAGCAGCTACACTTTCAGAGTCCTTGATTCATTGAGGTGCTCTGGCATCTGTTTCATGTATTATGAACAAGCCAGGCCTACAACTGTTCAGGTTGAACTCGCAACTGCCAATTAAATCTGACCAACAAATGAAAATACACTGTTCACTCGTCTTCTGAACAGTAACATGTGCACCAGAAATTGGGTAGATGATCAGAATCCTAATGTCCTTCCAGCAGTGCTGAATGATCACTTTCTAAATCAAAATAGTGCCAGACCTACTCTGGCATCTGTGCAGAACAAACTTGTGTTTTCAGGTTATTTGATTGGTTTAGATTAAATAGATGCCAGAACAGCTCACTGAATCAAGGTCTCTGAAAGTGTTGCTGACAAAGGCTTGATTAGTATGTAGATAGTGGTCCAGATCACATCTAAATTAAAGGATTTTATTATCAAGAGGCTCATGATAACACAAAATAAAACAAAACAGATAAATATAGGAATTTAGGATAGCCTCTTTTTGGTATGCAACTTGTTGGTTGATGGATAACAAATTTTTCAAATGACTAAGTTGATGTTACATTTGATGTAATAATGATCATTCAGTTAATTGAAATTAAAAAAAAAAACCTGCTGAATAATGCCTTCCTCATAAGAAATCTGGCTGGCAGTAAGGTGGTGATAGGTTTAATTAGCGCAGAATTCATGTGTCTGTCACCAAAGATGCTCTGTGTGCAGCTGTTAGACATGTTGATGGTAATTAAGACACATCTCTTGGCAGTCCTGGGTGCTGCAATATTAGATTTGAAGTGGCACAGCACCACTCAGGCCCGAGGGTGCCTGGTCCTTCAGGGCAGATACAGTTGGTTTCAGTGCTAATTTAAAGACCTGACCTGGTAGAAGAGGGCTGTAGTTCCAGGTATCCTTAGCATTCAGGACAGTCAGCACTAGGACAGTATGAGTGCTCAGCAAGTGTCAACTGCTGACAGTCAGTACTCAAGTTACCCTCCTTGGATTGGTCCAGCACTGTAGCCTCCCTCCTTCCTGGTTCAGGCAGTCACATTAATTGCTTCCTTCTTATATAAATGTGGAACATGTTGGCTTAATGGTTAGGGCGCTGGACGTGTTACTGCAAGCTTGTGGTTGAATTTGTTCTGACCACTGTCTGTGCTAAGACTCCTAGCCAAAGTCTTCACCACCAGGCTGTGCTCTCTCCACCCAGAAATAAATGGGTACTGGTCATGGGAGGCAGGAAGATATAGAACAGATAACTTTCTAGCACCTGATATGGCTGCTCTGGTTGTATGCTTCCCAGCAAAAGTGTGAAGTTGAATGAGATTGACATCGTCGGTGATATCAGACTAAAAACCCTAACCTGTACCTTTTACATACATGAGCAGTGTTTTCTCATTTGACCTTAGTAAAACTTATTTTACCCAACCTAGTGTATTTTACCCCGGTTTTACCCCAGTTTTTTCCAAGTTGATTAACCAAGGCTTGAAACTTTACCCCATGTTTATTTGCTTATAGTGCTCAGGCTTGACCCAATCTTAGTTTCTTTCTGACTGGTTGGCAGAAGTTACACAAATTTTGTGAATATTTGTAGCAAGCTAGTTATGCTGCTCTGATCACATTGCCCTTGTCTAAAATATTGTAAGCCATTTACCACTCACCCTTTATGACCCATGTTTGGCTGTGCTTATTCTAATCAATATCAATTAGGGGTAAAACCCAGGGATCCGTAGGAAAATCTGGGTAAAACCTATCTTACCCAGCCTGGGTTTTAGTTGGGTAAAAGCCTGCAAATCCTGTGACTATACCTGTAAAATGAAGAAAAAAAAATTTGTTTCACTTGATTTAAACCTGAGAGTACTGAAAGAGGACAGACCTCTGCCAGTACCATGATTTCATCCAGATCACTTTCAGATTTAATCATCTCATGTTTAATCTCCCAGTCCTTGCCATGCCTGGTACCCAATTCCCCCACCAGGTGTGGGCATCAATTTGCTGTGCAAGAATTGCACAACAGAGTAATTGGACCCCATGTCAAGATCTGTATTCACATAAGTAAATTTAATCCAGTCTTCATGGCCCCATAACTCATAACTCTTCACAGAAACTCATTGAAAGCCATTTTGTAACTTTTGTTTGGATGTCTTGTACATAGACAAACTTAAGGACAGACATATGTGATGATCTAACTTAAATCTGTCCAACTTAATAAAAAAAATATATATATTTTCCTTTATCCTGGGTAGGAATATTAAGACTGTGTCATAGGACCCTATATTGTCATATATAATGGCAATTTGAAGCTAGAAAAGTATTTTGGATACCAGGGGCACAGTGACTGTATCAGTTTCTAAAATAGCATGGTCGGTTAATGCAAAGTTTCATGATCTGACTGTACCATAGTCTGTAAAGAGAAGTAAAATGTTCTATTTAATATCATGTTATCACATATGTCACTCATGTTAACTGACAAACTGTATTTTAGTGACCCGTCATTGAAATGTATAATCACTTGGCATGTTGCCAACAGTTTCACTGAACCAGATAGATTGGTTATGATGAGATGAAAGGCATGATCCAGACACCAACATGATCATTTGTTTTATTCCCTATTTGAGTCAATTACTGAGTGATGTATTGGCCTTATTTTTGATAATGATGGTACTTTAACATATTATTCTTTGTGTTATATTTGTATAATCACATAAAATTCCCATATTGATTGGTTTCAGCCCATGTTGTAATTCAAAATCTACATTGTAAGCTTATTTTATTCATTACAGTTGAAAGCTGCACCCAGTCTTTGAATAATATAAAGAGCAGATATTTATTAATATTCATGACAATTTAGTTTTTAAATTATCCTTGCTGGGTAGGTATAGGAAGGGAATGTAATGGATTGGAAGGTTGTTGATAGAAAATAAAAAATACTGGTAAAAAAATTAAAATGTCTGGACAACAAATAGAGGACACCCACAGTAAGACTGGAACCACTCTTACCGAGAATAAAAGATAAAATATATGTTATATGAGGGTTGTTGGGAAATTGGCCATGGCTGTCAATTAAAGTCTAATTGTACCCTCTTCCTACAACAGTCGTATGAGGTCCCTATGATGGTTGTAATACAAAAGAAAAATTTCCCCAATTTTCTGTTGTAGACCTGTCTTATATGTGTTGTGGATTGTATGTTATTTAGGCTTAAGACAAACCACAGCAGTCCCAGGAATGATCTACATTAGTAAGACCATCATAGGTAGAACATGCAGCAATCATTGGGCTGAGTAAGGAAAGTCCTAGCATTCATAGGGCCTCAGTTAGCCATAAAAATTATGTAAAAGTCATTTAACAAGGTCATAAGGTATCCTACAACAGACCTACAAGTAAAGAAAATGACATAAAGATTAATCTTTAATGCTGAAAAAAAATTGAACATTTTCAAAATTCTATGACATGGGTCATCAACAGTTTTTCCATTGAAAAACAGGTGAATTTTATACAACACACCCATGATCATCCTAGGATTTTCCCCAATCTTCGGGGGTAGACCTGATGTATATATGTGTTGTGTGATGTATGTGACTTAGGCTCTAGGAACATTCATGTAGAGACCTCTGGTCTTGAGGGACCCCTTTAAGAGATTGCTGGTCTATAGGAACACTTATCTTGAGCAAGTGTTCTTATAGAGCACTTTTGAAGAGGAACTCGTTTAGAAGAAAACTTGTCTATAAGGAACATTTGTCTAGAAGAACACTCAGGGAATGCTGGTCCATTTTTCTAGAGAACACTGGTCTACAGGAACACTGGTCCAGAGGATTACTGGTCTACAGGAACACATGTCCAGGGAACACTGGTCTACAGGAACGCTTGTCTTGAGGAACATTTGTTGAGGGAACAAAGGTCTAGAGGAATATTTATCTTGAGGAACATTTGTGGAGGGAACATTAGTCTAGATGAACTCACGTCCAAGGAACACTGGGCTAGAGTAACACTTGTCCAGGTAATGCTGGTCTAGAGGAATATTTGTCTAGAGGAATATTT
The DNA here is from genome assembly GCA_026874595.1 of Sipunculus nudus. Lineage (NCBI taxonomy): Eukaryota > Metazoa > Annelida > Sipuncula > Golfingiida > Sipunculidae > Sipunculus > Sipunculus nudus. Next base: position 61,672,017 of record CM049313.1, read on the forward strand.
GTCTAGAGGAACATTTGTTAAGGGAACATTGATTTAGACGAAATCTTGTTCAGGGAACACTGATCTTGATGAACACTTATCCAAGGAAGACTGATCTGCAGGAACATTTTTCTTGTGGAACATTTGTCCAGGAAACACGGGTCTAGAAGAAACACTTGTTCAAGGAACACTGTTATGGAGTAACATTTATCCAGGGAATGCTGATCTAGAGGAATATTTATTTAGAGGGACATTTGTTGAGGAAACACTGGTCTAGAGAAACCTTAGTAACATTTGTTGAGGAAACACTGGTCTAGAGGAATAAATTGTCTAGAAGAACATTTGTTGAGAGACCACTAATCTAGTGGAATTTTTGGAACAGTTGACAAGGGAACACTGGTCTAGAGGAACATTTGTCAAGAGGAACATTTGTTGAGGGACACTAGTGTAGAAGAACATATGTCTTAAGGAATGTTTTTTTGATGAAACACTTTTCTAGATGATCTCTTGTCCAGGGAACACTGGTGTAGAGTAACACTTGTCCTGGGAACACTGGTCTAGAGGAATATTTGTCTAGAGGAAAATTTGTTGATGGAACACTGGTCCAGAGAATCATTTGTCTTAAGGAACATTTGTTGTGAGAACACTAGTCAAGTGAAACATTTTTTCTAGTAAAACATTTGTCTAGGATAACTGGTCTAGAGGAACATTTGTGTAGTCAGGGAAAACTAGTTTAGAGGTACACTTGTCCTCGGGAACACTGGTTTACAGGAACGCTTATTTTGAGGAACATTTGTTGAAGGGACACTAGTCTAGGCAAAACTTGTGCCATAAACGTGTTATGATCTTTCCCTTCTCTCAAAACTGACCTCTCCTCAAACTTACATTTAGATCAGTCTCTGAGATATTTTGCACACATTAGGTAATTCAAATTCCTCATGTACACTCTTTGCATGCATGGGTAAAGCTATTTCAGTGAGTGTCACTGATATTTTTAATGGAAAACAGCACAATAATTAACATGGAAGGCATTTTTCAGTAGGCAGTAGAATAAGCAAGCTTGGGTCCTTGTATTCCCTCATCACAAGGTCTTTGAATCTTGTCATCATATATTTTAACAATTGATCGTTAAGGAAGCATCCTGACTCAGGAATAAAATTGATGAATCAGTAGGTAGTAATAATTTTAAAATATATAACTAGTAATTTTTATTTATAATTTTTCATTAAACATATGTTTCAGTATATTAAAATTATAGTTCTAAATGCCAAAGACCTATCTGACAATCATGTTTTTATCTTAAATATTTACTTGTATCTTATGTAAATTTAGTTCCTGTCAAATTATACTCAAATTATACTCTATTTACCTACAGTCAAGAACTTCCGGCAGACATTTTCCTAAGTCTCAGTACTGCAGCAGTGCTGTGACATCAGCATTCAGTCAAGCAAGCTGCTGTGTCCATTCAGCTGACAATATATCACTATTAAGTCCATAATCTCTACCGGAAATGTAGTTATCTTATAGATAGAAGCCAGCAGGCGTTCTCATTTGAAAATAGCAGCATGGCATAAAATCCTTTGCAGGAGCTATTAAATGATACAAAATAGATGAGCTCTAATCTCAGGCTTACAGGCTTCAATTAACAGTCAGTGATTACTGGTATTATTACACTCAAAGTGTACGCAGAGATTATGGGATTTCTTTCTTGTTTTATCAGCTCATGGGATATATCTGGTACCCTCACTGGGGATAGTAGACCTAGCTTACATGTCTCTTCTATTTATTATAATTATGAAATATCTTAAAGTCAGCTATTCATCTGTTTTTTTGTAGAATGTTTGTGGTTTCTGGCTTACTCTGCATACATATGAATGATCTGTAGGTTTTTCCTGTTAAGAAAATTTCTTATAACACCTCTGTGATGGATGCGTGAGTTTGTTTATCTACAAGCTGTAAGTAAACATGGTACTTGCACCAATGCTGACATACAGAACAACCATGTAAAGTGAAAGTGGGTGACTGTATAGACACTGAAAGGGCATTAGTTGCAAAAACACCTTTTGCAAAAAACTAGTTCATCTGATCTGCTGCCAGATGTCTTGTTGAATATGTTTGGATTATTTTGAAGGCCTCCAACATGTTATAAAACCATGGATATAAACAAAACAACAGCTTATCTGCATTGGGATTGTGGTTGCTAGACTGTTTTTACAAAGGTTTCAAAGGATTATCTCCAGTTAATAGACGTCAAATAATGGGATAGGCCCCTTTGAGATAAAGTCTCAGAGTTCTTCAGTTGGAAAATGGGACAGATACTCTTTCTCATTTTATATTTGCCTGTGTCATAATATGCTTGTGTCATAAGATTATGATTTGTGCTTTTCTTGAGCAGCTTAAAATCTTTCTGTATTATTGGATGTGACACACACATGAACTTCTGTAGAATATTGCAGTTTGATATTGGATGATTAGGCTGGTTTTCATCTGGATTATAATCTTCTGTCTGGTGCAGTAATTTTCTTCATCTAACAATATACAGTTATATCAGGCTAACTTGTTTGAAGAAATTGAAATTCCACATAAAAGGCAGTGGTATCATATATCAGCAGTTGTGGCTTTTGAATTAGGTACACTCCAAAGTGGGCTCTGACCTCCAATGGAATATAATGTAAAATTGGAAATAGTAACATTTTTGTAAGTGAACACATCCTTTTATCTAGAAATGAAGTCTGTTGAAGGTGTACCGTCCTGGGAACACTCTTCCAAGGGACATTATCAAAACATATATGATATGCATTGAACATTTAAATGTTACATGAATTAGTTGGAAGCCAATTTTTATTTTTTTTAAAAATTGATGTTTAGAGATTAATATATATTTGCTGTAAGTCAATTAAATAGAAAACCAGTCTGTATTGATGTTTAGACTGTTAAGATGTAGTTTGTGTGATGAGCCATTGAAAAAAATAATTTAAAAAATGCAATTTATCTAGGTAATTCTTAATATTAAAAGTATTTACTTTTAAAAATAAGGTATATAAAAGTAAGTCTCATTTATAATACACATTTGCACTTGGGATATTTGCTCTTACAATATTTGAATGTAAACAAATGCTACTCCAAATGAATTGTTGAAGAATGTTAAAAAATTAAGTTGACTTTTTAGAGCATGTCAGAGTAAAGAACTAAGGTCCCTGGAAGTAAGAAACTCATGGTCCTCATGTGTCTGTACTTATTGATGTGTACAATCAAATTTTAAATTTAAAAAAGGTAAAAAATAAATGATTAAAAAAATAAAAATAATAAAAATAAATGCTTAATTAAACATATTAAAATTAAATGATAAATTAAAAATAGTAAAAATAAATGAAAAATAGAAAATAGTTAATAGTAAAAAAATGATATCTTAAAAATAGTAAAAGTAAATTGTACATTTATAATAGTTTAAATAAATTGTAAATTAAATATAGTTAAAAGATGATAAATTAAAAATAGTAAAAAATAAATGATAAATAAAAAATATTTAAAATATATGAAAAATTAAAAATATTTAAAATAATTGAATAATAAAAATACTAAAGTTAAAATTATTAGGTGATTAATAAAATTGTAAATACAAATGATAAACTGAAAAATAATTAGAATAAATGATAAACTTTAAAAAAAATAGTAAAAATAAATGATAAATTTAAATGCACCTTTGTAAAAATTCCATTTAAAATTACATGTTATGGAGTAAGATATTTCCAGTTTGTCCATTCAAGATTTGAAGACTTGGCTTTTAAATATGTTTTTTACATTTAAACTGAGGTCTTCTCTGTGACCTTGATGCCTGAACCCCCATAACCTGTCAGGATATGCATGACTGGTCAGTGGAGGTGTCCAGACTCTCCTACACAGAACCAGGCAGCTGAACCCAGGAGTCTCTGTAGTTGTACTGTGTGCAGTTGAACAAGTTGTACAAGGTGTGTGTACTGTTGTACAAGGTGTGTTTACAGTTGTACTGGGGAGTGTACTGTTGTACAAGAAAGCATGGATTACCTCCAGGTCCCAGTAGAACTACACCGGTACAGGTATGTACACATTTATTTGCGCCAGTGCCTTAATTAAATGCTCTCAGCAAGTAACTTCAGTCTTAGTTAAGAGGTATTAAGTTCGTTGTGTGATAAATGCTCTAAATGAATGAGCAACTTAATGCTCCAGTTGAATGAGTGACATAATACTCTAAGTGAACTATAAAGTCTGCATGCTGTTCTGGCTATCTTCTCAAATAAATGGTTACTTGTATCAAGACAGAGAAAAATAAATATTTATTTCATATGGAGGAGCCACTATAGAACGCGGCTTCAGAGCGAATGTAGGATCACTCATGCACTGTCTCGACAAAGTTATGACTGTATAAGGACGGATGTTATGATGTTTAGGATTTATGTAATGGAGGAGAGTGTAAATGGCAGATAAAAATAAGTGGCAGATAAAAATAAGTGGCAAAATTAAGGTGCAAGTAGCAGTATCCTATGGTTGTTGGGATGAAGCCCGCGTTCTATAGTAGTACCCATGTGGAAAATATAACAACTAGTGAAATCTGTAATTAGAACTGCAATTCATACATCCAGCTTTGCTCTGTCTCCTGGGTATATTCACTTGGGCAAACCTACAGACCCAGAACTGAGAATTTTTACCTGTGTTAGTAGATGGCAGTGCACTTGATTCACCCTAGACAGAGTGTCCGTCTCTATAATACAGAGATGGAGAGCACTGCATGCATTTTCGTGGTGCCCTGTCTAACTGATATTACTAAATGTCCGTCCAAATTACCAAACATAATCTAGCTAACATACCCTTAACTACGAGTCCTTACTTGTTTCTTGCTCAAATAAGAAAATGAAACATATAATCCAGGTGCAAAATTAAGAAGCGATGCTCGCAGGTTTCTAACCAAACATGACATGTTGCTTTAGGGTCATGTTTTCAAAGTCCATCTTCTGATTGACTGTTAGGTTTCAGGCTCATTCATCATAGAAATCCAACTTAATTCCAAGCATAAGATTTACTGCCTGGTCCCTAAAATGGTGCCATCTAGTGAATAAAACAGAAAGTGCAAGCAAAACAATGGTCCCAAGTGGGGCTTGTAGCTATAGCCACTGGCAAATTTTCTCGTTTTCATTTATTAGAAATGGTTCACACACCCAGTAAAGACCCACGTTTGTTTATTTTAAGCTTTTTATCTGATTATCTAAATTTCTGTGTCCTTGCTCGCACACCAATATTTTCAGTAGAGTGCTCATGTCCTCGCTCGCACACCAATATTTTCAATAGAGTGCTCGTTAGCCTCACTGGGAGGCTTACTAAATAGGCTAGATTCACCCCACTGTTGACGATAAATACAGCAATGTGTGATATAGCACTTGTGTGACATTGTAGTGTGGAATGCTTGTTTCAGTGCACTACTTGCCAATGCTCCATGAATGATATAGCATTTTAGTTGCCCAACCAGCTGATGCATGTGGTCACGGCAGCATCCACTGGAACAAGTCTTTGATCAGCAGTGCACTTGTGTTGTGCATAGCAGGGTCCTACAAGCATTGAATTCAGTATTTGAAGCACTACAATTGTATGCTCATTGGGAATTCTTTATCTCTGAATTTTATTATAAAAAAACTCTTTCATGGAGATTCTGGTTTTGATAAGAAGCATAAGTGGATTTATGTTCAGCATAATATAGCTAATAGTAAAAGAGCAAATATTATTATGATTATATTATATTTGTAAATTTGAAATTTACTGCTGAAAATTTAAAATGCAGCTTTCTCCACACTATCAAAATTGACACATAAAAAAATATAACCAGGACTGAGAATACTGTTTAGAAAACCTTATTACACCTTAAAAGAGCTTATGTATATGTAAGATCCTGACCTTTTTTTTATCATATTTCACTATTCTAAAAATAAAAATATATTACATGTAAGAAAATTTCAATAACTCAAAGTTAATGTAGATCAATTACATTGATTGTTATTTAATATCAGTATATATATACTAAAATGAAGAACTTAATTAGTTTAATAATTTTTTTAATAATTTCATTGTAAATTGAAATAAGTAGAAAATGCCCAAGGGTGACCTAGTTGCACCCACAGGAGTTTCTTTTTGGACATTTGAAGAAAAAAAATCAACAACACTCATTTGAATTGTGGACTTCGCAAGCAACCTCCTTGACACCCAGACTAATTAATATTTTGATAATATCACATTGGTACAGTCATTAATACAAATAAATTATTATGAAATTAGATGTTTTTTTTTATAAATTAAGACTTGCAGGTTCATGCTAGGAATTTTTCACTTGTACCCTGGATGTGAGGTTAGGGTCAGTTTATATTTAGTACACAGGCTGTAGGTGATGTAATTACTGAAGGTTAATTCACCGTAATTAAGGTTAACACGTCTTTCACGGTGACTTGAACCAACTCATCTGAGCATAACAGAACTTCAATTAGTTCCTGTAGGAATAATTTATTTGAGTGCACAGTCAGACGCTTCACAAAATTGCTGTAGGTAGGTCCAATTTACAGTCAAAACAAGCTCATTAAGCAGTGAGTGGAAGTGTGAGGGTTTAGGCATTGGACTGGGACTCTGAAGGGCACAGGTTTAAACCAAGCTCAGGGGATTTGATGTAATGATGCAGAGGAATTGATCTATCCACCTAAGCCCTTTTAACTTATTATTATAATGAGCCCCCAGAACGCTCCTTCACAGAAGGTCTTCTATGCCCATGGTAGTGACAGATGCTTATAATATAATAATGACGTCACAAAGGTCGATGTCACTTGTCGTCTTATTGACTGACGTCATCAACTCGTATCACCTGACCTTTGTACACTATTTCACAGTCATTATGAGTTCTGTCTATCAATATTTTGGATTATATGTCCCATACAAATTACGTGCCAGGTAAGACATTATTATTGACTCGGTAGTCGGAGGAATGGCACCTGCAACCTATAGCCTAGAATTTTTTATACTGTCTCCTTTGTATAAAAAAAATATCTTGGAAAACATGCCGACATTGATTCTGGTAGTTTTAACAGGCTACACATATTTTATTTGACATAGCTCTGTCAAATTATGCAAAATTTTATTTTTGTCAGATGATTGACACTTTAGAATGTTTAAGGTCACCTGATTGGTTCCTCATTAGTCCAATGCTTATGATTATTCATTGAATGAATATGCGATTAAGGTCACATAGAGTTCATGGATAGGTCAATTGACTTGGATTTTCACAGATATGTCCCAAATGTCTACTTTTTACAATCCTCTGGATACAATTGGGAATCCCAGATGGATTAATTCATTTGATTTTTGGTATTTTTCCCACATCTATGATATCTTACTTTTTCCGATATCTGATTCATTTGCCTGTCTCTTTGTACTCTCAAGTATGGAGAAATTATATTAATTGGCACAGCAGTAATTTTATTTATTGGCTCAGCAATTGATATAACTGAGAATTAATGGTGTACCAGTTTATTGATTATATGGATGATTGGCCGTTTTCTTTCATAATCAGTCAGACAGAGGTCACCATACTTAGGAGGCAATTTGGTGACTTGCTAAAAATCCTTTGAATTTTCATGAAACTCATTATACATATTTACTAATAGTCTCTCACCTGAATTACCTTCTCAGCAAGTTCTTCCATATTTAATGAGGTCAGAGGTCACCAGATACAGACGGGCATATTATGCAGGTTTGTGGTGCTCTTGTTGAACAATGGATCACAAATGATTACATGCAAAGTACTTGTTTATCCTTGACAGAGGTATAAAAATACGGCCCCTGGGGGCACATGGTAGCGAACAGCATTAAAACTGAACCTAGTGAATAAGTGTCATCAGCCTGGCTGTTACCTTGAAATTTAAGCCTGATATAAAAGTCAGACTGAATTTAATCAGTAAATATATTAAGTATAATTCTGTGCAGTTATGAATAATATAATTCCATAATTCAAAGCATACATACTAACATAACTTTCAGGTATGACAGAACAAAGTGTTTTCTCCATAGATCTTAATGAAATTGTGTTATACAAAATTTGGATCCATAACATCTTATTATTTTAACATTTCATGTCTTTTATATTTAAATATGTAGTCAGTTGTAATGCTCTGCATAATAGCTAATTAAATTACATAATTTGTAAGACATATTTGTTAATACTGACTTTTGGCTCCTTCTGGCTTTATCATTCTGGGAAAAAAATGGGTAATTGTACATTTTATTGATAATCTATTATATGTTTAAAAAATCAATTTATTTGTTCTCTGGTCATATTGCTTGGCTGCTTAAAAATCAGCAAAGAGTTTGCTTACCATCTCAGTTATAAATCAGTCAAAAGAAAGGGAATCTGGTATATGAATTAGCCGATTAAATTGAATTACTGCCCTCCCAACCTTGTGGTCACACTGTTGTGTGATAATGGTGCCTGTATATTAATAATGCACACTGTGCGTGGGTTGGAGATCCAAAACAACATCATAAAGGTTGTTCGGACTGATTTTCAGCCCTCTTCTTAATCTCCTTATATTGTTGACTGTGTAAGCACAGATTAAATTTTGCATTTTTGTATTTTTAGCATTATACATCATTTTAGGTATGGTGTCTTGATAATTATGAGATTGAATTTTGCATTTGGGGTGGGGTTCAGACTCATCAGACAGTCTAGATACACCTTCTATAAAAAAACACCTCATTTAAAGTATAAAGATACAGTAATTGTATGCCTTACGTTCTTAATTACTCTTGGTGGATTTCTCATAAGACAGCAGCTCAGTTACATGACAGATTGCTGGTTTATGGAGGTATGATAGCTCTAAGGAAGTATCTATGGCCAAAAACACCTTATTTTGAAATCAGTAAAGAAGGTGTTTCAAATGCATATTAGACCCATGGAGTACACATCATTATTAATCTGATATCAAGTTCTTTTTGATGGTATTTATTTATAAAATTAATTTTTTCATGTTATTTTATTATTTTTTTACCATTTTGATTTTTAATAGGAAATTATTTTTGAGCAACCATTAACAGCAAACCATTTCATAGTAGGCCAATATCAAAGTACATAACAATATCTGAATTTTTTATAGCTCAGCTGACTGAAAGTTATCTGAGCTATAGTGATCAATCTTTGTCTGTCTGTCCCTCTGTCCATTAACACAGGCACAAGTCATTACCTTTGGACCTGGAATCTTCATACTTTACATCCAGGGAGGTCCATGAAAAATCACCTTAAAACCTGAAATAAGGTGTCTGTTCCCCATATACTACAGCTGTAGGGCTCAGAAATACCCTCCAGATAATTAAAAATTGGATACAAAAGCTCTAGTATCTGAACAAATAATGCATTGATCACCATGATTCTTTGCATATATATTCATCATGCAGTGTTTCATCAGTTCCTGCAGACTGGTGGCACCACCTGGATTTTTTTTCAAGTTTTTACACATTTTCTCTTCATTTTTATTCTACGTCTTACTTGACATCCAGGAAGGTCCATGAAAAATCTCCTAAGAAACCTGAACTTAGGTCTGTGTTAGCCATATTCTTTGAGCTGTGCTTCAGTTTAATTTGGATACCACCTACAAAATTTGGCATTCAGCTGATAAATTTCCTTTAGTGAATGTCTTTCTTGACAGCTGAGTGTCATGACCCCTGGGTCACTTGTTTTTGTTGATCCTCTAGCATGTTTATTTCTTGTTTAAACAATTTTATTTTAAATAAAAATTCAGTTTTAGCATACATTATTAATGTCAGAAAAATGTGGAGAATCAGCTGTCAGGTGCCATCCAGGAAACACCTGATAACCTTACCCTTCCTAGAATCCCAGAAATATAGAAAAGTGAAAGTCACAGGTGCCAGGGGAGTTTGTCACAAACCAAGGTCAATAAGACACTTATCAGCAAATAAGGTCTTTACTAATGTCTAGCTTCTAGGTCTAGCTGCTGTGTGCAGTGCTGTTGAAATTTCCTGCTGGCTGCCCTGCTGGAATGAACAGCAGCAGATTAGGTTGGATAGACTGTCACCTGATCCCTGCAGATCAGAGAGCATGGCTCGAAAGGAAATCAGGAGCTTTGCAGGAAATTCCTAGAAATTAATATCAGGGTATGACAGGGTTTAAACACTGGTATCACAAATGGTCAGGCATCAAAGTGATTAATAGAAAACCCTGTAGGAGCTGTTAATGTATGCCTGTGTGGGCTATTGGCCATTTGTTCCAAGGTACACTGGTTCTTCAAGCGGGATGGTCGATGATCATTACTTTCAGACGGCCGTGAGAATCGTACTTGCTGACACATCTGATGAAAATTTTATGGTACAGAGGCCTTGTTGCTATTAAAGTACAAAGAGCAGCCAGTGGAACGGTGGGATTAGGAGAGCTAAGTGCTGCTTTTAAATACAGTGGAAAACAATTATTGATGGGATAATTTGTGATGTAAAAGGTGCCAGGAGGGAAGATTAAGTTCAGTTGAGTCGTTGAATTCTTCATAGAATAATAAGGAAATTAAGGAGCTTCCTTCTGTGACAGAAGGTGTGTTGAACTTCAGTGGGGAAAATGGATAAGAGTATTAAATGGATATAACTGCTTTTCTCAAATGATGCTAAAATGAGAATATGAACAGCAAAAATAAAAATCACTAGATGAAAATTAGTATTGCAAATATTGTCTCAGTATTTCACAAGAGTTCACTTGTACAAGATGATGATATGCAGTCGTTCATATGTGTGATGCAGGTACTCTGAATTTATTTATTGAACATGACCATAACAGTTTGGAAGCTTGTCATGGCAGACCAGAGATTGTAGGAAAAAATATTACAAGACAGGAATCAAGTATTTGATACATTTGCAGAAAGTCTGATAATTTCTAGGCATCAATTTTGAAACAATGAATTTCTGATTCCCAGCCTTCTAAATGGTGTGATGACTGATATCCAGGAATATTTGACAGGGAACATTATATCTTGGAAGAGCAGTTAAAAAGATTTTAAATATTATGGCTCTCATCTGTTCCAGTAAATGGAATCATCAACACATCTGCTTTTGGGAATTATATATTTATATAAAAGCCTGGATTTTGCTGTTTTAACAATTTTATGTTCATTTATATTATTATTGAACTACACTTACTTGAGGAGAGGTATGTATAATACATTCTATCCACCAGCCAGTGGTATGGAATATATCTAGATGAAGGATTTAGATTAATTAATAATAATCAATACCTAATTAATCAGTATTTCCTGGAAATGAGTGACAGGTATATGGTTTATGGATAAACATTCCATCATATAGCTCAGTTCATTCCAGTTGGTGTAAGTGTAATATTGTCAAAGTGTTAAGTAGATGCATGGAAGATCACTTTACCATAGAGCATCTCTTAATGTCTACATACCACCAACAGGGGCAGTGGTGTAGCTGTGATGAAAATGAACATGAGGGACCTGCAGCTTGCACCAGCCGGAATGCCACAGATGGACAGAATAGTCAGGAGAAAGTGTAATAACTGTTTTCCCCAGGCTACCCAGTACACATTATTACGTGGTCGATTTACCAACCAGCTGGTATCATAATATACACACCCCAGGAGTTAATGGTGGAACTAAAACCAACATTGTTTCTGGCTAACTTTGGCTCAGGTGAAGTTACATATATTTTCTGTGAGCCAGGCACTTGGGATGAAAATTGGATTTACTGCAAGAATAACAACCTGTTCATGCATGCATTGTGTATATTAACCCCTGAACTGATAAAGAGCACATCTTTAGACCAGCATCACCCTGAATACCAGACCCTCAGCTAACATTGTGTTTACGAACAATAAAATAAGGACTGAAAATTAGACAGATGAATGGATGCCCCTGGACTAATTACCTGATAATTACCTGGAGGTACTAATGTCAGTTCAAGTCCACAAAACAAATTGAAGTTCAGTGAATAAAAGCACCATTATTTCTACTGGTATGTGGATGCGTCCATCGGGAGGTCAGGTTTCTATACACAGCCGGCTAACCTGTCAATGCATATTGCTTGTTGTATAGACTGATGAGGAAACCTGCGCCTCTGAATGGTAGCTTAAACTAACAACCCTTCACTGTATTCTGGCTGGTACCCGCAGTGATGAGGAGACTGGGATGGTATAGGGAACGTTAAATTTACAGTCCTTTTGTGTACCGCTTGAAATTAGCCTTCAGAGACCAGAACCTTGAGCTGTCTCAGCAGAGCTGTAAATTAACAGTCCTAGCAGCCCAATGCTGCAATCGGGAGCTTTAAAAGAAATGCTTCGTCAGCATGAATCCAAGGATAAACCGTGATCAGACTTGTGCCACCTCCAGGGACTTTTGAATTAACAGACCTTCAAGACTTAAAGAAGTTATGTAAAAAAAAACCTAGTTTTCTTCAAACAGGAACTAATCTTCAGCACAATTTTTAAACCTAAGCAGAAAATCGGGTGGTGTATGAGAGCTTTAACTTAATTACTGCTTCAGCAAACAGCCAATAACAGCTGTGAGGGAACCTATACGACTGGTGGGGGAAATCAAATATACATTTCTCCGGAAAACAGCCTGACAATTTAAGCATTGAAGAAAACGATACTGCAGCAGAGAGATTTCATGGAACAGATCAGCAAACCTGTTAGGGAACTTGTCTTGTCTCTGGAGAGTGTAAAATTAACAGTTGTTCTGAACACAACAGCGTGTTATTACAAGCTGAGTTGAGTTGTGTGCTGCTACAGATAATTTTTAGTAGTCATAGCTCAGTATCAGTGTTGAGAGGACCTCTTCACTCCACGAGAACTTTAAAGGACAAGCTATGTGCAGAAACCGCTGAACAATATCACCAGCCAGGCAGAGTGCAATACAGGATAGTTAAAAAAAAACAGTGCAATACAGGATAGTTAAAAAAAAAAGTCTTCATTTCTAAAGACTTTGTATGCTGTGAAGGGTCTTGCAATGTGAGAGATTTCAATTAAGTTAACAGCTCTTATTAGCAACAAAGACTGCACTGATGACCCATTAATCACTCAATTACATGACATGGAAGATGATTAGGGTTTATTGAGTACCTGTTCTGCTGTGACAGAGCTGGGATATTCAATAAGTAACTTGCATTGAATGGCAATGGATGGGGCTGAAATTCAATTAAACTCTAGTATGTTGATCAATGATAGCGAAGACAATATTTTTCTTGCAGCAATATCCATGTTCAGTGCTATCTCAAACAATGCAGGATCAAGCTTATATCATGGTGTCAGCTCATGACAGCTGCACTCCTTATCTGAAACTCATCAGTGATTCTCAGCATTCCAGGATCTGATTGTCATTACATCCTGATTCAGGTATATCATGCTGGTTTATATGAATATTCATAAACTTCATTGTTATTGGTCAGACTGATGAATATTCATGAACTATTCCTGTGTACACTAGAAACTGCCTCCAGAACGGATACAGACTGTTGTTGTATTGAGTTTATCTGTGCTACTATATAAACTCATCATGTCATGAATATTCATGAGTTCATCATCATGTCCACTGTACAGGATTTACTTTCAGAGGGTAATTGTATTAAGCATCACTGCAGTATTGATGGGCTTGGTGCCTAAATTTATTTAATCAGTATAGGTGTTTAACGTGTGCATTACGTCTGAATAACTGCATGAGTGCCAGCACAGATACTGGGACCATTTGGTTTGTGTTATCTTATTGAAAGATATTTCATGATGAGTCATTTGCTTATATTTAAATGACAGTAATTCAGAATTGGAGATATGCTGATCACCATATTATACAACAGAGGAACATAAGCTGTTCTCTTTTGAAATATCACCAATTAATGATTGACATTTTGTATGGATTACTTTGGAACAGGATTTATTCATAGCACATTATAGACCATACATTACATTAATTATTAAGTGTGGATATTCAAAACTTGACCATTACCACAAGATATTATATATGCATTTTTTGGAATCCCTCATATTCAGAGTTTAGAAAAATATTATGGTATAAAATCCTGTGTTACCTGAAGATTTTACTAAGATAAGATCTGGATATCCTGGAGCTGGCCACACCAGTATACAGCCACAGTCGTCGGCTGTCTGATATATACATATTGCTGTGGGTAATAGGGGCTTTGGAGTAGAGGACTAATAGGAACAGTTTCAGATTCTGGCAAGATGTTGACCGTGCCGGTTCTCCACAAAGCCTTCCACCGGAAGAAGGATCTCCAGCGACCTCTGAGGTAGGAAACCAGTTCCCTGGGGACCATTTATTCTCAGTTTTAATATCAGTGTTAGCTGTTCTTTTAACCTGAGCTCACTGTCCTTTAGATTGGTCTTTGTGGTACATATATAACCATACATCATCCCTATATAGAGCAGTACATCATCTACAGCTTGTATCAATAAAAACCATTTATTATTGGATCTCTGTTAGGTCATATCTCACTGACTATTGCAATAGCACTTGTTTAAATTACAGATACATTTTAACTTAACTTTTATATATTTTACCCAGGAATTTCAGTGACATAAATGTAAAGGTTTATTATGTCTCTTTTTATTGTTATTGTGATTGATTTTGTAGATGTATCTCACCATAAAATACAGGATCTTATAACATAAAGCACTGGAATGTGTTGCAGATAATACAATTTTATTCATTGGGATATGAAAGTTTATATTTCTAAATAAGTCATGTACTCTTCAAAATCATATTTTATTTTTACTACTAATTTAGTCTTATACCTACAAATTGTAATAAATAAATTTAAAGTTGATTTAATTTTAAATAAATTTTTATTGGTTTGTCTGTCAGAATGATATTATTTTTATATGCCCTCACATGACTTGAGTATTATGGCATATCAGTCCCTTTACTTTAAGTGTTGCTGCGATTACTTACCGTGGCCTCGATGGATTTTCACCAAACTCACCATAACTACTAACCAACAGATTGACTTAAGATTAGTTAGGATTCAGGCCTTTGTGTAAAGGTCTTTATTGAACCAACTTGTCCAGTCTGGCAAGTAGGAGTTTACTTTCAGTTGTCCTACCACCAATTTTTCGAACTTTTACTTGTGCCAGGCAAGGGGTTAACCATTAATTAATGTTGAGCCTTGCTTTGTTAGTTTGTTTGTTTGTCTGTTAGCAACATAAGTGAAAAAGTTATGAACAAATATCATGAGATTTTCAGGATAATTAGGCGACGCTACATGAATAATTGATTGAAATTTGGGGATGATGAGGATTACCATCAGGATCAAGGAATTTTTTAAAGGAAAATTCTGCATTTTTGACAATGCCATATGGGGGTAATGAGCTGCAAATTTCTAGTTTAAGTCTGATAACTGCATTGATTTTTGTTATTACAATCTGTGATATGTCTAACTGTTGTGGTTTCCGTAAATTTTTTTCTGTGTTCAGGAAATGATGGCTCAAGGAGTACCAAGTTTTGTTAAATATGATGATCACTTGTTTTGAAACTTCATTATGTCAGTATTGAAAAAAATATCCATATATGCTGGCTGAAACTAGTGAAAGTTTTATCCAAAAATATTAATTTTAGTGGAATGTTGCTGTGATTTGCTGAGGGGTCTTTGATCCAATTTGATTATCAATTTTTGCCTTTCGATTTGATCATTCTTGATTTGATTATTGCATACAGTCACAATATTCTGTCAGAGACACAAATTAACTAAAATTTTTATTCCTAATGATGCTATAAGATTAAGATTATTATCTACCTGAGAATTTATGCAGATTAAGTAATATTTCAATCTTCTCAGCCATTATTGTGCTAATATGCATCTAATGAAGGATATATAAGGGGACTTTCTTTGTTAAATAACAGTGCTGCTTCATCATGTATGCTGCATGTTTATCTGTCATTAGGTAAGAACTAGAGACCAAACAGGTTTGAAAATATAATAATTGAAATTAATTGTTTAGTTCATACCTGATTTGATTATTGATTGGTTTCAATTCAATGCATCAATTATTTGATGCATTGTTATAGCCCTAATTATAACCCTTCATAATGAAAGTAAAATTATATGAAACATTGGTGAAAACATGCCTTCCTCAGTGAAGGCAAAATAGAAGCAAACACTTGTGAAAACATGCCTTCCTCAATGGGGGCAAAATAGAAGCAAACACTGGTAAAAACATGCCTTCCTCAATGAAGGCAAAGTAGAAGCAAACACTGGTGAAAACATGCCTTCCACAGTGGAGGCAAAATAGAAGCAAACACTGGTGAAAACATGCCTCACTCATTGAAGGCAAAATAGAAGCAAACACCGGTTAAAACATGCCTTCCTCAATGAAGGCAAAATAGAAGCAAACACTGGTGAAAATATGCCTTCCTCAATGAAGGCAAAATAGAAGCAAACACTGGTGAAAACATGCCCTCCTCAGTGAAGGCAAAATAGAAGCAAACACTGGTGTAAATATGTCTTCCTCAATGAAGGAAAAATAGAAGCAAACACTGGTTAAAACATGCCTCAATCATTGAAGGCAAAATAGAAACAAACACTGGTTAAAACATGCCTTCCTCAGTGGAGGCAAAATAGATGCAAACACTGGTGAAAACATGCCTTCCTCAGTGAAGGCAAAACAGAAGCAAACACTGGTGAAAACATGTCCTCCTCATTGAAGGCAAAATAGATGCAAACACTTGTGAAAGCATACCCTCCTTTGTGGTGGTAAAAAATCCATAGCTCAGAATATATGGAATGACCAACCTTGTGAGCAAACACTGAGGCAGTAATTATTGATCAGCTGCAACAAGAAAGTGCTCAGAGTGAGTATCTCAGCTTTTTTTAGGCCATTAACCTGCAGACTAAGGTTGGTGGGATCATTACTGGATGGATAGATACTCTTCGCATGGAAGCTGGTGGTCCCATGTTGATATACTGGTGCTGTCTTTATCATGATGCCAGGCTTCTATAAAGAACAGGATTATGACACATGATGCTGAGCCATTGATCTGGTGCATCAGTAGTGTAGAAGCAAATCAAACTCAGCAGGTCCAGTTACATCTACTGCAGGGACAGATCCATTATTTAGGAAAGGGAGTGGTCCAACCGAGGAGGACACTGCATGACAAAACTGAAGAAAGGTCCTCATGTCTTGAAAAGGGAAGGGGATCCACATCACAAATATTAGTCTGAAATTTAAAAAAAAGATAGTGTGGCTGAAAAAGGGGGGTGTCCAAACCATCTAGGTCCCCCCCCCCCCCCCCCTCCCACGCCAAGATCCACTTGTGTACAATAGTAACATCATCATCTAGTGGCTGTAGGTTATTGGAAAGCAAGGTGAAACATGTTAGTCCATCCTGAATAAATATTTTCATAAAGTCAAAAATATAATATGCACACACGTTCATTAATGTGGATGCTTTGTTTTTGTGGGACAGAAGGTGTCAGATCATGTGGTGAGCTGAGGTAGTCATTGATGTGGCTGCAGTGTTGTTGAGGGACAGATGCTGTCAGCTTGTGTGATGAGCTGAGACGGTCATTTTCGTGATGACCAGATGATTTTCTATTGTGTTTAAACTGGGATAACCTTGCACAGTAACGTCTCTAAAAATTGCTTAAAAAAAAAGAATGCCTTTGTATTTGCCTGGTAAATACAGAGGTACTGCAGATAAAACCAGTAATCGAATCATGATGGGCTGATGATTAATTTACTGTGAAGCAAATGGGCTTGATTGGGAGATTAGGGTTTATCCAAGTGGTGTTTTGTATGTGAACCCCTTACTTCATACCTCTTAGTATTCTAATATGAAGATTTAATGTTACACTTACAGATATTCGTCAGATGCTGTGTCTAATGTCACCCGTCCAAGGAGACAGCAATCAGTTCAGGTGACAGGGCTGATGAGAACAGATCCAGTATGGCTTTGTAAGGGCCAATTACCACACAGACTGAATGAACTCAGTGAATAGAGCTGTCCAAATAAATCAGATAAAATGACATAGATTGAGTGCTTGATTGTGTAACTGGGCATGCTGTTAAATGTGCACAAACAGCACAAAATGAAGATACACTGTATATTGTTATTGGTATGATTTTATTGTTATAGCCTGTGGGGCTGAGTGTAACATAATAGACTTACAAACATTAGGTTGCGGTTTCACATCCCATTTGGAAAGTTTTCATGCTCAGACAGCTGGCTATTGTCTTAAAATTACCACAAGGGTGCAATCTCTCCAGTGGAAATGAATCAGTAATGGTCATAGATGGAAGGCATATGTAGAAAGTAGAATGAATTACCATCTAGCTGGCTGTATCAGTGTATTTGATGAATATGACATCATTGGTGATATAGTCTGTAGTTTGAAGAACCCTGCATATGGTCTGTAGCCTGAAGAATCACAGTCTGAAGCCTGATGCATTATTGTTTGTAAGCTGAAAAATCATTGTCAAGCCTGAAGGGTCATGGTCAGTGGCCTGAATAATCACTGTATTTAGCCTAAAGAATCAGTCTGTAGCCTGAAGAATAATAGTCTTTAGCACACAAAATAATGGCATTTAGCCTAAAGAATCAGTTTGTAGCCTGAAGAATAATGGTCTTTAGCCTGAAGAATCATAGTCTTAAGCCCTGAAGAAGCATGCATGGTCATCAGCCTGAGTAATAATGGTCTTCAGTCTGAAGAATAAAGGTCTATAGCCTGAAGAATCATGGTCTTTAGCTTGAATAATCATTGTTTGTAGCCTGAAGAATAATGGTCTTCAGCCTGAAGAATAAAGGTCTAAAGCCTGGAGAATCATGGTCTTTAGCCTGAATAATAATTGTCTTTAGCCAGAAGAATAATTGTCTTTGGCCTGAAGAATCATGGTTTTAAGCCTGAATAATGATGATCTTTAGCCTGAATAATAATGGTCTTTAGCCTGAAGAATCTAGGTCTTTATATTGAATAATCATGGTCTTTGGCCCGAATAATAATAGTTTTTAGCCCAAAGAATCATGGTCTTTAGCCCAAAGAATCATGGTTTGTAGCTTTAAGAAAAATGGTCTTATAGCCTGAAGAATAATGTTCTTTAGTCTGAAGAATCATGGTCTTAAATATGAGGAAATAAGACCATAGCCTTAAGAAATGATGATCTGTAGCCTGTTTAATTAAGTCGATACAAGGTGAAAACACCACAAAGAGAGCATCTGAATAGAGTACTCTGTTCATACAATTCCTCACAGCAAGATCATGGCTTCTTCAAAGTCTCAGCAACATTTGATTGCATAGAATACTCTGCAAATACCTGTGTCAAGACCATACATATAACCCTTTATGTGGAAGAAAGGGGGAGAGGTAGTAAATTGTGACAAACAGCTGCAGGTTGACCTCTGGTTGGGTGCCTGCGCTGCCGACTGGTCTGACCAGCTGACTGAGGAACTCATTGTTTTTAGTGGATAATCCTTATTTGTTCTCAAGTGTTAATTTGGGAGAAAAATTAATTAAAGCTTTGTGACCCCTGTACATAATTATCCAGAGTTTTGAGAGCATTTCTTAGTGACTGGAGCAACAGGGGATTGTAAATTTTAAACTCTGCAATTTAATTAATGAAGTCTTGTGAAAATACAAGCAAAATGCAGGAGAACTCCAAAAAGATTTTCAAATGATAAATTATACCATGAACATATTCTTGTAAACTATTCCCTATAAATTGTACTGTACAAACTGTTTATTATGTGAGTATATATATCTTCAAATTTAAACATACTTGAAGTATAATTTAGCACTAGTTTTTATTTGACATATGGAAATGTTTAAAACTTATAATTGAAAAGAAAAACAGGTAAAATTAAATGCAATATTTATAGAGGATTGATGTCCTCTTTGGCATTTTTTATTGATTGAAACATAAACATACATAAATACACATATATGCACAGACATGTTACAAAAATAGACTTAACAATGTCAAAAATATTCAAATCACATTAGACAAGGAACAGTGTATTGGTTAATAACAGAACATTTAATCCCAATCTTTGTTTGAATACATACATGGCTGACAGTATTTATACTTAGAGGATTAGGCAAATGCTTGTTATTAAGTATAATGTTCATGTAAAGGAAACAATTATACAGTTCTCTTATTTTAGTGTCTCTATCGATCCTTTCCATTTTTAATGGCATTTCTTTACATTAGAAGAATACATAGAAGGAGGGTGAATTGATTTTTCTCCTCGTTCTTGTAGGATAAGGTCTCTCACACTCTGGTATTTGAAATCCAGTGATACTGTGGCGAGCTTATGATCACAAAGATTTGTGATATTTGCAAAAAGGAAGATATGGTAAAAATAAAACCTTAATGAATTAGATGCCTCATCTACACAGTTAAAATAATCATTTATACCATGGCTTGATTGACATCTTGTATTATCTGCCAAGAGTTCCTAGTCATTTTATTATTCTCATTGATTATCATCAGATTGTGAAGATTTGACAAGCATGTTAAATTACTAATAAAAATGTTTATATACCAGGGCTCAACATTAACTTTTGGATAGCACTTGCCCAGTTTTGCAAGTAACATCTAATGTTTACTTGCCCTACAAATATTATTGATTGTATTTAAGAACACAAAGTTCTTTCTTTAGGCCCTGGGTAAAGGTTTATGTTGGACCCACTTGCCCAGGCGGGTAAGTAGGGGGCAACTTCTAGTTGCCTTGCACTATTTTCTGGAACTTTCACTTGCCATTGGCATGGCGTTAACAATTAATGTCGAGCCCAGTATACTCTATGTAGGTAATTGTTTGGTAAGACCACAAAAAATGGAACTCTTTGCAAAACACTGAAAAAGAGAAAACTGACAAAATTTAATCCCACAAATATAAAGACATCCACAGTATATATTAATAATTAAGTCTGACATTCTTTGAATTGAATTGTTTGTAATCCTGTTGGTGACTGCAACTGCTTCCTGCGTACTTTACATTCAGACAGATAAGAGACAAAGTTTTATTGTTATTGCCAGACAACAAATACCACTGTTTTTTTTATACCTGGAAGTGATATTTCATTCCGAATGAGCTCATTGTCATGCTCAGCGTTCTATTAGATTTGTTTATCCTGTTTGGTATTATGGGATGGAATATTTATCTGTGTCATGGGCCACACCTAAATTAGTGTGTACATGCATAAAAAAAAGAAAAATGAGGAAAATTACCTGAGATCTTTTCCTTTTTACATCTTTTAAAAGTCTAATAATTTAATGCTATATTATGTGAATAATAAAAGAAAAAATTTAAATTTTTTTATGTTCATTTGGTTGTATTCTTCTGTATCAAACCTTTCCCCATAGCTGAATAACATTTATTTCTAAATCTTCATAGAAAACTTACAGAATGTCCTCAGTTCGGCAAAATTAGCCAGCTAGGATAGACTGTTTTAAGCACATAACCATGTCACATTATTAACTGATTAAGAGATTAGACGAAATAATTGATGCAAAGTAATTTCCTCTCAGTGGAGGATGACATTTGGCATTCAGTTCCAGCATACAAATTACATCCTTGAAAGACTGATAAATTGAATTCTTTGGCGAATCCATTTAGACCCATACCTTTATGGGGGGAATAAAAGAAATGTATGGCATATCTAACATGGGCATAAGTGATGGGCCGAAGCTGTATTAAAAAAGACTGCTTGCATCGGGAGGTTTTGATAAAGGAGACCAGTTGATTTCTTCACCAGGAAATGACATCATCATTATTCTGATCATGAATCTTACTTGTTTTTAGTTTCATTATGGTAAAAGGAGTCTCTTGTAGAGTCTTTTCTTGGCTTGTAGGCAGCCTTTGTCTGGGCTTTGACAGCCCACTATAGATACCTTGGTCTTGCCCAGTTCCTTTGGGAGGCGGTGGCTGTCATTGAATCGTATACAGAGTACAAATGAAATGTCAGCCTGAAGAGATTGCAGTCTGCCTTCCCTGTGTGAATGATTGTTTACCAGGGCTCTTCATTTGCATAATAAATGAAAATTTAATGTGAGCCGTCATTAACAGAAGTCTGTCAAATTGTCAAAAAATATAATAATAATGTGATGAAAGAGATAAAAATATTGACAGTCTGTTTATATATATATATATATATTTAGTTTTAACCATATCCATGCAGGGCAAAAATGGCTGTGAGGTAAACCTCTGTTTACAATCACCATTCTGTTACCCTCTTTGTTTTATGCTTTATTGCTGCTCTATGAAATTGCAAAGATCTGAAATCCTACTATGGCCGAGTTTTCAGCAAAATAGGTATGGTCACCCAAGAGTATTATTCAAGCTTCTTTTTCGCTGTTACAGGTCCAATTACCAACAAACTCTCTTGACAGACATATTTTTGAGAGTGACCTGAAGAGTCTTTTAGTTACATTTCCAACCCTGACTTATTAATTTCTCGCAAACATTTGAAAAACTTTTATTTACCAAACTACCATTAGTCCAGGGGGGGGGGGGGGGGGACTCAAACCTAGACATAGTAAGTCACATTTCAGAATTAAAGTCTTGGTCTCCCTGTAACAGAAAAAAAATGTAATTTGAGGTGCAAATGTACACTTGCTTACCAGGTAACTTTTTACACTTCTTGGATAAGATTCACATACATACTCAAAGGCTTAAATAAATCAAACCCTTTATTGACTCATTCCATACAGAGGAACATATGTAGCAAATAATCATGAATTACATGATAAAGTACCTGTAAAGGCATACATCACCAAACCATAGCCAGGTTTCTGAGACCAAAAATATTAGGATGTTAATTTTTTCAGACTCTTTCCCCACAAGGGTCAGACCTGTACCAGGCAAAGTCCCCGGCCTCCCACCCCACAGACCCAGTGTTTACTCCTCCCCCTGTTGGAAACCCGGTACCGTAGAACTAGTGGAACCTCTGAAACCTTCTTATTTCTAACTTTGGATGATAAAACCAGCATGCTGATTTATTTGTGAAGGGACCAGTATCATATTAAAGCTGTTTGTAGCCGGTGCCAGTCTGTGATGAATTATTGATGGTGTCCTAAATCTATTACCTATACCTCCAGTGTAGGTTGGTAAGCAAACTTTTGTTACAATGATTGAGGAGGCAGTTGTTTGTCCGTTTTTTACCCTCACTCGTGCTTCCAGAGCAGGTGTGGCCTGGGTGCGGGTTGATCTCAGTACCGCT
Source organism: Sipunculus nudus (assembly GCA_026874595.1). Lineage (NCBI taxonomy): Eukaryota > Metazoa > Annelida > Sipuncula > Golfingiida > Sipunculidae > Sipunculus > Sipunculus nudus. The sequence continues at coordinate 61,695,234 of CM049313.1, forward strand.
AGATCCATCAGCAGGGATGTATTTATTATAATGAACTTCCAAAACAGACTCTTCATTGTAATCCGGCAGACATTGGTGATTGATAAATCTATTTAGTTTATACTATAGCATATAACTGGCTGTTCTTGTGTTGGGACAGGCCTGCACCACTTTAGCCAGGTTTGTCCAGGATGCGTTTATAGTAGGTTCACAGATATACTGTAGGCTAAACATTCTGATAGTAGGATTATAGGTGTACTGTAGTTTCATAAATTCTGATGGAAGGATTACAGGTAAACTGTAGTTTCAAAAACTTTGTTAGAAGGATTACAGAAATACTGTAGTTTCAAAAACTCATATAGGATTAAAGTGCTGTGTAAAGAGCGTAGATTACAGATAAACTGTAGTTTCAAAAACTGTGATAGTTAAGGATTACAGGTATACTGTAACTTTAAAAACTCTGATAGCAGGTTTACAAATATACTGTAGGTTCAAAAACTATCATAGTAGGATAACATGTTTACTCTAGTTTTAAAAATTATAGGTATTCTGTGATTTCAGGATAGTTGTGTCATGGTAGGAAAGTCATGTTTATGCAGTAACTGGAAATTAATATTTGACAGAAGTTATTCAAACCCTAAATGTTCATATATATTGATGTGAGGACATAGTCTATTTAAAATAGGATTATGACATGTACAATAAATGAACTTGGCCTTGAAAAGGTCCATTTTAAGTGGAAATGACATGAGGTATCTTTAGAAAGGGTACAGATGCAATGTTCTGAAAATCTGTGTGACTGAAGGTCTTGGATATCCTTTTCCTGTTTTTGTGCCATTTAAACCTCCATTACTACATATATACTTGGCTGCCAGTTTACAAACATTATAAGCAATATAATATATTCAGAACCAATTGATGGACTGGTCTTTTTCAACTTTAGTGTGGGACTTGGAGCATAAATATGATCAGAGGATAAAATCTACAAAATGGAACCAAGACCTACTAATCACTGCTGCTAAACAACAGTATTACATGTGAGCAGTATAACTCACATACTGTCAGATTGATGGATTTCTCAAGGACATAGTTTGATATATACCCAAAGCCCAGCAGGCAACTTTCAGACACTGGGCAAGTCATTTGCATGATATTTCAAGCCCCTTAGGCAATTTTGCAGGTGTTATTGTCAAGCCCAGCCCTAATCAAATTACATATAATTGTTGTTATTGGTACATTTATATCTTGGAAAATTTATATCTTAGTCACGTTCAATGGATTGGCAATGAAGAGATCCTGTATGAGTGTTCACTCATAGGGGTAAAGATAAAGCTTAATATGATAATATGAAGATAAGTAAAGTAAAACCTAACAGTTAATTAGCCAATTAATATCATCAAATTAAGTTACTTTCCCCCAATGGGACTTTTTTGGACTCCATAAATTTCTGAGTAAAATACAGTTGGTTTCTTTTCTGTTGCAATTTGTTCCTGATTCAACCCTATTTCTACAAGACCATCTTTGAATTAAATTATGCATTTATGCATATTCCAACATGTGGATCAGAGCCTCATGTTTGCCAGGTTTAAATAAAATTTATATGTTGCATGAACAAAACTACCAGTACCAGTCAGTACATTTGCTTCAAAGGAAGGAGGCCTATTCATAGAGGGCATGGCCAATGTCTGGTACTGCTCCATTGCTATGCATATCTAATTTGTTGGTTGAATAAAATAAGTACACCATCTTTGCAGTACAATTATGAATAATTATGCAAAAATCATAAATTAAAAACATATGTTTGTTAATTGGACAGCATAATTGTTGTGCTACAGGAATCTTTGCAGTACAAATATGTATAGTTTAAAAAAAAATATTAAAAAATATGTTTGTTAATTGGTCTGCATATTGTTGTGCTGCATAAATCTTTGAAGTACAAATATGTATAATTAAGAAAATATATAAATTAAAAAAAATGTCCTGCATAATTGTTGTGCTACAGAAATGTTTGCAGTACAAATATAAATAGTTAAAAATTAATTAAAAACATATGTTTGTAACTTGGCCAGCATGATTGTTATGCTACAGAAATCTTTGCAGTACAAAGATTTATAGTTACAATAGATTTGTTAATTAAAAACAAGTTTGTTAATTGCCCAGCATCATTACTGTGCTTCAGAAATCTTTGCAGTACAAATATGTAAAGTAAAAAATATTAAATTTAAAACATATGTTTTTATATTAGCCAGTATAATTGTTGTGCTACATAAATCTTTGAAGTACAAATATGCATTATTAGAAAAAAATATAAATTAAAAACATATGTTTCTAACTTGGCCAGCATAATTATATTGTGCTACAGGAATCTTTGGAGTACAAACATGTATAGTTACAATAAAATTGTGAATCAAAAACATATGTTTGTAAAATGGCCAGCATAATTATTGTACTTCAGAAATCTTTGCAGTACAAATATGTATAATTAAAAAAAAATTAAAAACATATGTTTGTAAAATGGCCAGAGTAATTGATGTGTTACAGAAATGTTTTGTTGCACCAGTGAATTCTAAGGTTTATCAGTGCCTGGGTAAAAAACAGTTTAAAAGTATGGTGATCAATTTCTGTTCTGGTATATGTGCCTAAAAATGTATAACATTACACTGTATAAAAGCTTTAACTCAGATTGCTTGCTGTGTGGAGTATTAAAGAAAGAGACTACCTGATTTTAAATGTATCTTTGTCAAAAGAACAAACAGCTGAAGGAGGTCTGATAGTATTTCAGTGTCCAGGTTGCTGGGAGTTTGCTGTGACATTTGGCTCTACAGATCACTCTGCTTTTAAAATGACACCAACAGGAGATGTGTCCTGACATTGAAGGATATTCTGTCTCCAGCCTTTGTGATACTGGATATGCCTGTTAGATTAATACTGTTATTAATATGGAAAACTTTAATATTTCATTGAAAGCATTTGATGGTGTTATGCAGGGCCCAGGGCTCTTACATCATTACAGTTCCTGAGAGTTGCCCTATGTGATAGAAATCTGAGCACATATTTGCACTTTGCAATATTGCCAGCTTGAGAGCTGTGCAGGCATTTAGAAAAAGCAAAGAATAAATATTAAAATCTCTTACTAGATTGAGCTTTATCTAATATTCAGTATCCTCACTGGTACTGGGTAAAAGCCATATGAATTTGTACTTAACCAATTTTAAAGCATAATATTATATATATTCACATTAATCAGTGTGGAAGCGTTAATTTTTTTTTTCATATATATTAATTTATTATTATTGCTACATACCATTGCAAGGGCTCAAACATGATCTTGATACAGTAGAGCACCAAATTTCGGAAAGCGTTATGGGACAAGCTTTTCTTTCGGAAAAAAAGAATTTTCAGAAATTGGGTCGAGGGTCTAGGGCCATTTTCGTACGACAGTTAATGATTAACTGAACGCAATATTACTGAGGGAATACGGTGTTCCTTTTCAACCCATGTAATTTACACCCTGAACTTATAAAATATCGGATTTATTGCAGAGATTGACAGGTGAAACCTATTTAACCTGTTTTTATGATACTTGTATGCCATTTTTCAAACAATATTCACGGGAGCGAAAGGTCAAATGACATCGCCATTATTGTAGCTCAGTTTGTTTCTTTAACAGCCCGCAGGTGGCACCAGTGCAGCACGCATAACTCAAGTCTGTTTTCTTTTCTTTGATTCTATATCTCTAGCAAGTGATCGAAAGATGATCATGTTCGATTGGTGTTCTTTTTTTACAGTAAAATTGAAATGATGAATAAGCTGAATAATGGTGAGTTTAAGTAAGTGACACAATTTCTCTCTCGGAATGAATTGGATGGCAAGGCCCGCGTGCTATGGCCTGACATCTAAACTTACTTGAGCACAAGCGATGTGCGAATGATACCTTACCAATACTCTTGCAAGTAAACTGCTACGTTGTTTTGCCTGACATTCCAGCCCAAGCAGACGATCTGTGCTTGCTTGAGTACAAAAGAGATATGGTTGATAATTCACAAGTGCTCATGAATAAACTGCTCAGCCTCTTACTAGGGGTAAACAGAGCCTGGCGTTGTGCGACTAGCTGTGGTTATCACACCTTTGCCCTGGCGACAGGATCGGCCCAGAACTAATTAATTAGGGTCACCACTCGGCTTAACCACCTGACTGCAGGCCATTGTGACTCGTAATAACAGAAATTCATTTGAGGTGTTTACATGAATGAAAAATATTTTGGAAATATGAATAAATTTTCAGTTCCCCATTTTAAATTTTGGAAAAACAAATTTTCGGAAATTCGGAAATTAGGCGCTCTACTGTACTTACATATTTGTATTACTTCTATATTTTCCAGTCTTTACAGGGAAACCAATTTTACAGAATCAGCACCATGGAATAAATCTAATAGGAAACAAAAATGGTTCTCAGAGATCACATATGGACCTCCTCCAAAATCTAGATCACTAAATTTGGAAAAGTACCTGGGTCTGATAAAACTGTTAATGTGTAGTAAAGATTGATCACAACCGGCCATACAGGCTCCTACGGCCTGTTTACATTCAAATGATGCGCAGAATCTCACATGCCATGCATGTCTGTCGTGCAAAATTTTTGGGTTGTAGACAGCCAGTAGCACATAGGGAGAATGTTGGACATGTCCAAAAATTTTTTATGAATTCTCAGCAAACAAGAAGGCCTCAAGTGTAACTTACACCTTCTGCTAAGAGTTTGCAAGTGAGCCATCCACATTTTTAAGGTACCGTATGCAAAGAAAATCCCGCTGAGTATGGTTTGTCCAACATCCTTCGTACATGCTTATGGGCTGTCTGCAAAATTAAAATTTCGCAAGAAGGACCTGCCTGGAACATGAGATTTTGCACAAAATTTGGTGGCAAAAGCCATTTGTGACCAAGACTACCTGTATGACATCCATGGCCTCCATGGCACCCAAAATCTACAGGGGATGTGCAATCCAAACATTTGTGTGTCCAGTTGGGACCAAAGCTTTAGAGCAGGATATATATAATGCAAACCTTGAGCATTGTGTGCCACAGTTTGTCAATTTAATGGTAGCAGCACAGGTTAGCTTGGCTTGCTAGAACAAGGGGGTCTTCTGTAGTGACACCTACAATATATTAACCCACTGAGAATTTTAAACTGAAAGTGACTGTATAAAGTGTCTGTTGATGATTTCTATAAACATCCCTCTCAAAGTCTATTTGGTGTGTCTATTGATGATTTCTATAAACATCCCTCTCAAAGTCTATTTGGTGTGTCTATTGTTGATTTCTATAAACATCCCTCTCAGAGTCTGTTTGGTGTGTCTGTTGATGATTTCTATAAACATCCCTCTCAGAGTCTATTTGGTGTGTCTATTGATGATTTCTATAAATATCCCTCTCAGAGTCTATTTGGTGTGTCTATTGATGATTTCTATAAACATCCCTCTCAGAGTCTATTTGGTGTGTCTATTGATGATTTCTATAAACATCCCTCTCAGAGTCTATTTGGTGTGTCTATTGTTGATTTCTATAAATATCCCTCTCAGAGTCTGTTTGGTGTGTCTGTTGATAATTTCTATAAACATCCCTCTCAAAGTCTATTTGGTGTGTCTATTATTGATTTCTATAAACATCCCTCTCAGAGTCTATTTGGTGTGTCTATTGATGATTTCTATAAACATCCCTCTCAGAGTCTATTTGGTGTGTCTATTGTTGATTTCTATAAACACCCCTCTCAGAGTCTATTTGGTGTGTCTATTGTTGATTTCTGTAAACATCCCTCTCAGAGTCTATTTGGTGTGTCTATTGTTGATTTCTATAAATATCCCTCTCAGAGTCTGTTTGGTGTGTCTATTATTGATTTCTATAAACATCCCTCTCAGAGTCTATTTGGTGTGTTTATTGTTGATTTCTATAAACATCCCTCTCAGAGTCTATTTGGTGTGTCTATTGTTGATTTCTATAAATATCCCTCTCAGAGTCTATTTGGTGTGTCTATTGATGATTTCTATGAACATCCCTCTCAAAGTCTATTTGGTGTGTCTATTGTTGATTTCTATAAACATCCCTCTCAGAGTCTATTTGGTGTGTCCATTGTTGATTTCTATAAATATCCCTCTCAGAGTCTATTTGGTGTGTCTATTGTTGATTTCTATAAATATCCCTCTCAGAGTCTGGTGTGTCTGTTGATGATTTCTGTAAACATCCCTCTCAGAGTCTATTTGGTGTGTCTATTGTTGATTTCTATAAATATCCCTCTCAGAGTCTGTTTGGTGTGTCTGTTGATGATTTCTGTAAACATCCCTCTCAGAGTCTATTTGGTGTGTCTATTGTTGATTTCTATATACATCCCTCTCAGAGTCTATTTGGTGTGTCTATTATTGATTTCTATAAACATCCCTCTCAGAGTCTATTTGGTGTGTCTGTTGATAATTTCTATGAACATCCCTCTCAAAGTCTATTTGGTGTGTCTATTGTTGATTTCTATAAACATCCCTCTCAGAGTCTATTTGGTGTGTCTATTGTTGATTTCTATAAATATCCCTCTCAGAGTCTATTTGGTGTGTCTATTGTTGATTTCTATAAATATCCCTCTCAGAGTCTGGTGTGTCTGTTGATGATTTCTGTAAACATCCCTCTCAGAGTCTATTTGGTGTGTCTATTGTTGATTTCTATAAATATCCCTCTCAGAGTCTGTTTGGTGTGTCTGTTGATGATTTCTGTAAACATCCCTCTCAGAGTCTATTTGGTGTGTCTATTGTTGATTTCTATATACATCCCTCTCAGAGTCTATTTGGTGTGTCTATTATTGATTTCTATAAACATCCCTCTCAGAGTCTATTTGGTGTGTCTATTGTTGATTTCTATAAATATCCCTCTCAGAGTCTATTTGGTGTGTCTATTGTTGATTTCTATAAATATCCCTCTCAGAGTCTGTTTGGTGTGTCTGTTGATGATTTCTGTAAACATCCCTCTCAGAGTCTATTTGGTGTGTCTATTGTTGATTTCTATAAATATCCCTCTCAGAGTCTATTTGCTTGTATTACTTTCTTTCTTCATGTGGTTACTAAGAGATCACTAATGACATTCTGCACCAGTGTAGCTCCTGGATAAAGAAAGAAATAGTTTATTCAGAAATAAAGGACTCAGGCCCAAAGTTCCAATTACAAACATCAATATTTCATTTTACAATACAAATTGAATCATAACCATATTTATGAATTTAAAGTACAAATAGAAATAAACTAACAATACATAGTTGCTCATCTCTAGATGAATATAAAACATGAATACAAATCTAATGTAACATGCCATTAAGTGGTGCTATAAATTTTCTTACACATCTGTCTCTAAACAAAACCTTTATAAACATAAGCTGCTACATTTTAAATTGCTGATGGATTTTCAAAATTAAGTATTCTTTTGAAGTTATATTCATGTGGTTGTAACAGAACTCTTCTTAAAAATAACAGACGTAAGTCATTATATAAAGGACATTCTAACAGAAAATTAATCTCATCTTCCAAAATATCGTAACCATGTTGATATCAGTATACACAGATTCTTCCCTCTCTGTCTAATCCTTTGTGTCCCTCTGATTCTATAGCTAGTCAGTGGTTGCAACATCTCAATTGAGTGAGTGTCTTAAAATGATTTCTGTCCGTCCGGCCTTCCGGTTGTTAACAGGGCACAAATCGTGACCGCTGGAGCTGGAATCTTCATACTTGACATCCAGACAGGTCCATGAAAAATCTCCTTGGAAACCTGAAATTAGGTCTCTGTTACCCATATCCTTAAAGCTATGGGGCTCCGAAGTTGCCCCCAGAAAAAGTCAAAATTTGATACAAAAGCTCAAGTATCTGAATAACTACTACATTGATCACCATGATTCTTTGCATGAATATTGATCATTGGATGTTCCATCACTTCCTGCAGACTGGTGGCGCCACCTGTATTTTTTTCTAATTTTTACGAATTTTTTTTCTCTTTTTTTTTCAGACCTGCAATGAAACTGTCATCTGTTAACAAGGCACAAATTGTAACCACTGGACCTGGAATCTTCAAACTTAAAATCCATGGAGGTCCATGAAAAATCTCCTTGAAAACCTAAAATTAGGATTTCCAGCACTCTGCGAGTCATTTTACTCATTGATCAAGGTTCCTTGAATTCAACTGAGCATCATGGCCCATGGGCCACTAGTTCAATTATTATCTGACTTCATGAAAAACTGATACAGATGCATTTTGATATCTACGATTATCCATACAAACAATTTTCAACCAGTAATGTAACAAAAATTTTGCATGTGTATTAATCTTCAAGAGCTTTCTCGATTTTATGGCAGGTGGCGCCACCTACATTTATGTTAACACTGCAGACATCCATGTTAATATCTCATGACTGGTAAGAAGTATCGGCCTGAAATTGTGCATTTGTATAGATCTCACATAGCTCTTAATCATACACAAAATTGGTGGCACCACCTGCAACCATTTTTGAACAGCGTCCTTCTGTTTGTCTGGCATGTGATAAAATCACTCATATCTCAGCAGTGGTTTTACTTATCTGCCTAAAATTTTGCATATGTATACATCTTGGATAGCTCTCTGGATTTTTTGGCAGGTGGGGCCACCTACACACACAATTTGGCTGTAGATATCCATGCTAATATCTCAGGACTGGTTTGACATATCAGCCTGAAATTGTGCATGAGTATAGATCACATTGCTCTGCAGCTTAAACAATTTCGAGGGGTATCTTAAAACCATTTTTCTGCATGGTGTCCATCTGTTCATCTGCCTAGAGTTAAAATCACTCAAATCTCAGCAGTGGTTTTACTTATGCACCTGAAATATGTATATGTATACATCTTTGAAACCTTTCTCTATCAGGTGGCCCCAACTACAATCCTGTTTACATGGCAGACATCCATGCTAATATTCAACACATCTCACTCTATTTCTCCTTGCCACTCAATCCATGCCCAAGTTCATCGACCAATTATCATTAAAATATCTAGTGGTTAATGTTGCTTGGAACAGAGTTTTATTAACTACAGGCACAATTTTCCAATTGATGAATTTCTAATGTTATAGAAACTGTGTTGGTTCTGTTTAATAATTTTCTTTAAAACATGTACATTTTTAGCTCAGCTGACTGTAAGTCAACCTTGGTAAAGGAATGGCGCTTTGTCCGTCATCTGTCTGGATTTCCGGCAGTCTGAGTATCTGGCCATCTGTTAGCAGGGCACAAATCATAACTGTTGGTCCTAGAAAGTTTTAATTGAACATCCTGGGGAGTCAATAAAAAAATCTCCTTGGAAATCTGAAATTAGGTCACTGCAACCTATATACTCTGACCTGTGGGGCTTGAAAGTACCCCCCAGAATTATCAAAAATTTGATACAAAACCTCAATTATCTTGATAATTAATGCATGGATTGTCATGAATGTTGGCTTGTATATTGACCATGAATAATTTTGTCAGTTCCCAAAAAGTGGTGGCGCCACCTGTTTTTTTTTTTTTTGCTATTATAACAAATATTTTTCTCTTTTTTTACTGTGAAATGACAACAATCATGTCACTTTCTCAGCTGTTATCACATCTAGTGTCCCAAAACCTGGTGTGTTTATTGATCACAAGTGTATTCCCTATAGTAAACATCCTGTCTGTCTGTCTGTTTGGCTAGCTATCTGTCTGTCCATCCATCCATCCACACAAATTTGTTTCCTGATGATAACTCCACTTTGGATGGACACGTGGATTTGAAACTTGACTTGCATATTGCTACTAAAGCAAGAACCTGTATGATTTTTAGGGCAAGGAGTTCAAAGGTCAAGGTCACAGGACTCACTTATTTAAACAGATTATGGCTGCATTTTAAACATTGCTTTTCATCCCAAACTTTCCATCTTGTGCATTTAAATGACCTGCCAGTAATGGGAAAGCATAAATGATAACTCCAGTTTAGTTTGACATATTGGTTTCAAACTACTTATATATGGCTCACCACTAAAGTAAGAAGCATGTCAATTTTGGGTTCCAACAATCAAAGGTCAAGGTCAAAGGACCCATTTCTTTCAAATGTATGCATATTTTGAAGCCAAACCTTCCATTTTCAAGATAATGCTAACCTGCCAATAGGGGAAGAAATTCTGCTCTGGATAGACAGATTGGCTTCAAACTTGATTAAATAATGACCCACCACTTAAGTAATTTCATTTTGATTTTCAGGGTCCAGTGACCAAAGTTGAAGGTAACAGGAGCCACATCTTTAAAAAGATTGTGGATGCACTGTAAATCAAACTTTTCATCCCAAAATTTCTGTCTTTCACATTTGGCTGACTTGCCCAAAGTGAGGAAATCTGTAGATTTTGAGGTCACCTGGTCAGAGGTCAAGGTCACTTTTTCAAAGATTGTTACAAAAATCTAAATGCTGCAAGTTCAAGGATAATTAGTTCTAAGATTTTTTGGTCACAAGGTCATTGGTTAAGGTTACAGTACTGTCATTCTGAAAAATTTCTTTAAAATTGTCCTAATAGACAAATTCAGCTGAGCAACGAGACCTATTGGTCCCTAGTTTTTTTTCATTACATCATGTGTCGCGTGTAGCTCCCGTTTCACCTAGACGTGTATTTATTACTGTTCAGATCGTGTTCTGGGTGCCCTTGTTTTATTTCTCTGCTGACATAGCCCATTAATTAACGCAGCAGTCACACTTAGGTTTGTCAGTTACAGGTGATCTTGGAAACCGCCATGTTTTTATCCCATTCATCATTTCATGGTGTCTGGAGAACTGACAGCTTAAGGCAGTTACTGGTCAAGAAAGCCAATATCTGTCATGGGCGAGACAAACACTCATTAGTGGGATATCTTCTCACACAGGGCTGTCACTCAGTGCAATATTTTTACTATGTGTCATAGCAACTGACTGACTGTATGTAAATAATAAAATGTCAGAATATAATTCATCTAATTCCTGAGCAGGAACAGCAAATGCGTTGCTCACAATATTTGACATTTTTATTGGAAGGGATGTCTAAAGACTGCACCTTGTCTGGGGACACTGGTAAATCCCCAGACCCATAAATCTTATCTGCTGCATCAGCACAGGGAAGTCATGTACAGTAAAACCTGTGTTAAGAGACCACCCATGGGACAGGCCAATTTGGACTTGGTCTTTAATTCACAGGTGGTCTTATTAAATAAACTAGGTCAGTTTTAACTAATGTTAATGCTTCTGGTTCCCTAAATGTGATCCTAGTTGACAGATGGTCTTAAAGGAAAGGTAGTCTTTTGAACAGGTTCCACTGCATAACCCATATATATATATATATATATTTATATATATATATATATATATATATATATATATATATATATATATATATATATATATATATATATATATATATATATATATATATATATAACATCAAAGCCATCAGAGTGCAAAAACTGAATTAATCACTCAAGTCTGTTAAAGGTCACTTGTTGATTATGAAATTGTAAAATGTATTATTAATTGGTCCTTATAATTGATGGTGGGGTGATTGGGAGGTTATTTATATACATTGACTGTCTGTAGAAGCATCCATATTGTTTTTGATAATTAATTATATTTGTCAGCACCTGCTCAGTGAAGCTGGGGCAGACCAGTTCATCTGTCTGGCCATCAAGACCCAATTCTTTATTCTGTCAATATTCAAATCAACATATGGTCTGATTCTAGGAAGGTGAAAATATTCATTAATGATTATTCTTACTCAGGATGGTCACGTATATGTGATTAGCTGTGGTATAATACAAAATGATTTTTAGGGTTATAGATTGGCTATAACTATGGTTATAGTATGGTTTCTCCATGTGTCACAGGTGGCGGTTATGTCAGCAGAATAAAATCCTTAACAACAGTCTCCTGACAAAAAAATCATATGTTGAATATATTTATGAATGCATTACTTTTATATCTAATAAGATATATTTCTCACTCTCTTATGTTACAAAACAAAAGAGAATAAGCGTTTTAAGTGTTTTGAAGTCATGATCCATTGCCTGTTGGGAATCATATGCAGGAATTCTTACTGATGAATAAATATCACTTTAACCTTTTTTTTTAATTTCAGTTTTCTATGCACAGTGATGGGATTAACACAAAGCTCAAAGAAGTTATTTCCTAGAGAAAGAATTCCTGAAGGCAGGTTCATGTAACATGCAATGTGGTACATTTTCTTGTAAAGAACAGGTTTTAGAGGGACCATTATCTGTGTGTCATTTCTAAACCACAAGTCCACATTCTGCCCCTACAGCTAATAACTTCATAAACTTTCCTGGAATTTGCAGATAATCCATCTGAGTAATCTCTCCTGGCATTCTGTAACTTCGCAGTTATCCATTTTCCTGATATTTTATCATATCCAGAAGAGAGTTGTTAATTAGTGCTGCTAATACTTTGATCACATTCCTTTCTAAAGAGCACCTCTAACCACATGAAGTTGTTATTCTCCATTTGCCTCGGGGTCAACAAATCAGTGGCTAGGTTTCTTGTTGTTCAGATTCTGGTTTCTTGTTGTCTGTAAGAATTATGTGTGGTGTAATTCTGGTTAAAACACCTCTGGCCCTACCCCCCAAGGCAGCATTAAACCTTAGACATCAAGATGAAGAGAAAACTGACTCCTCAACATAAACATTGACTGTATGTTTAAAAAATTGCTCTGATTAATGTGAAGACTGGAGGAGGTGGTAGGGGCAGATACAGAATCTTAGGAGAAGGGGGCTCACTATCCTGGCACAGTTAAACAGGTGTACTTGGAGTTCCAGCAGACTTTATACATTAGTCACACACACACACAAGTACAGGAGAAAAAACTGTGTATGACACAAAATCTTGGGCTTCCCTCATATATTAAGTGTGGATTATTATAGTTCCTAATTTTTTTTTGTCATGATAAGAGGGGTGACTGAGGGACCCCCTGTGCCCCCTAAAATCCATCCTGGGTGGCATGCTGCTGTATATTGAGGATTTTGGCGCGGTCCGAAAAAAACATTATCCTGCTCTAAACCCCTTGCCACCAGGCTTTTTTGGCAGATAGGTTCTCAACTGGACAATGTCCTCCTAGTACTGTAATGTCACATCCCTGTAATGTCTTGACTTGGTTTATTATACATGGCTTTACTTTTTCAGCTCCATTGAATTGGCTCCAGAATATACAGGATATTTTAAGCTATGTGTACAGGGACTATTTTTATGCCCCCGCCACAAAGTGGCCAGGGCATATAGTTTTACCCATGTCCGTCATTCCGTCCTTCAATCCTTCCGTCCTTCCGAAATCAAACAGTTGTACGGACTTTTTTTCGCAATGCCTGCAGATATTGGCCTGATTTTTGGTGTGTGGGCAGATATAGACCAGTTACAGATCGAGTTCGCGTTTCGTCCCGGTTGACCTACTTTTGACTGTTTTACGGCTCCTAAACTTAGAAAATTTCATGAAAAATAGAAATATTCATGACAGATACACATGTACGGACTTTTTTTCGCAATGCCTGCAGATATTGGCCTGATTTTTGGTGTGTGAGCAGATATAGACCAGTTACAGATCGAGTTTGCGTTTCGTCCTGGTTGACCTATTTTTGACTGTTTTACGGCTCCTGAACATAGAAAATTTCATGAAAAATATGAAATTTCATGACAAATACACATGTACCGACTTTTTTTCGCAGTGCCTGCAGATATTGGCCTGATTTTTGGTGTGTGGACAGATATAGACCAGTTACAGATCGAGTTCACGTTTCTTCCCGGTTGACCTACTTTTGACCGTTTAACGGCTCCTAAACTTAGAAAATTTCATGAAAAATAGAAATATTCATGACAGATACACTTGTACGGAATTTTTTTCGCAATGCCTGCAGATATTGCCCTTATTTTTGGTGTGTAAGTAGATATAGACCAGTTACAGATCGAGATCGCGTTTCGTCCTGGTTGACCTACTTTTGACCTTTTCACAGCTCCTGAACATAGAAAATTTCATGAAAAATATGAAATTTCATGACAAATACACATGTACAGACTTTTCTTAACAATACCTGCAGATATTGGCCTGATTTTTGGTGTGTGGGCAGATATTGACCAGTTACAGATGGAGTTCGCATTTTGTCCTAGTTGACCTACTTTTGACTGTTTTACGGCTCCTGAACATAGAAAATTTCATGTAAAATATATATTTTCATGACAAATACACATGTACAGACTTTTCTTAACAATACCTGCAGATATTGGCCTGATTTTTGGTGTGTGGGCAGATATTGACCAGTTACAGATGGAGTTCGCATTTTGTCCCAGTTGACCTACTTTTGACTGTTTTACGGCTCCTGAACATAGAAAATTTCATGTAAAATATATATTTTCATGACAAATACACTTGTACAGACTTTTCTTCACAATACCTGCAGATATTGGCCTGATTTTTGGTGTGTAGGCAGATAATAACCAGTTGCAGATCAAGTTCACGTTTTGTCCCAGTTGACCTATTTTTGACTGTTTGACGGTGCTCTAACATAGAAAATTTCATAAAAAGGCGCACATGTATGGACTTTTTTTCGCAGTGCCTGCAGATACGGGCCTGATTTTTGGTGTGTAGGCAGATAATGACCAGTTACAGATCGAGTTCTTGTTTTGTCTCAGTTGACCTACTTTTGACCATTTGACTGCTCCTGAACATAGAAAGTTTCATGAAAAATATAAATTTTCATAACGAATGCATATGTACTGACTTTTTTTCATCAATGCCTGCAGATACCACCCTGATTTTTTTTGTGTGGGCAGATAATGACAGTTACAGATTGAGTTTGCGTTTCATCCCGGTTGACCTACTTTTGATTGTTTTACGGCTCCTAAACATAGAAAATTTCATGAAAGACAGAAATTTTTATGGAAAATGCACATGTATGGACTTTTTTTCACAATGCCTGCATATACTGGGATGATTTTTGGTGTGTTGCTTGATAATGACCCGTTACAGATCGAGTTTGCATTTTGCCCTTGTTGACCTACTTTTGACCATACGACACCTCCTGAACTTAAAAAAAATTTCCAAATTTTACAAATGATTCTAATTTGCCCAAAGCGGGGGCATTCGTGTCGTTCCGACACATCTAGTTTTTGTATGCGTACCTGTGCTGCTATCTAGTGGCTGACCTGGTACCAAACTAATTCAAGTCGGGTTAAATCAAGTGAGGATATAACATACCCTTCCTAAGCATAATCATGAATCTTGTGTTGTCATAAACTGCTTTACTGTCATAATGGACATACCTGATTTATGTTTAATGACAGCTAATACCTGGATTGACTCCCTCTCTATCACCACAAAAGACCATCTCATACCCATCACAACACTCTTCATTAAATGCCATCAACCAATCAAGCTTAATTGGTTTGGTTGTTCTCTGTCTACTGCCCAGTAACAAATAGTTTCAGAAACGCCACCCAGATGGCAGCAGAGTCCTAGCTTACCTGGTTATTTAGGTAATCCTTCATATGTTCACTCAGCCACTCACCCTGTGTCAGCTGATGACTCGGTGAAAATAGAAGAATCTGTCCGTCCATCCGTCCGTCTGTCTGTCTGTTAGAGTGGCACATTTTGACACTGTTGAACCTAGGAATTTGATATTTGGCACATAGTTATATGTCCCCAAGTTCTCCTACCAAACCCAAAATTAGGTCACTGTGACTTCATTCCTTTGAGAAATTAAGGATAAAACTCAATTTTCCATTAAAGTTGTATTGTTACACTTCAAGGCTGCCTTATATTAAGACCATTTGTGTTGTTTAGGTCATATGTGGCATAGCTATTCACCTATATGTTTCCTATGGACAAGCTAGGAATTAGGAGAATATTGTGTAATTTGTAGGAGTTATGGGCCCAAACATAATGTAGATTGTCAAAATATCAAGAAATATATTTACCCACTTTATATGGTAACTTTTGAAGCTAGAGAGCTTTTTTCATTCATGTAACTGTATTTAACTGAGTTTTAATTGTATACCAGTAATCGCATCAACGTTAAATTTTTTTTAAGTTATTAGCATGTTAATGTAAAATGTAAAATCAGTACCTTAATTTTTTTCCTCTGATCACTGTTAATTTAATTTTTACAGGTGGTAGCCTGGTTCACATGAGGAAAACGTCTTTTATAACCTGAAATTTGAAACAGTCGGTCTTAAACTGTAGCTTTTATTCAGGTTTTCAACCATCATATCAAGTACTGTTTATATGAAGCCAGTACAGTGGTAGTGTATGCTACAGCCCTGCCCTCCATGATGCCACACTCAGCTGTATCAGCTATACCCTCTCAACAAATGATTTTTAAATCAAACACTTTAACAGTTTATTTTCAATCAAGTATGATTTTTTATTTATTTAACTACATACATTAGGTTTTAAAATTGAATATGGAATATTACACAAATGCAGTACAAAATGTAATGCCTAATTAAAGTCACTGTTGCATTTAATCACTAATGGTAAACCCATTAAAACAGTTCTGGACTTAATAAATGCCATAATTATATAGATAACAATAACCATACATGCAGAGGCTCATTTTCAATTTTTCCTTTTTGGATAATTAAATGGATTCATGCCGCAATATTCATTCGCTACACAAATAAACATGCTTATCAAATTTGGTTAATTCAAATTTGGAAATGGAAAACTTTTTTACCTTATTCTTTGATAATTAAATGGATTCATGCCACAAATTTCACTTGCTGCACAGAGCAAAGTCTACAAGATTGGCTTGTTTTTAAAAAGCTTATCAAATTTGGTTTATTCTAATTTGTTAATGGAAAACTTTGATTATTTTTTAACACCCTAATTTAATTTAAATTTAATAAATAAAAATTGTGTTATCATACTTTAATTACCTTATCTCCCCTTTTTTCCTTTTTTAGCCCTCAGCCCTTAGACTGATGGGCTATTGTCGTCACCCAAGCTGTCCGTCCGTCCGTCCGTCCGTCCGGCATCCGTTAACTTTTACCTTGTGAGCGGGATATCTTGAAAAGGATTCACCGTCAGAATTTTATTTCCTCGGTAAAGATGTATATCGACAAAATCTCGGTCAAGTTCGAAGATGGGTGACCTTGACCTATTTTTCTACTTTTTAGAGCTGATTATAGAAAAACACTTAGATGCTTATTACTCAGGAACCATTTGGTGGATTTTCACAAAACTTACTATGATTATTGGGACTGATAGTCTGTACCTGCTCTACAAGTTTGGTGGCGCCACCTACAATTTCTTATTTTTAATGAATTTTTATCGGATTTTTCAACTTTGGGCTTGTGAGCGGGATATCTCGAAAAGGATTCACCGTAAGAATTTTATTTTTTCGGTGAAGATGTATATTGACAAAATCTCGGTCAAGTTCGAAGATGGATGACCTTGACCTATTTTTCTACGTTTTAGAGCTGAATATAGAAAAAACATTTAGAAGCTTATTTCTCAGGAACCATTGGATGGATTTTCACAATACTTACTATGATTATAGGGACTGATGGTCTGTATCTGCTGCACAAGTTTGGTGGCGCCACCTGCAATTTCTGATTTTTTATTGAATTTCTCTTGGATTTTTCTCAAGAACTTTGGCCTTGTGAGTGGGATATCTCTAAAATGATTCACAATAGGAATTTTATTTCTTTGGTGAAGATGTATATCGACAAAAATCTCGTTCATGTTCGAAGATGGGTGACCTTGACCTACTTTTCAAGGTCACAGAGCTTATAATAGAATAAAACTTAGAAGCTTATTTTTCAGGAAGCATTTGGTGGATTGTTATGAATCATGGTACATACCTCTCCATTTTAAATTTATAACTGAGATATGTACAGATATACATCCATGTGAGAACAGATATTTAGTACTTGTTACTGTTACCACCTCTAAACACTGTTCTTTTGGCTGAGGGCTTTTGTCAGCTTTTGCTGATATTCTAGTTATAATTTACAGTCACTTAGTAGAGATACCAATACTTTCATACAAATATATAATCATGAGCACCTCTTTTATCTTTCATGTAGCCCATAAAAGTACACAGGTATCTCCAGAGGTCTACATGTATTTTGTATATTTCTCTATAATAACGATTTACAAAATAATTGCTGTTGCCAGATTTCATTATGTTAGGCTTTTATAAAACTATAAGCATAGTCTATTTAGCTGAGCGCCGTAACCCACAGGTCCCTTGTATTTTTTTATTCATTGCCCAGATCACTGGTTGTGCTCGGTGACAGTTTAACATTTACATTCAGATATATTGAAACCACCTTGGTGTTATCACTTGTAAGGTAGGTGTGAAAGCTACAATGTTCAGAAACACTTTTTTCAATTCAGTTGGACACCTTGGAAATTTCCTCTATTTATTTCAGGCTCTTCAAGTGGAGTATTCTTCCTTGAAAAAAAAAAAGGTCCTGTGTGGATGACCCAGATTTGAGGTCAGCCATGAGGAAAGATTGGTGTGCATTTTGGAAATCCCCCTCACTTGGTCAAAGGGACCATCATAAAACGCCGGACATGAAAAATACATTAATTTAACAATTTTTATCAGACACTTTGATAACCAAAAGAATAGATTGAAAGTTCATTACATGTTAATTTTTTTTGTAACTTAAATTAGTTTCATGGTCATATTTGATAATTTATTTGGAGATCTGGCCAGGAAACATTTTACTTAGGTTTGTATTTTTGAGATTATCCCTCACAACAGGGGTGTCATTGGGGCAGGTCACTGGGTGTAAACAGATCACATGATGCAGGAAGCAGTTGACTGGCTCAAGATCCTGGTCTGATAACAAACATTAGAACACTCAGCGCAAGAGTAAGCAGAACTAATATATGATAGGTGGCTGAAGGACAAATGACTGACGTTCCCTCAAACACTACCCACAAGCAGGTCACAGGCACCACACACACCCATCTATACTCTACATGGTTACAATGAAACTGGGGTTGTCCATGCTGAAGAAACTGAGGTAATTAAACATTAGTTTACATATTATATACACCTAGCCAAAAAAATAAATGTTATATACAAATATATGATACTATGTCTGATAAACAGATATTAAACATATCATAAAAAATTGGATTGTTTTAAAAAGCATATATATACGTATACCACAATGTAAGTTAACTGAATGTACACTCTATTACATTTTATACAAGGCCAACACATGATTACTAGAGTTACACATATATGAATGAAAATTTTATTCTTTTATATTTTTTTTAAATATATACTTTTAAGGATGATATCAATTATTTGTTTACATATTTTTCTTTGCTTAATTATTTTTTTATATATTTTATTAATGTTATGTATAATATCCTTGTCAGTATCAACAGTATATATTTCTCTAGAAAACAGTACCCTTATACTAACAGATGACAGGATTAAATGCATTGAGTGCATAGCATATTCATATTCACTTGGACAGAGCTGGTTACATTCATTACTGTTCAGAAGACTGAAACTAAATTATCTGACCACATTTGATCATGTGACCATAATTTTTGTATTCAGCCTAGAGGGTTCATCAGATAGAGATTTAACAGAGTTATAAAGGTTTAATTTAAAGAGTTACATAACCTTTATGTTGTAGTAAATTCTGCATGTACTGTCAAGGGGTATATCAACTAAACTATATATAGGTCTTGAGGGTCTATCATGCTTGTATGAATGAGGTGCCTCAGGCAGGTGGGCCCGGCATTTGTTTGCAGAAATCACGCGAGTATGAGTCCATACCTTCACAATTGTTCGAACTGAAAACCACCACATAAAACCTGTTTGCTGTGACAACCAATGGTCAGTGTTACAATGCCAGGCCCACGCACAAAATACTCTGGCCTTCCAATGTTTAAGTCTCGTGACCAGGCGGGCATTGCAATACATTAACTGTATTGCAGTCACCAAGTCAGATTTATAGAATATATTTAAATTAATATGTATCATTTATGGAAGTTAACCACAGCTTTAAAAGCATGCTTGAATCAGTTGATCCCCATGCATGTAGCTAATAATTCCATTTTTAAAATGGCAACCTTTCTTCAGATAAATTATACATTCATGCAAAGCCACATTTTTGCTAATTTTTTGTTTGTATCAAAATTATAATTATATAATTATATTAAAGTCTGTTACTTTTTTCAAATTGTGTTTTGATTTAAAAATTAAGGACAATTAAATAAAATTTTATTCATTATTGACTATTAAAAGATTAATTCAAGTGGAGTGGATCCTGCCAAAATCACTTAACAGACTTTAGGTATCCATCTTTATTTCTTATACTGCCAAAACACCACAAAATTATTCTGTTTTCTAAATAAGATTCATATATTCAGTAAGATGGTCATGGGAAGAGAGGCTGATTGTACTGTAGGTTATTTATATAGTTTTCTTATTACTGTTCATGATTATATTGAGTATATGTAGAGAGTAGCTTGTACACAGGGCTGACCATAGGCAGAAATGTTTTTACAGTGGAACCTGCCTTGAAAGACCACCCATCTAATAAGACCACCTGTCGAATAAGAAAACCTGTGAATTGAGACCTCTTTTGGCCAATTCTGTGGGTGGTCTCATTTTACTCAGCTGTATTGAATATTTTTCCTAGGTCTGCCAATCAGCAACAATAACAGGGCTGTGTATTGAGAGAAATGGTGATATTGATCATCAGCACTAGAATATATATAAAATATATAATTATATAATATAGTTGTATATAATATATTAAAAAATTTTCACAGTGAGGAAATTCATAAAATTTATATACTGGTTAGTAACCATGCCTGGCAACAACAAAGCCACCCTTATTAAGCAATTATCAGACAAATACAGATCCCCTGTTCAGATGAACCTAACAAAAAATTACATATAACAACCTCACATAATATGCAGTGAAATATATGCTAGGCCAAACACCTTTGTTGCAGTGTTCTCTGTACGATGCAGTTCCAGAATTATATCAATATATACATAATTGGTCTGATGTGAATATTTTTTTATTTCAATACTTGAGTCACTGTCTTAGTCTTAATTATGATAGCTATCAATATTTAACCATTTTGATGCTTGAATGAGACATCAGTGCAGTTAATACTTATTCTTGTTAGAGCCGTTGACTTATCATTGTAATTTTGTATCAGTCCTCTTGCAGGGAACCATTAGCTTAATAAAAGATATTGGTATAAGTGTTGTTGAAAAATACTTGTACTTAAATTATAAAAACATTTAATTACTTTGACAGGAAGACACAACTGTTTTATTTATTTTACTTTTATGAAATAAGGAAACATGTTCCATCAGCTGTGGTTTGGTTTAGATTATCAACAGGGTGTTTACATGAATATGTAGTTCATTAATTATGTTTATAATGTTGTACTGACTGTTTGCATTAATCATATGGTAAACTAGCAATGACCAAGTCTGTGGTTTTTTAATAATGAGATTATACTGGCTTAATCATATCAGATTAATGACACACACTGACAGATCAAACAACCACAGCAGTTTCTTCAAAAATCAAGTAAATGAGTCAAAAACAGTAATACAAGTGATCAATATAATAAAGTAATATTAAATAAATATATAGTATCTTAAAACATATGTTAAATATTCAAATGTTGTTTCTGCAAAGAATTATTAAAGTGTTAATTTAATGATTAATTAAGAGATTAAATATCAATCATGGTGATTTATTTATAAAATGTAGGAATTATGTTTGAAGACATCAGTGTTTTAAGCTTTAAATCTCTTTACCTTTGTAAGATCTATAGATTTACTGTGGCTACTGACCAGAAATGATCCTGCTTATTGCAGGTGTAAATGTATATCCCTGCATTTGGCAAGGACCGCACTAAATGGAGTATGTTCTGGCTTGCTGATTCAGTGTTGTTGAATAGAAAGAGAAACTGAATCGTTTACTTGGAAAATAAAGAATCGAAAGTAATGCCACCCAGGTCTGCATTATCAGTGTTTGGTCCTGGTGATGATTGTGATAATTGAATTTACGTCCTAAATATGAAGCCACGGCAGAAGTATGTTTTGGTAGGGCTCCAAAAAAAGGTATGGTTCTCAGGCACGTTTTTTTCCAGAAATCATTGCTGGTGGGCCATTTTTTATTTTTTACTTCTTTTGTTTGTTTCAATAAAAAGTCACATGATAGGCAAAAGCATAATTATAACAGAAAATCTTTGCTAAACAGGCAAAAGCACTACATAACAAAGGAAATATGATCAAAATTGTATTAATTTATCTTCTTGAAAGATGAAAATCAAAATTTTTTATGTGGCAGGGTTAAAATTGACGCGTGCATTGCTTGAGAACCATATCTTTTTTTTATTGGCCTTAAACTTTGTGGTTTGAGATTGACATTGTATAGCATACTTGAATGGCAATCAACATTCAGAAAAACTGTCTTTTCACCTATATATATTATAGAAAGGGGCCAATGATAAATCAATGCTCAGTCACTAGTGGACATGAATTTATAGGCTTGGCTGTAGAAGAGATGCGGGTGCCCTCTGGTGTGCACATTTTGTACCTTTGAATAATAAATAAATAACAATTGATCCATTACTAGGAGATGAACTTTTTGATTAAAAATAATGTTTTTATAATCAGTGGACCTTTACTTATGATCTTTTACCTTCAGAAGTTTAATGCACTTTTTGTTACTTTTATAAAATATGTTAATTTGTTACAAGTTGGTTTTGTGCGTGTGTTTACCCGAAATATATTCTTTTTTTATTAGCTTTGCTCTTTTTATATGTATTGCAATATGTTTTAAAAGTTTAAGAGTGCTGATGTAGTTTTCTGCTATATAGATAAATTATAATTATTATCATTAATTTTATTATTAATACATGATGAGAGAGATGACAGACAGATATAGATTTTATTCATGGGAGCTAAGTTACATGAATGTATGTCAGTCATTGTGTACTTGAAATGTACGGATTTTATAGCACATTATTTAAAATTAAAAAGACTTTATTCTACTAATTCTGTCAACTCAACACATAACAGTATCATTATTCAGAAACAGTATATATTCAAGTAAGATAGCATACCAGACTTATTAAACTGCCAGATGTGACATCCAGTGGACATTTAGTTGAACTAGTTGTTGTGTGTGAACCTGAGTCTCGGTACTTCTTGCATGCTGCTATATTAAAGGGATATGATTACTCTAGGGAGATATTATCAGACAAATTAAGGTCCTCATAGTGGTTATGAAAAGAACAAGATTTATATTTAGATGGCAGTATTACAAGATTATTTTGCTCCATGTGATTAACATTGCCAGTAATTAACCTGTACATTGACTTATGACTTTTAAATCATTGTTATCTCTGGTAAGAAGACAGAATCATTTTCAATCTATTTTTGTGTATTTTACATACTAGATTTATTCAACTGCATTTGAGTTTCATATACCGGTACCTTATCACTGCATATGGTGATCTGTGCTCTACACTACTGTGGACATTGGATATTTTACTGGCAGACCACCCATATTGGCCTCGTGAATAAATAACATTTTAAATGTGTACATTTTTCTCAGAGATTTGTAAACTAGTACTAGTAGCAGGTTTTTCACTGCTCTTCAACAGAAATTTAAAAAAAAAATCTTTAAAAATTTTTTTTGGGGTATAATAATTAATTGAGTATTTATAATGAAAGTCATGACACAAGTTATGATATTTGAAATTTGGACTAAAAACACTAATGGAATTTTACCCAGATTTCAGGTCTACATAATGCCATTATTATAAATGACCTTGCCTGAACATGACAAGTTTGTACTCATGCACTTTGACCATGAAGAATGATCTTGGAATTATTTGACCTTGGGTCTAGCAGCAGTAAGTTGTTTGGTCCAACTCACCGTTCACAAATCTAAGTACTGTTATTATTTGGACTTAAGTCTTGTGGTATGCTATTTGATCATACCTGTCAAGGCCAGGGTACAGTCACCAACAGGACAGTCAACTTGAATATTTACTAGTGTCAAGAGGATCAGATTCCATGTGAAACCCTCTCACATTTTCACCCCAGCAATGTTAGTGTACACATACCCAGAATCCCATGAGTCTGCCAGAGGCGATGTTTGTTGCTATGGTGGTTGTTTGTCCACTTGACCTTGATGTTGACACATGGTTTGTGTATATTGTTTTCATGTATTCATCACCATAGAGAGCAATTTTACCTGTCAGAGACTAGGTAACAAATGTAACTGACCTTTTATGTACAATATATGGACTGAACTCAATAATCCATGCAGATAGCAGCAAGGAGACTTAGGATTGCCTATATACAGGGAACAGTATATGACCAGTCAATCTTGAGATTGCCTTCAATGCCACTCTGGTCAGACTTTAATAATCATGCCATTATGATCACTACATCAAAGGCTCTATTGACCTCAAACTGTCACCTTTTCATTACTGCTTATTTCCTCCTAGTAAATGACTTGGAAATCGTAATCCATCCACAAACCCAGTTCACTACCTGGGAAAAAACCCACATAATATTCAGTCATTTCTATTGAAGCATATAGAAGAATTAATTCAGCTTTAAATCTGGTACATACCCTGGCTTTATTATATTTGAGCCCTAGGTATTCACCTAGGAATAAAAATTCAATCATGTACCATTAAAGGAGGCACTGTGGTGTATAACGCCTATGAGACATGAGGCAGCTATGTTTTTCTCACTGTCGTTATTAATATTACTTTGATAATTATGAATATAAGCAATGGTTGATTAAAGGAAACAAAATTCTCTTTCACACCTGGATAGTTTCCAGTCCTTCATGACTCTATTGCTGTAACTCTTCTCTAATAACCGGCATAATCCTGCTAATGCATCGAGAAATATGAAAAACGTAAGATTATATGTTCATATACTGGTATGAAAAAAGGACAGTTGATCACTGTGATTAAAGTTCCTCAGGATGAGGCAGGAAATGTATGTTCCTCTATTTTCTGTTAAAATTCTTTCTTTGCAGAAAATATTTTCAACAATTTTCACTTGTATTTCTCTGATTAAAATAATAGAATAAAAATGTTTTCCTCCATAGCTGTTCTATAAGCTTTGTCTTTTTGTGACAGTACACAGAGGTTCAGGTATTTGATTGATTGGTTCATTAGTTTAAGTTGCTCAAGATATCAGACTTCATTTGACTGATAAAGGGCCTAGTATATTAAAATTTCTCATAGTTAGAAATGTGCCTTCAGACACTTTGCTGTTAAGCATTTGCTGTTAAAGCATAAGAAAATAATTGTATATGAAAATATGGCAGTTTAATTATCATCGCACTAGAATATACGAAACAGAAAAAAAAATATCTGTGATTCTGGACTAACAAGTACTAAACACAACCCCGATATCTCTGAAACAGAATGCTCATTAACTTGTCTTTCACAAACACCTCAGTGCCTCAAAGCAGACATTGAAGCTCATGACAAGGGAAGTTGAATATGAAACATTAAGGATAATCTGAGTGAGAGATTATAAGGGGTGGTTTACTGAGGAATTATGGTATTTCTCGATCTAAGATAACTGTACCAAAATATGTAGTCTAAGACTACATGATTACCTCCTCGAGGTTAATTGTCAAATTTTCTTTTGTTTTACAGTGGCATGGTTTACCAGTGTGGTTTACAGGTGAGCACTAGCGCAAAGATGACCCCATGCAATATACCTATACCCAATCCCTAACCCTCGGCTGAAAGTGACACAAAGAGAAGCTCTCATGATAATATAAATTCCTTCAGTTAAAAATATGGTGAACTAGATTACTTCCAAAATATAAAGAATTGTACCTTTTGGGTTATCCTAACCTGCCAAAAAAATTCATTAAAATCTGTACAAACAAAAATTGCTGACAGACAAACCAACAACAAACCAAGGGAATAAAATATCTCACCACCTGGGGATGGGGGGGGGGGGAATAGTTTTATAAATCTGAGAACCTTATATTTAACTCATGATCAGATAGGGCAGATTGTAGTATATACTTACCAGCTTCTGTGGCTCAGGGGTAGAGCACAGGAGTCAAAGCCAGGATATCCCAAGTTTTAATCTCCACTGTGGAGGTGAGTTTTTTCATGGTTAATTCCAACCCAGTGCTGCAGTGCTCTGCAGGCTTAATTGGAAGGCCAAATGGCTGTGTTTGACTCACAAATGAGTGTGCTTTTCCGGGGTTCCTTGGTGGTGTGACCCAGCTATAGGGAGGATTTCACACCCAGGGCCTGTAGGTGTAGTAGTTACCAGGCCTGGTTAACACCAGGATAAAACTTGAGAGGAAGCACGTGATACTGCCCTGTCACATAGTCCTAAACTGGAATGGAATTCTGCAGATTTACATATACTTTACATATACCAACAAAAAAACATTAAAAAAAAGATTGTGGTTAATATTGATGGGTGTATGTCAATTAATTACAAAACAACTAGGAAGAGGTAGTTAAAACAACAAAATGTTGATGAGACCAAACATTGATGTTTTAATTAGTATTAATGAAAAAAACCCACCTGCATGGCCTAGATAAATTGCCCAATTTACCATTTATATATCCATTGGTTCAGAATAATGTTAAAATCTGATCAGGAAAAGTATATCAAAATCATGTATGAGAGAGAATATTAACAAATACACAAGATAAACAGAAAAACAGATAATCAAATTTGTAAAATGTGTTTCATACATATACATATATTTACAAATACACTGCACTGAGACAGAAAATGTCTCTATTTGCAGTGGATTTCATCTTTACTGTTTATAAGCCTTTTTGGCTGAGTGTATATTTAAATTGAATAGAGCGCAGGACACATGACTTACTGATATTTATATTTACTTCACATAAGTTCTGTCTATATGCCTGTGTTTTTGTATGTCTTGTTGCAAGATGGCTTAAAATTTACAATTTGCATGAAAGTATTGGTAAATGCAGCTCATTGTTTAATTAGGTCATTCAGATGGGATACTGGTTCAGTGGATAGGCCAGGTGCCCGTTTTCACAGCAGCTGATACTAGGATCCCTGTACAGGCATCTTCTTTATGATAAATTGTCCATTCTCTTAAATATACATGCATATATAAATGATCAACCATGGAAATGGTATTTGCTCTTCACTCTGAGCTTTAATTCTTTTCTGCCTGTGGAAGTAGATATATGTTTATTTAAGATAAGGATATGACATATATTGATCAAGGGGGGGGGGGGGGGGTTGCATTATGTGCTATATCAAAGATATGTACATTGCTGAAGGACACTGGCAGGAGGTAATTCAGCTACACCTCATTAACCTTACCAGGAGCGTTTTACTGGCCACCTGTTGTTGCTGAGACAGATCAGCAGTTGGACTGTTTGTATAGTGAACTACATGGTGATACCTGTTTGGGGGTGTGTTTATATATGTATATATATATGCTTGGGCTACTCTTACCATCACTCCACATACCTGTACACAATGAAACTAAGTTCATCAAAGAGCAGAAGGTAAATGGTTCATGTATTTGTGAGACATAAAAACTGTTAATGTTAAAGCTTGTTTTATTATCACTACAAATCAACTCATGTCTGCTTTAATTCTTAATTAATGGTTTGAAAGTTATTTAGGTTAATTAGTTCATGAGTTATTCTATGAGAAGATATAGCTCTTTTGTTTGTGTCCAATTCCTGGTTAATGCTGTCTCTGACGTTAAATCACTGCATTATCTTTCATCACAGGCAGTCTTAAAAAAAAACTCCTTTTATTTGAGGAAGTTTCAAAGTAAATCTTGAATTTCATTTATGTACCTAGATTTTGAAACCTTCTTTAGAAATAACCTTTATTCAAATTACATAAACATGCAACCGTGATAAATAAAAAAAAAACTTTAATTTAAATTAACTTCCATGGAGATCATCAATTAATTTCATGTTCAGTTTACAGTTTGATTAACAGAGTGATAGAAATGTTTTGGAAATTTCTTGATTTTGAGAATCAAGGAAACAAAGATAAAGAGAAAGAAATACTTGATTTGACATAAAGTTATGCACTATTACATGTATATATGTTACACCCCGATTGTGAAATTGCCCATTTCATGTAATAGAGAAATTTTTTGCCCAGTTCATGAAATGGGCAACCACTTTGCCCATTTCATGTAATGGGCAAAATGACAAAACTCTACTTGCCCATTTCATGAAATGGGCAACTAGACAATCGACGGTTTACTCCTCGATTCTGTAAGGAATGGTAAACCATTTGAATGGATTCTTCTGATTAATTGAAAGATCCAGGAAGGAGACTGCTTCTGGTGCTGTCGTAAGACCACTTACAGTTGAAGATCTTAACGAAAGGGCCCAAGTTGACTTAATGGACATGCAGACCGTGAAGGATGGAAGTTACAAATTCATCCTGCACTATGTGGAGTACCTCACGAAGTTCCATGTGATTCCCCCTTTGAAATCAAAGACAGCAGGTGAAGTTGCAAATGAACTGCTGTACATCTTCCTAGATTTTGGAGCCCCACACGTGCTTCAGTCAGACAACGGCAGGGAGTTCACAGCTCAAGTTATACAGGAACTACGCACTCTTTGGCCTGAACTTGTTCTCGTCAACGGTCGTCCTAGACATCCACAGAGCCAGGGATCCGTGGAAAGAAGCAATGGCGACATGAAGTCAAAGCTGATTGCATGGATGAGGGACAATAACAGTACTAAGTGGAGCTATATACCCTCTGAGGGTCAAGTGATATATGTTCTTCGAGAGCCGGACATTGTTACAAATATTCTTCCAGAGGACAGTGCTGACCAAGAACTTGGTGACAAGCCTTCCTCTACTGCAGACGTGATCACCACTGTGACTCCTGAAACTGTGTGTGACAAGGCCCAGACATCAAATTGCAAAAGAGCTCGAACTGAATCCATTGCTGAACAAGAACCTTCCTGTAGTGTGGATATTGGTACAACTGTGACTCCGGAAACTACAAGTGACAACACTGAGACATCAAATGAGACAGAACATCCAGCCAAACGAGCAAGGACTGCAGCTTCTGCTTGAATCAAACATCAAGCATCCCGCATGCTGGCTCGCAGCACACGTTCACTTAAAGCCCTAGGACTTGAAGTTGGAGACAATGTGGCAGTACCTGTATCACAGTTCGACAGAAGCAAAGATGACCCACCTAATGTTATTGGAGTTGTCCTCTCAGCTGATGAATCAGGATATACAGTTGGCACAAGGAGTGATATTATAAGGGGAAAGATGGCCCGAAACCAGTTAGAATTTATTCAGTTCAGTGGTCTAAAAGCAGAGGATGTTCCAGCTGAGCAGCTTACTTTGCATGAAATTGTCAGAGCACAGAGTGTTTGTGGAGGCCAGGGTTTCAAGAGATGTCACTGTAAGAAAAACTGTCTAAGTTATAGATGTTCCTGCTTTAAGGCCGGACTGAGATGCAATAGTGCATGTCACACCTCAAAGTGTTGTGAAAACGTGGACAAGTAAATATTTAGATACTTGGATAATCTGGGGCGCTGTTCTTGTGTTTGTGAAGGGACATATTATGATAAACACGTGATTACATTGAGTGACTCAGTGACGCCTCAACTTTATGAAAATACTATCCAAATGTTATGAAAAGTATGGTGAAACGTTCAAAAATGCCTTTCTGTTGATGGGGCATAATATGATATATAAATGAGTGACTCAGTGACTCCGTATATTTATGAAAATGTTTTGAAAAATGGTGATATGTCCAAATATGTCCAGATATAACCATGTGCTTACATTGAATGATTCAGTGACAATGATATACCCATAGTGAGTTATAGTGAATTATAGTGAATTGTTCATATGTTTATACCAAAAATAAAGTGCAGCTAATTATACCAATGTTCTGTTATCATTTGACACTGATAGGATTAACTTGACATGCATGGATGCGTCGGTATGCCTGATTTTGTGTGATCAGAATCGATGAGAGATCTGTCAGTTTTGGAGGTGCCCATTTCATGAAATGGGCAACAGTATTCTTGCCCATTTCATGAAATGGGCAGCTGAATTTAGTCATTTTGCCCATTACATGAAATGGGCAAAGTGGTTGCCCATTTTATGAACTGGGCAAAATCATTGCCCATAACATGAAATGGGCAATTTCACAATCGGGGGTAACATATATATCAATATATCACTTGTTTTATTTATGTCAGGAGACTTGTTAAGGGATTTAATCAGATGACACAACAGCCACCTGTGACACCAAGAGAAATCATACAACACTAATAAGGTTCAGGGTTTAACATTTGATAACTTTGAGATTGTTTGAATTATTAAGGAAATTTAGAAGAAAATGAGAAGTTTACGGTAGCCATGAGGTCTAGTCATGTATTTGTCTCTTGTCCCATGTTCCAATTATGAAGTGTTCCATTAATTTTCCACTAGGAAAACATACTTACCTAGGGATACCCCATTAGAAGTTCTACTTTTTTGCGACCCAAAATTAGATGACAAATCAAGGAAATATTCGAATCGGTAGCAAACTTTATTGAAAACTCTATATTCTAACAGATTCTAACATAAAATAATTTGAAAATTTTGACAAACTCATCCCACACCCACCAAAACTCTCTCTATGCTCTCTACTGGCACCTTACACTTTCCAAATCACAACTAAAAACATAGTCATTATGCTATCCACATCTTCCATGATACTTCATATGACTGCAGTCATCAATATGTTAACATCTCACCCCTCCTGCCATGCATCAGAAAATTATAACTTTGGAATTCAGGAGCGAGCTTCAAAAGTTGTAAGTAGCTTGCACTCAATCTATTGATACATGTTTATATTTAAAAATGTGCTTAGGTAGAATACCACATGAATGTACTTACTTTGAATTGTGTCAACAAATCATTCAAACAAAAAAATTAATTTTCCAGAAATGGCTAAACAACCAGGGGCTTGCTGATCAAAGGAGATTGCCATATAAATTTGTTTCATGAGCTTTGTATTATAATATATACAAATATATATATATATATATATATATATATATATATATATATATATATATATTTATATATATATGTGTATTTATTTTATAATATATACATATATATATATTTATATTTATATTTATATATATATTCGTATTTATTTTATAATATATACATATATATATATATATTTATATATATATATGTGTATTTATTTTTATATATAATAAATATAATAATATACATATGATAATATGTATATATTAAAATTTAAAGAAGCAACATTTAGTATATGATATAGATAAAAGGTTAACAATACCTGATGCATTGGATGCACCTGTTCACCTTTCCTGTATTATAAGTGTTCTTCTGCAGTTTCCATGAATGTCAGATCCAGGGTGTTAACAGGATACTAACAGGTAAATGTAACAGGAAGTACAGAAAAGAAAGTTATGTGGAAATAAACCACTCAGGTGTGCTATTTATAGTGGAGGAGATACAAACATATAATCATTACATGGGTTTTTCACAGGTGCTTTTTCTCTGTATTGGTTATTCTTTGGAAAACAATTTCAGGTGTTTTGTCCTTTAAGCCAAGGTGATATAAACATATAATTCAAATTGTTACTTAAGTTTATCCAAGGATGATATTCCCTAATTTTAAATCTTGTTAAGCTGATGCTCAATTCCTTGATTACTGCAGCGGTAAGGTTACTTACTAGCTACTATATATCTTGCATTGGTCATAAATTCATGATTTTCTTTTATAGTTATAAAAAAATATGAATGTTAAGATGTTAGCCAATTTGTATTTAAAGTACATTTCAGGAATCTTAATACTGGAAACACAGACATAAAATACCATTTAGATATTTCTTGAGCCAATTAATTTTTGAAATATTTAGATATACATATCTAATAGACTTAGGCCAGTGATGTGTTGTAAGGTAGTTACCATGTAACTCCAATTGGAGGTCAGCTTACTTCATAAGATGTTTGTTTTTTACTTGTCATAACTTGTCATAACATTGACATTGTATAAAAAAGTTCTTATGCACTTTAAATTATGTCTGAAAAAAATATCAGCTTTGATAAAATATCTCTGCATTGAATGAATAGACAGTATTTTATTCATTCAAATATTGTTATAGCATCTCCTAGTTGTGGTTATTTATGTATATATGTGGCTACAAAGAGATGAAACCATTAAGTAATTGGTTGGTCATGTATTTCACACAGGGTGTATGGTTTTCATGATCTTCCAATAGATTTCAGGATGACAATCTTTTTTCAGATGGAGCTCAAGTTTCGTGTTGCCGAAGCATTAATATTTCTTCTCTGAATGACCATATATGCTTCATTTTCAGTGTCAGCATCACGGGCACTCAGCATTCGTGGCTGATTGATATCGTAAATTTATTCAGCGACAGATAACTGATAACATTGCTATAGTTTATGGCCCACTTGTGATGCAAGAAGATTTTTATTCCTATTGTTTCCATGGTGACCTAATTACTTTGCAACCCCTCTCCACCGGTGAAATAAGACGTGGCATATATATATATAAGGCCAAAAAAAAAATAAGATATGGTTCTCAGGCACTTTTTTTCAGAAATCGGTGCGGGCGGGCGGTATTTTATTTTTGACCTTTTTTTTCAATGCTCCGATAAAATGTCATATGATCAGTGAAAAGCATGAAAATAACAATTTTTTTTGCTAAACAGGTAAAAGCACTACATAAATTGTACTATTTTTCTACTTGAAAGATAAAAATCAAAATAAAAATTTTTGATGCGGGGGTTAAAAATTGACGGGGGCGGTGCCTGAGAACCACACCTTTTATTTTTTTTGGCCTAAGGCAGATATTATATTGATATATAGAAGAAATGATAACTCCCAGCTGTTGAAACTCTACACAAGCCTTTCATTAATTTTGCCTACTGTAGGGATGACCAGGCACATGTTTGACAAATAAAATGCAAATGGATAGGTAGACCTATGAGATTGATTATATTTTTTGCAAGTTAAATTAGGTCAAGCAAGACACCATGCCATGAATAAAATAAATCAGATACTTGGTTTCCTTTGCACAGTAATAAGTAATAACCTCTGTAACAAGAGAGGTCAGTCCATAATATTTGCATAATTTTTGTGGATTATATTCCAGTTAAAGCTGATCAACAAACAATTGATCCTATTCACCGATACCATTCATCCCATGTTCAATGATTACAGGACATCATCCTGACAGTACATTTACTTTAAATTAGCCTCCTTAGTTCAGGCTGATAGTATAGATGGCACTGTTTTCCGTCTTAATTTCCACCTCATTTTCCAGGCTTCACAGAAACCATAATGCTGCCAGCTTACATTAAATCTCATATCTATCTTACTTAGGCTGATAGCTAAAGCTAAGCCAGATTGAGATACATGTATATACTAGAGGTCTTTCTCATGACATGGATATGTATTTCTGAGAAAGTTATCCCATCTGAGGCCTCTGTTAGGATTGATTATATATAACAGGGAACTATCTTATTCATATATATATAACAGAAAAAAATATAGAAAGATAATATCCCATGTAAGGAAAAGTATTTCTCTATAGATTCTATCATTCATTTCCTGTCAAAGCATTGATAGTGTTTTATCAGCTGATAGGTCAGACACGTTCTCTGGATAGTCCATGTGCACCATGGAAAGGCAAGTGCTTGCCTTATCAGGGCTACATTTAGGAATGATTTATGACATCAGCTGTGCCAGCAACCCAGTATTTATCTTCCTGTTATAATGCCCCTGACACTGCTAAGCAGCATGCGATTCCCACAATAATAAATCTGCAGATGTTTAATTGAATTAATGGTCAGAGTCGCAGTGTGTATGTGACTGTGTATTAGTTATAAATACAGACTGACCAACTGTGTTTATAGAGACAGCATTTGTGAAAAATTAGAGGTGGAAAAAACACAGGGTGAACTTTTTCAGTAGTAAAGTATTCCATCTTTTTTTTTTGTGTGTGCCAATAACAATGTATTATAGACACATATAGTTCTCATGATAAATAGCTAAATCATCCATACTTCTCTCCAGGTGTGTGTACATCTGTTGGTCATGATATCAGTTTAAATTTCATGTTTTTGTTAAATACAGACTGACCAACTGTGTTTATAGAGACAGCATTTGTGAAAAAATTAGAGGTGGAAAAAAACACAGGGTTAACTTATTCAGTAGTAAAGTATTCCATCTTGTTTTTTTGTGCCAATAACGATGTATTATAGACACATATAGTTCTCATGATAAATAGCTAAATCATCCATACTTCTCTCCAGGTGTGTGTACATCTGTTGGTCATGATATCAGTTTAAATTTCACGTTTTTGTTTGCTTTTATAAAAAAAAAAAGAAATTACAAGGAATTTGAAGGAAGTCCTGTTCATAGTTTGTGGTGAAAACAACTATTATTGTCCTGACTGAACCAAAATAAAATATATTGTATTTAAAGAACCAATGAGTGCTGCCCTCTATCACAGGATGAATTAATTAATTAGGATCAGGTTTCAGATGAACTATATGTTGCAGCAAACATTTATGTTAACTTATAACACCATGATGTTATTTACTGCCAGGTCAAACAAAATTGCTGACAAATGTTTCTCAAGGGTGATTTGATTTCAGGAATATGTATTCACCAAAAATAAATGTATACTTATTAATGTTCATATAGAATCATAAAGTGTTTATTTATGCTTTGTCTAGACCTTAGAAATTTTGAACATTGTTTTTGTAGACAAGTCTTATTGATGTTTCTCACAATTTAAATTAGCAGACAAAAAGTTTAGATGTCTCACAACAGAGTCAATGATTTTATTGCATGTTTTTAAAACAGTTAAAGTCATAGACAAAAGAATTGTTTCCAAATGACAATTTGTTACCAAATATCTGTCTGTGTCCCATTTATCTTTTTATATACATGGTATGGTGGCTCCAATTAATTTGTCAATTAATATTGCCACATCCTTTTTTTTATCATTACCATTTGGAAATGGTTGCCAAACTGAATTTTGAACTGATGGAAATCTGTAGTGAAAAAAATAAAGAAAAATTATATTGTGCTACATTAAGCAAATATATTATATATCACAATGAAATAATGTATACATAACACATGTACAAATACAAGACCCACTCAATTAGAGTTGAATCAGTCTGTGAAATGTATTTTCATTTTTTTTCCGAATTTATTATCTATTCATTTATTGCCACAATATATATATTATACATGAAACAGTTCATTTATATATAACTACTGTGCAATAAGGAAACTAAAATCAAACTATTCATGATATATAGGAAACAAAATAATAAACATATGATTATAATTATGAAAGTTAATTTAAATATAATATATATGATTCTTAAGTTGAGGAAAATATAGAGTTTTTCTGTAGGTTCCAGTTTAACATACTGGCACATGGGGAAAAATGCATTCTTTTTGTTCTGTAATGATATTCCTCCAAGTTTTTGCAAAATAAACCAGATATATAGATTACCTTTCAAAATTAACTTTAAACCTATATATATATGAACCATCACTATAATTGTAGATATTTTCTAGAGTTAATAACCTGAGGGAAATTAACATATTGTGTATGACTGTATGTGAATTATAATGTAATGTGTAAAGCCAGAAATAGAAATATATATTACCATGTGAAAACCTTTTTTATATAACCAGTATCTGTATAAAAGAACTGAGTAAAGTAGGAGAAATATTAAGGTTCAAGTCAAGCATTGTCTAAATGAGTAAAAGAACATTTAAAATAGTGACTCTGTTATTTACATATACAACAAGCAATAAAGTTCTTTCACCTCACACAGTGTCCGTGTATAGAGTATGCCACCGTATTATTGTAGTACACTTGCCATGGTGATCGCTGGAATACCGTACACATTGTATTGAGCTATGTTTATCATTCAGAACTAAGTTTTGTACACACAACAACAGTGTCCGACAAGCTGAACACAGCAAAGTTAGCTTATAAAAGTGACAAGTTAGTACATGTTATTAAACTACAAATATTACAGTGTTCTGCTGCCCTGATCCAGTGCTGGTATACAGTCTGCTTGCTACATTCACAGCGGCTTATACAGTCAGCATTACAGAAGATTATCCCTGATCCACTGGTACTGGATCACTGGAGAAAACTAGTTCATCTTTTATGTACCTCGGCATTTCTGCTGAATTAAAGACCTAAGGAGACTTAATCTTGTAGCCGGGTGCTCCTTTTGTGAGACATTGAGAGAAAAGCAAGCTTGGAGGTCATGTACAGAGAAAGATGGGTCTGTTGTTATTATCCCCTTACGCACTGCAAATGAAACAACTCAGAAATGTTTCTATTATGTTTTCAGTATTTGAGATATACTGTCTCAAAAATGAATATAATTAAAATTGAAAAAAAGTTAAAATCTACCTAGGCTTTTTTTTAAATCAACTTAGGATGTTTATGCATAAGGCATAAAATATCAAAAATGGACAAACAAAATGTTTGTATAAACCTATATGTGTTCAAAAACAATGTCATTGCATTTACACATCTAAAAGCTTTGTGACAAATGTGTAATTACAGCTGCTGTTGTAGTATGCATGGTTATTGTCCCACTCCAAATTGTACATGTATAATTGTTTTGATGCTGTATGAGTGAACTTTCTTGCATCACAAGCAAGTCAAGCATTTTGTCCAGGTAAATGCACAAAATGTTTAAGAACCC
The DNA here is from genome assembly GCA_026874595.1 of Sipunculus nudus. Lineage (NCBI taxonomy): Eukaryota > Metazoa > Annelida > Sipuncula > Golfingiida > Sipunculidae > Sipunculus > Sipunculus nudus. The sequence continues at coordinate 61,732,061 of CM049313.1, forward strand.
TTTAGAATATTCAATGCATTGATTGTTTGAAGGAGACAATTATTAGCTCTCTGAAAATCACCCATAGAAACAAGGACAGCTTTATTGTATCCCCAGACAAAGTCGGGGATACTATTTTTTCATGCCGGTCCTGCCGCCGCATATAAATTTTGTTGGCGCCATAACTCAAAAAATTATTCATGGATCTTTACCAAACCTGGTATATGTATAGATATGGGTGAGAGGACAAGGCCTATTTTAAAATGAGGTCATAACCTTAACTAGGAGAGTGTCCTTGACCTTAAATAGGTTCAATTTTAGGGAAAATCACACAAATTCTAAAATATCTCAAGAAATCTTGCATGGATTGATCCCAAAATCAAGTTGATCGAAGATCATGGATAGGGTTGTCATGTTTCAGAAACTGGTGGCACCACCTATTATTCTTTACTTGTTTTCATGCCTTTTAATACCCCCAAAATTGCCACTTGACAGTACTGTGAGTAATTTAAGTCAAAAACTAATAGACATATTTCTTTTATATTATGCATATACATAGACATGGGTTATGGGATGATGTTTATTTAAATTTGAGCATGACCTTTCCTATGAGAGTGGCCTTGACCTTGAATATCGCCATATATGGTGAAAATGGCACAAAATTTCTCAATAAGGGATGCATGGATTGGTCCAAAAATCAACTTGACCAAAGATCTTGGATAGTTTTGTCATGTACCGGAAACTGGTTGCGCCACTTGTTATTCTTTTACTTGTTTTTGTGCCATTTAATACCCCCATCATTGCCACTTAACAGTACTGTGAGCATTATAAGTCAAAAACTAAAAGACAGATTTATTTTATATTATGCATATACATAGACATGGGTTATAGGATGATTTTTTATATAAATTGGGGTCATTACCTTCCCTGTGAGAGTGGCCTTGACCTTGAATATTGCCATATATGGTGAAAATCACACAAAATATTAATATCTCGATAAGGGGTGCATGGATTGGTCCAAAAATCAACTTGACCAAAGATCTTGGATAGTGTTGTCATGTACCAGAAACTGGTAGCGCCACCTGTTATTCTTTTACTTGTTTTCGTGCTGTTTAATACCCAATCATTTCTTCTTTACAGTACTGTGAGCATTATAAGTCAAAAACTAATGGACAGATTTCTTTCATATTATGCATATACATATATATATGTCAAGGCCCAGATTGCGATCTGGACAGATCTTAGATCTTTCCAGCCCAAATTGTGATTGCAGTTTAGGCCGGTCTGAACTGCGATTGCAATCCAGGCTGGCCAGATCTTAGATCCATCCAGCCCAGATTGCGATCGCAGTTTAGTCCGGCCAGATTGCGATCCTGTCTTTTTTGCTTCAGGATCGCAATCTGGGCTGGACAGATCTAAGATCTGTCCAGATTGCAATCTGGGCCTTGACATATATATATAGACATGGATTAGGGGATGATGTATATTGAAATTTGGGTCATGACCTTTTCTATGAGAGTGACCTTTTCTATTAGAGTGGTCTGATATAATTGTTGCTGAAGATAGGGGGCCTGTTCTTAAAGGGGGGAGGGGATAAATTGTCTGGGAATACTATGGCACCTGCGGTGCCAAGAAATATCTAGTTAATTATGTAATATAATAAATCATAAAATTATCTTACTCAGTAATGGATAAACAGCACATTCTCACTTAATGTCATTAAGACCACCTTTGTTTAGTGACCAACTCAAAATAATGACCACTTTCATTAACAGTCCCTGTTCTTTTTTCCTACTTATGACCTCACTCAGCTGACCACCTCGAAAATACGAACACTAAATCGAGGTCCCACTGGTGATGATACTTTCAAGTTTTTCTGTAATAAAGCAGTGGTTTGGTATCAGTTGAGTTATATCTAAGAGAGGTATGAAAAATAACCATATAATAAGGAGAGACCCACTGAGTTTTCTCTCAATTTCTTTAAAAGACCAGACTTTGAGCAAGATGTTTTTTTAATTTTAGTTGGTTCACTTCAGTGTAGCAGGCCTTGAGATTCAGATGTCTCTGGTCCTTGTGAAACACTCAGGTTTACCTCAACTCATGTGAGAGTAAACTTGAAGAGCTGGCATGAGTAAATTTGAAAGTGGTGGCTTCAGTCATGCCAGTTTGAACAGCCCTTGAAAAGCAAGGCATCTTTCCAACCTTTTGAAATTGAATTTGTTGTACAAAATATATCTTGGAAATTAATTTGAAAAAATATTGTGATAATATTCAAATATAAAAAAAAGGTAAAGAGGTAAAACAGACAAAGACCTAACACTGTAGATTAGTAACTATCGGACAGCTCTCTGCCGTGTCAGATATGTGAGGGACATGTGACCCCAGTATTTCATAAAATCTCAAAGTGTCGAGATTGTGAGCTGTTTGTAGACAGACCTGATTTGAGTGTTGTTCTTTGTCACTAGTATAGAGACCAAGTTGTCGTGGCAGATATGAGGGATTAATCTAGAGCAGTTCAGGTTGTTTTATCAGCAAAAGGCTGTCTGTGACAAGAATCAGTATAGAAAATTTATAAATTATCCATCACTAGGTTGTTATCATGTTAACACAGAAGCTAGCTTATTTCATTACATATAGTTTTCCACTGAAAATGACTATACCTTTGGGGAGATATTGGTTTAGAGTCATTTAAGAAATTGTGTGCTTTACAATTATAGGGAGTCTGTTTTTTTGTACATGCAAAACATCTGCCAGTAAAAAAAAGAATGTCCTTTCATTCTTTTCATTCCTTCAGTTGGTACTCAATTAATGGTTTGGCAGTGTTATTGACAGAATTTATTTTTAAATTTTCACCTGACATAATTTGTTTTTCTTTTAGTTTAAAATTAATTTACTGTATTTATGTATTACAAAAAATTTATTACCCCTGGAGCTTTTTACTGGAATGCAGTAGTGCACATATGATGTGGAAGTGTATTGCATTTGGCCAGAATAATAGCAAAAGAAGAACTTTATAATGTCATGGGTCATTGTATGCTAAATTATGTTAATAAGATTAGACTAATGATCATTGTATAAAATCATCCTGTATAACTCTTGGTCCCTAGACAAATGCCTCTTACCATCAGACAGTAGACCTTCAGTGTGTTTTCCATGGTATCTAACAACGTTTGATGGCTGGTAATAGGGGAATGAACATTGGGTGTCATCATCTTGTCAGTGTAACTTACGGCAAATTTCCTGTTTCCTGTATCCCCTTGATGAACTTCCTGAGCTTGAAGGGGAGGCCCAGTAATTACCTGTGTGCTTGTGATTCAAAATGCTCTCTCTCTTTCACTGGATGAAAAAAAAGTCAGCACTGGCCAGGTTTTATGTACTGCTAGCTGCTTATTAACATAGTATAGACAAGAAACCAATCAGGGTCTATTGATTGCAGCATTTTAACAGGTGGTTTTCCTGGAATTTTCTTGGCGGTCTTTGAGATTCTTTTTTTTTATTTCATTGCTTAAACTTGTTTCAATATTTGATGGAAATGAGCATGTTTTTCTAGCGGATTTATTATTTTGTTTTACTCAGTTGACATTTGCAGAATTAAGGACTGGCTTCTGTTGCACAGGGGTAAAGCACAGGACTAAAGGTTGGGAGATCGGGAGTTCAAATCTCAGCTGAGGCGGTGAGATTTTTTACGGTCCACCCAGGATGAGGGCTCTGCAGGCTTAATCTGTTTATAAGGCAATGCCCTACAGTCGTGTTTCACTCACAATTAAACTAGTGTGCCTTTTTGGGGTTCCTTGATGATATGACCCAGCAAAAGGGACGATTATGTATCCAGGGCCCGCAGGTGCAGTAGTCACCCGGCCTGGTTGACACCAGAATATAAAATAAGATGAAGCTTGTGTTACTGCCCTGTCAATTAGTTCGGAATGGGAATTGAATTCTGCAGATGTCATTTATGCAGTTATGTTAGCATTGGTTAAAAAATGGTTACCTCCGCCAAAAAAAAAGTTTACATATGCAGTCAATAAAGTATACAAGTAAAAGTATATTTTTTTCTTGGTTTGAATAGCAAAATCATCAATTTTTCATTGCAGTGATATGTTAAAAAGAAAAACCTTGTAAGCCACAAACTGTGAAAGTTTTGACAGAAAGTTGTATATAGTTGTCACATTACCAATGTAATGGCTTTGCTTTGTGGATTATTCCCATATCCATGAATTAATAATTGATTCAGAAGATTTAAAATAATGCAACATAACTTTTCATTACATGTGACCATGCATACTTCATACTCATTTATTAGGTCCTAACCTTTAAAGCCAGATTCCCACATTCCCGGACATATCTACCAGTCTGGCTGGACTGTAAGTGCCCACTCACCTACCAATTTTTCCTTCAGATCACCAGATTTTTCTGGTCATCTTGGTCACTTCTGATAACTTCTCTAGGGAAATTATCAGAAGTGACCAAGATTACTTATGGCATCAGAAATGATAAAGAAGAAAAGATGGTTTTAAATGAGCCGTTTTTTTTTTTCATTTTCATCATCAGATCTACCAAATTTTCTCGCTGGATTTATATCAACTGATCTGACTGATTTTTCCACCAGGCAAAAAAATTGGCTTGAAGAATCAGTAGATTGGAGGAATAAAAGCTTTCAAAATAGTGCATTAAAACATGATGTATGGTTTCATCAATGAAGTCACATTTTTTTGCTCTTAATAAAAAAAACCTTTACAACCTTGAATGGCATGAGATTTACTGCATGGAACAGGATATTAACAAGTACTTGGTTAAACAGACTGGAAGTCACATGTTGTGTTGGATATATTTAATGCTCCAGTTATTGCTTGGCTACTTTGGTAACTAGTAAGATAGAGTGACCTTTCAATTCTTTATGGTAATGATTTGTTATTGATAGGTCATGGGAATTCGATCTAGAAGCAGGTTTAGGGTTGTCTGGGATAACATATTACAGGCCTTAACATTTCTTGTATTATAATTTACAGTGGATATTAAAAAGTTAAACCTTAACACAAGTTTAAAGTTTGGTGTTTGTGCTTTCTGACCATATAAGAAGGAATATTTAAAAAAAGGGTTTGTAAAATCAAAATTAAAAATTGAACGCCCAAGAGTGGATGTGTGCTATCAAATTTCAGACTCATCGAAAATCCAATATGGCCACTAGGCAGAGATCGTGGAGTGCCTTTCATGGGAATTAAGTATGTCATGATTTGTTCAAGGAATTGCCATGAAAATTGGATGTGTGCTGCTGAATGTTAACACCCATCAAAACCAGTATGGCCAAAAGACTCATTCTTTTTAGGAATGAGCATTGCAGGGCAGTAATTGAGGACCTTTTGGGTCATAGTTATTTCTAGTTTTATAAAGAACCTTTTGAAAAATTTTGTTGTTTAAGAGCAGTGTTATATTATTCTTATTCTTAAACTTATTCTTTAACAAAGAGGTATAAGTTACTTCAAAATTCAGTCCATGACATCAAACTTGCACCAGCCTATCACAAGGGCCTAGTCTCTGCATGTTCTTGTTGCAAATCTTCCTTCACATAACACCAGAGAATGCTGCATAAGCATGCATGTAGCTGTCCTCTGACATGAATTAATTGCTATAATCAAAATTATAATCCAAGAAAAAGTTAATTTCCAGTTCACTGGAGAGTAAAAGGTTGGTCACACCCACCATTACTGGAAAGGTCATAAGGCTTTTACTGGTTGTGGTTACCCTGACAAAATGGCTCAGTAGGAGGTAAAACCAAGCTGAAGAGATAAGGACACAAGGTTACAAAATAACACTTTATTATATTAATCATAGATAAAAGAGCCTTTTTTGATCTATGGCTCTAATTCTGTCAATGGTCACATTCTTTTGTTTCACCCTAATCTCACTTGTAGATTAATGACCTTGTGACCATGCTAGCCTTGGTCTCCTCTTGTTTGAAGCATAAACTATAAATTATTTTTATCTGATAGATTCTACCAAATTACTTTTGCTAGCTATTTTCAGTTTCACTGATCAGTCAACATTCCTGTATTACAGAGTAATAAATTTGAGCAAAATGTTTCCATAACATATGATATAAATAGAATCCTTTGTAGAAGAGATGAATACATCATTTGTCAGACACACAGCTCATTGGCTGATTACTAGTTTTATAATTAGTATAAATTTTGTCATTTTCTTTTTCCTGTCTTATAATCTGTATATTTTTTATGTATTTATGCTAATGAATTACCATTAATGCTATGGTTCACAGTAATGATGCTTGACTTGCTGTGGCTATGTTTTTGTAAACAGTCTTGGGAGCTGATGACATGAATTAAAATAGGTTTTTACAGAACCAAGCTTTGACTGTAATTGCTATAGGTCTAGCTGGAATTTTAAATTATCTAAAATTTCATAATATGTTTGATTTTTGACTCATCAGTAAAATTGTACTTACAGTGTTAGCTTAACTCCTTAGCTTGATAGCCTTGATTATTGAGTTATGTTTGTCTTATATTTATTTCTAGTCCTCTAACTTCTCTTTATCGCATTTCAATGTCTGATATGTAATAAATGTAATTCAAAGTTGTTTTCACAAGTATCTTTTAAACAGTATATGTCAGATATGCATGTTTATCCAGTTTGTTGAGAAACTAAAAAAAAAAAAAAAAAAAAAAAAAACACTTGAGACACCATTTGTTTTAGAGAATAAGTATCCTGATATGATAATTTTGTGTTTTAAAAAAATCAACAACACTAAGAAACCTCTGAATATCAAATTGAGTCAACTTCAAAGGTTTTATTATTATTAATTACATTATGCAATATATGTAGCAAAGGAAACTATTGTTGTTATTCCTCAAGTGACTGGGTAAACTTTGCGCCAGATTCACAGTAGGCATCATTTGACCAGTGGGTAGCTATGTCATCATGGTTACTATGTGCTACCAGGGTAACCTTTAGATTGGTTGCTAGGGTAAACACTGGTAGTTACTCAGGTAAACATTTACTTATTGAGTATATCTAATGTTATACAGGGTACAAAGGGAACATTGACTTTGAATGTGGGTTAACCTGGTATTCTACTTTTGCATAAAATCCTACAAGCATGTAAATACATTGTCCATTTTCTGTAAAGAATCACAAACAGGTTTTGTTTCATTTGAAATCAATGAACTAATACAATATATTAACCCCTGGCCACACTGTAATTGATTTGTCTCAGGAAAATAAATAATGCAACCTCTGCATTCATCCTTATTCAAAGTATGTTTACGCAAGGCCACGACAATAATGTACTTCATATAATAAGATCATTGATTCTGCCACCTTGTGGCAGCGAGGGGTACCAATATGAAGGTGTAGCAGTGCGTGGATCTATAGTATAGGCTGGATCAGCATTCACTGACAGCCAGTACAGGCTGTTGACATAAAGGAAGCACATCAGAGGTGGTTTCACCTGGCTGCTGGGCAGGATCTTGCAGTCCTGGCAGTCAGGGCGTGTTTGCTGCGACAGCATAGAGAATGCCTGTCAGACCAGCAGAGAGAGGGCTTAAGCAGCATGGCCACAGACACCATCATAAGAAATTGTTAAAAAAATCCAGCAGCTGGACTAGCAGTAAACGAAAACTTCACTTCAGGTAGGACAGGACTTTCGGTTTTTTTGTAAGGGATCAATCCCCTGAAGGGATTATTAGCATCACTGAATTCATGATGCTTTCCTCTGTGGAATCATGATATTCAGCAACATTATAGTGGCCAGATAGCTATCAGTTTCTAGTCCAGTCTAATTTTATCTTCATTCGTTACAAAGACATACAATTCAAAATTAACTTCAAGCAAAGAATTTAATATAAAGTTGCAGTAACATTAATTTATTTAATATCATTGAATCAATTGTCTTCACCTTTTGTTTATAATCATGTTTTATCTTTTGTATCAACTTTGCTGGAATAACCATAAAAATCTTGAATAACAATAAGTGTTGTGCCATTTAAACAGTTATGTCGATGATGGGTCGTTTTCTTTCAATATACGATTAAATCAGTTAGATTTAAGCATAATTGATCAGAAACGATTTATGTATATGTCCTTGCAAAGAGTCATATTATCTAGGATTTTTTTTTTTAATCCTGTCAGTGATATAAGATTGAAAGGACACAAAGAAGTGAAAAAGTGACTTCAGCCACCATGCGGTTACCCTGACCTGTCAGCTTGATGTAAAATATAGACTAAATATACTAGTCAGTCAATATTTTCTATAGGTGACTGACTGAAGATGTTTTGGCTTTGTGAAGCAGCTACAGGTTGCTGTGGTCAAGACCCCAGCCCTGTGTACTCCTTAAGCATAATTTTGAGAGCCAATAGACACAATGCCACCAAGCCAAGCAGGAAGCCGCTAGAGACCTCCACCTTTATACCCGCATCAGCGACTTTATAGGAAAGCCACAGCACCCACCGCCACAAAGGCAAAAGCAGCATACATTCCCTCCACCGATCCCAGCAGTGGCGACCAACAGAGCTTGGAGCATATGCCATTTTATACTTGCAGTTTCTGTCATTTAGACAATGTTAGTTTATTTATAGGACCTATAATTTGATTTATACAGCAGATTTCATGGTGATATAAAAGATACATAAAATAAAAAGTTTACCAATTGATCATTGGTCGCTTTATTTCTGTTAATCATCTAATATGATTTTACAACCAATTCTAAATTTATTTATATATGTATGGAAGCTGTACACATTTATATACAAACTTACTTAATAACAGGTGCCATGTGGAATATTTTAGGTGACTCATTTAAATGAGTCTTTGTTTTAATATATCCTACAAATAACTGTCTGGTATATACTCTCTACCACCATTTTCATCACTCTTGTTGATTATTTAGCCCTTCCTCTTGACCAGAGAGTTGTTTATTTGTTTGTAAAATCAGTAGCAATATATTATTTTGATATTCTAATGGTCCAGCAGAAGGGTGAAGAAATCAGTACGAGATGCAAAATCTGGCACTGCTTTTTGGAATTATTAAGCATATACTTTCCATTTACCAGATACTTTAGGTCAAAAGAGAGGTGGGTGTCACAGGAGGCATGAGACCCTTCTAAATCTGCTCCTGGAATTGATCTGCAGTACCTGATTAAATATAAATGTCTCTAAAAATTTTCATTGGGTTTCAATGATCATATCCGTATTGGTGTTTTATGTGCATGAATCTTTAATTTATTTCAAAAGGTTGACAGTTTAGGGAGTCCTGAAAATCTGCCTCATATTCAAGCTGTTGTGAATTGTCCCCAGTGTAGCATTTTCTTCATACCTCATGTTTATCTTCAGGGTACAGCAAAACGCCATTCACATTAAAGTGAAAGGGACCAGCATAAAAACCTTAACACATCTGAAGTTATGGACAAGTTGGCTGGATTGGGAATATTCATAATCATTTTATAAGGCTTTTTGACTTGGCAAAAAGAATGTATACATTTGGGTTTTTTTTGTACACATTTTTATTTTGTATGAGGATGCTGCTTTTGAAAGATGCCAAAGCTGCCCAGATCACTTGGGAACATTATGTCACAGTTTCCTACATTATGAGGCCATGTGGACCATTTGTATCAAAGCAGTTTATATACCTGTGGCCTTTATTTGTTCAGCCAACAAATATATGTTAACATTAGGAATTTGTTGAAATTTGTCAGTGGACCTTATTTCAACATACGTACCTTCACTTTGGTAGTAGTCCTTACTTGTTCATCCCTTCACTTTGGTAGTAGTCCTTACTTGTTCATCCCTTCACTTTGGTAGTAGTCCTTTCTTGTTCATCCCTTCACTTTGGTAGTTGTCCTTACTTGTTCATCCCTTCACTTTATTAGTAGTCCTTTCTTGTTCATCCCTTCACTTTTGAAGTAGTCCTTACTTGTTCATCCCTTTACTTGGGTAGTAGTCTTTACTTGTTCATCCCTTCACTTTGGTAGTTGTCCTTTCTTGTTCATCCCTTCACTTTATTAGTAGTCCTTTCTTGTTCATCCCTTCACTTTTGAAGTAGTCCTTACTTGTTCATCCCTTTACTTGGGTAGTAGTCTTTACTTGTTCATCCCTTCACTTTGGTAGTTGTCCTTTCTTGTTCATCCCTTCACTTTGGTAGTTGTCCTTACTTGTTCATCCCTTCACTTTATCAGTAGTCCTTACTTGTTCATCCCTTCACTTTTGAAGTAGTCCTTACTTGTTCATCCCTTTACTTGGGTAGTAGTCTTTACTTGTTCATCCCTTCACTTTGGTAGTTGTCCTTACTTGTTCATCCCTTCACTTTGGGTGTAGTCCTTACTTGTTCATCACTTCACTTTATTAGTAGTCCTTATTTGTTCATCCCTTCACTTTTGAAGAAGTCCTTACTTGTTCATCCCTTTACTTGGGTAGTAGTCTTTACTTGTTCATCCCTTCACTCTGGTAGTTGTCCTTACTTGTTCATCCCTTCTCTTTGGTAGTAGTCCTTACTTTTTCATCCCTGCACTTTGGTAGTTGTCCTTACTTGTTCATCCCTTCACTTTGGTAGTTGTCCTTACTTGTTCATCTCTTCACTTTTGAAGTAGTCCTTACTTGTTCATCCCTTCACTTTATTAGTAGTCCTTTCTTGTTCATCCCTTCACTTTTGAAGTAGTCCTTACTTGTTCATCCCTTTACTTGGGTAGTAGTCCTTTCTTGTTCATCCCTTAACTTTGGTAGTTGTCCTTACTTTTTCATCCCTTCACTTTGGTAGTAGTCTTTACTTATAATGTCATCTCTTCACTTTGTGTATGGTCCTTTCTTGTTCATGCTTTCAGTTTAATGGTTTACACAATTTCTGCAGTTTTCCAGTTTGTCAGTAGACTTTGCTTTTTCATTCTTTAAGGTTGTCATTTATTTATTTATCCAGTTTGTCAGTACACCTTAATAAGTTCTTCATTCTTTCAGTTTGTCAGTAGATGTTGCTTTTTCATTCTTTAAGGTTGTCATTTATTTATTTATCCAGTTTGTCAGTACACCTTAATAAGTTCTTCATTCTTTCAGTTTGTCGGAAGACTACATTTCTTTATCTTATCAGTTTATCAGTAGACCTTGCATGTTTATTCTTTCAGTCTGTTATTTATTCATTCCTTCAGTTTGTCAGTAGCCTAATTGTATTTTGCTGTTCTGTATTTTTCAAGTATACCTATATTCAGTTGCTCTAAACATTTCTTATTCAGTAAATTTCTGTTATGTAGTATGTACAAATAACAAGAAAAAATACAGCTTTGTATTTGAGTACACCAGCTGACATTGCTTAGGTACATAACTATTGAATTGTGCCTGGTTGGTACATTTTATAGGGAGACATTTTTTGCTGAATATTGTTAACAGTTGACAAGCCTCTGTTTACCTGATACTTATCAAATAAAAAGCACATGCCAGAAAGTATGTCAGCCTGTTTATATAAAACTCAGGGAAAGGGTGGGTCAAACCCAGGAAGACTTAAAACCTAAAAAAGGTCCTATGGTCTGGAAAGGAGGGGTCCAGGTTGCAAAAAGCCCTAAAAAAAGGTTGGTGCAGTGCAAAGGGGGGGGGGGGGGGCAGGGGAGGTCCTGACCCCCTGGACCCCCCTCTGGATCCACCACTGGAACTTGACTTTCCAGATAATGCTTGTTTTCTGAGAAATGTAGTTAGTGGGAAAGAGTCAAAAGTAGGTTAGAACTAGAATACGGGTAGTCGACAAGCGACTACTTGTATCCGCCTAAATCAGAGTGGAACGGGTGAAGTGTTGCATATCAGCATGGATGTCTGCAGCCAAATTGTGTATGTAGGTTGCGCTACCTACCAAAAAATCCAGAAAGCCGTCCAAGTTGTATACATATGCAAAATTTAAGGCAGATAAGTCAAACCACTATATTGTATATGAGTGATTTTTGCCCTTGGCAGACAAACAGATGGACGCTGTGCAAAAAAGGGTTGCAGGTGGCGCCACCAGTTTAGCGTATGATAAAGAGCTTTGTGAGAACTATACACATGCAAAATTTTGGCCCAATCGGTCAAACGGTTCCCTAGATATGAGCTTGGATGTCTGCAGCGTAAACTTGATTGTAGGTGGCGCCACCTGTCATAAAATCAGAAAAGCTATCCAGGATGTATAAGCATGCAGAATTTCAGGTGAATTAGTCAAACCACTGCAGAGATATGAGTGATTTTAACCAAAGGCAGATGAACAGCTGGACACTGTGCAAACATGGTTGCAGGTGGCGCCACCATTTTTTGTGTATGTTATAAAGCTCTCCAAGGGCTACATTTGTGCAAAAAAATTTTCTTGATCGGTCAAACGGTTCCTGAGATATGAGCTTGGATGTCTGCAGCGTAAACGTGAATGTAGGTGGCGCCACCTGTCATAAAATCAGAAAAGCTATCCAGGATGTATACGCATGCCAAATTTCAGGTGAATTAGTCAAGTCACTGCAGAGATATGAGTGATTTTAACCCAAGGCAGACAAACAGATGGACACTGTGCAAACATGGTTGCAGGTAGCGGCACTATTTTTGGTGTATGTTATAAAGCTCTCCAAGGGCTACATTTGTGCAAAAGAATTTTCCTGATCAGTCAAACGGTTCCCGAGATATGAGCTTGGATGTCTGCAGCGTAAACATGAATGTAGGTGGCGCCACCTGTCATAAAATCAGAAAAGCTATCCAGGATGTATACGCATGCCAAATTTCAGGTGAATTAGTCAAGTCACTGCAGAGATATGAGTGATTTTAACCAAAGGCAGATGAACAGATGGACACTGTGCAAACATGGTTGCAGGTGGCGCCACCATTTTTTGTGTATGTTATAAAGCTCTCCAAGGGCTACATTTGTGCAAAAAAATTTTCTTGATCGGTCAAACGGTTCCTGAGATATGAGCTTGGATGTCTGCAGCGTAAACGTGAATGTAGGTGGCGCCACCTGTCATAAAATCAGAAAAGCTATCCAGGATGTATACGCATGTCAAATTTCAGGTGAATTAGTCAAGTCACTGCAGAGATATGAGTGATTTTAACCCAAGGCAGACAAACAGATGGACACTGTGCAAACATGGTTGCAGGTAGCGGCACTATTTTTGGTGTATGTTATAAAGCTCTCCAAGGGCTACATTTGTGCAAAAGAATTTTCCTGATCAGTCAAACGGTTCCCGAGATATGAGCTTGGATGTCTGCAGCGTAAACATGAATGTAGGTGGCGCCACCTGTCATAAAATCAGATAAGCTATCCAGGATGTATACGCATGCCAAATTTCAGGTGAATTAGTCAAGTCACTGCAGAGATATGAGTGATTTTAACCAAAGGCAGATGAACAGATGGACACTGTGCAAACATGGTTGCAGGTGGCGCCACCATTTTTGGTGTATGTTATAAAGCTCTCCAAGGGCTACATTTGTGCAAAAGAATTTTCCTGATCGGTCAAACGGTTCCCGAGATATGAGCTTGGATGTCTGCAGCGTAAACGTAAATGTAGGTGGCGCCACCTGTCATAAAATCTCTGAGGGCTACATTTGTGTAAAAAAAATTTCCTGATCGGTCAAACGGTTCCCGAGATATGTGGGTTTATGTGTGGAAACAGACGCACAAACGGACGCAGAGCGCAGAGGAAAGGTCAGAGGTCAAAACAAAATCGGGGTGCAGCAGTTCACATGTGACCCGAACATAATCCCGGGTTTCGGAAAATTCCGCCCAGCGGTTACGGAGGAGTTCTCCGGACATCTACGCGGCGGCGGCGGCGGCGGCGTCCAGCTGAAAACATAGTATCCGCAAAACTCTGTTTTTGCGGATACAATTAATGGTTACTACATGTCATGGGAGCCCTGGGCAGATACAGAATCTTAGAAAAAGGGAGAAGGGGCTGAACTCCTGATCACTTTGAAACATTAGTCAGCCTGGAGTACTAGTAGACCATATACTCAGGCATGAAGAAGTATATGTATACAAATGAAAGCTGTGTGAGATGCAAAATCTAGTGTTGCTTTATGAAAGTAAGTGTATGTTTGGTTTATTTCATAGGTATTTGGGTTGAAAATGAGGTATTTGGTGCACCTCCTGAACCTGTCATTACATCGGCCCTTAGGAGCAATTTTTCTCAGGCACCCAAACATGAACAGGCTTGTTGCTTTCAGATTAGACTTCCTTGTTCCTGAAGTACATTTTCTTCCATACATTAATATATATGTACAAGGGCTTTTACCCTTGAGTCCCTTTGGTAATTTCCTCGCTGCCCAGCATCCATTTGTGCGTCTGTTTCCACACATAAAACCACATATCTTGGGAACCGTTTGACCAATCAGGCTAAAAATTTTGCACAAATGTAGCCCTTTGATAGCTTTATAACATACACTAAAAATGGTGGCGCCACCTGCAACCACTTTTGCACAGCGTCCATCTGTTCATCTACCTTGGAAAAAAAATTACTTGTATCTCAGAAGTGTTTGACTTATCCACCTGACATTTTGCAGGTTTATACATCCTGGACAGCTTTCTCGATTTTATGACAGGTGGCACCACCTACATTCAGGTTTACTCTGCAGACATCCAAGCTAATATTTCAGGAACCGTTTGACCTATTGGGCCAAAATTTAGCATGTGTATAGATCTCACATAGCTCTTCTTCATAGTCAAAACTGGTGGCGCCACCTGCAACCATTTATGCACAGCGTCCATCTGTTCATCTGCCTTGGGATAAAATCATTCATATCTCCGCAGTGGTCTGACTTTTCCACCTGAAATTTTGCAGGTTTATACATCCTGGACAGCTCTCTTGATTTTATTACACATGGCACCACCTACATTCAGGTTCACTCTGCAGACATCTAAGCTCATATCTGGGGAACCGTTTGACCGATTGGGCCAAAATTTTGCTTGTGTATAGATCTCACATAGCTCTCCATCATAGGCAAAACTGGTGGCGCCACCTGCAACCACTTATGCACAGCGTCCATCTGTTCATCTGCCTTATGATAAAATCATTCATATCTCAGAAGTGGTTTGACTTATCCACCTGAAATTTTGCAGGTTTATACATCCTGGACAATTTTCTCGATTTTATGACAGGTGGCACCACCTACATTCACATTAAAGCTGCAGACATCCATGCTAATATGCAATACACCTCACTCTTTTTCCCTTGCCACTTAATCCATGCCTCACTTCACCCGTCCCACTCTGATTTCTGCGGATACACAGTCGCTTGTCGACTACCCATATTCTGGTTGTAAATTGTCCTAGTCTGAAAATTGTTGGTTGGAAACATCCATTTTGCTGAAATCATAAGGACTAAGGTAGATATGCAGGACTTAAGAGGGTCAATATTAAATTTAAAAAATGAACCTCCATTCATACTCTAAAACTTTGCACAGGTTCTTATTAGGCCTGTAGGCCTTGTTGCATTTCTACATGGTCACCTGATGGTGAGTGATGGTTCCCTCTCATCGCTCGTCCTGATGTTCTATTTGTGGTGTCTTTATAGGTTATTCTGATTCTGTGGTTCAAGATAGCATCCCTGGCAAAAACTCTTAATTTAAAATTTATCCAACAGATTTTTCAAATGCATATCAGCCCCCATAAAGTATATGTGGGAAAATGTAAAGTATAACCTTACAAAAGGTTAAAAAGGTGATTTTGCCATGGATGCTACCTTATTTTAACCTTAGTTTTATTGTAGAATGGTGGTTCATTTGGACAGTTTATTTTATTGCAAGAATTTTATGTTAACAGGTGTCTCTTGAAAGATTTTTGTTAATTTAATTTCAAGGCATATGATCTTTAGTATCCAACTGAAAATATATATTTTAAAAATTTAATTCCTCTTTGGGACAAAGTAATCCTTGAAGGATTTTTCAGGTATGTATTTTACAAAACTTTTCTAGGGTTGTTGTTTCAAGGAGTTTTTGTTCAGAAAAGCTTGATAATGTGAATCAAATATACAGTTTAACCTTTGAGCATCATAGTTTTAAAGTCTACAAAAGATTGGATTTGTCATCAAAATGGACAAGTCAGTTGAAAAGTGGTTCAGCATTACATTTTTTTGGGAGATCAGGATTGTTTTTTGTTGAAGAATAGCTTGTCATGCAGTAATTGTTAGCAGGAACAGGATATGATTCGATTTAATGAAAAGTACCACCTGCTTTAGATATACAAAGCTGGCCTTACTTTCGAATTACTTTGTGATCAGTTTGTTAAATGTCCTCCCTGTAAGCTTCCTCTGTGTCAGGGGATGATTTAGTTTGATTCCGTGGCCAGAATTAAATACCAGGGTTCAGGCCAGTGTGCTTCATGTCTGTCCTTTGCCATTTCTGACGGGGGAGTATCGATTTA
Source organism: Sipunculus nudus (assembly GCA_026874595.1). Taxonomy (NCBI): domain Eukaryota; kingdom Metazoa; phylum Annelida; class Sipuncula; order Golfingiida; family Sipunculidae; genus Sipunculus; species Sipunculus nudus. The sequence goes on from CM049313.1 coordinate 61,748,389, forward strand.
TGTGTAATATGGAAAGAGGGGTATATTGAAAGGGCACTGGCTGACTGGAGCAGGCTGCTCCAGCCCATCAAAGCAGGGGCATACAGTCTGTCAGTTTGGGGGTCAGTCAGTGAGTCAGAAATGGTAAATGGTCCTGTGATGTTTGTTGCTATTTACAACTCAGATTCTGGTTCTGACTATAGTTTTCGGACCTGCTTTGTGGTTTTGCAGAACTTCTGCCACTTGGGGATATTTAACAAAATTGTACAAATGTGATAAACTGCACACCAACTGGTGGACTGTTTTAAACTTGTTCCACCAATTTGTTGAAATTACTTTGTATATAGAAATAACTTACAGGTGTTATTACTTGTCAGATAAAGAATCTCTCTCTTTCCTTCTATCTCTCTGAGTTACAGTTGCATGAAGAATGATGACCATTCAATTACAAAACTAGATTATAAATAAAATCTGCCGTGTACAGGCCATGTATCATTGGAATAATGAACTGATTCAGTGTTTATCAACAGTGACCTAATTCAAGAGTTTTTCCAATATGAGTATGTAATGTTGTTGGCTAACTACCAGGGTTCTCTTAGTGTGTGTTAATACTGAATGTTAAATTTAATTTTGTTGCAACATATATAAAAACTTTTATTAAAATGTTGGCATCTGATCTTGAACAAGAATGCTTTTGTTATCAAGAATCAGTTTATATACATTAACAAAAGAAGCTGATTAAAACATACCCTCCTCTGTGGTTCAGGTGTAGAGCACAGGGCACAAAGCCGGGAGATTGGGAGTTCCATTCTCAGTCGAGGTGGAGAGATTTTTCACGGTCAGCCCCCACCCAGGGTGAGCGGTCTGCAGGCTTAATTTTCGAGACTGTACCCTACAGTCTATTTCACTCACAAACAAGTGTGCCTTTCATGGTTTCTTCAGTGTGATGACCCAGCAATGTGGATGACACACACCCAGGACCTGCAGGAATGATACACTGAGCCTGGTTGACACCAATTTTGCGTGTATAAGCTCCTGTCACATAGTCCGAAACTGGAATGGAATTCTACAGATGTACATACTTAGTAAAAATTATGCAGATACTGTTTAGTTGGCAAAGAATCCTTTTCAGCAGAAAGGTCATGCATTCCATTCTCCTTGTTTATAGAGGATGATTGTATTTTAATTTCCTTTATTGGTTGCTACTGTAGCTAATCTGTGTAAATCACTCTAATAACAGCAGCCCATGGACATTGACCAAACATCATTACCTGAGAAACCATGCTTGGTTAGATTATAAAAACAGTGTATAGTGTTTTTAAGGGTAATATGCAAAGGAGAAGAAAACAATCTTTAGATTATATTAATTTCATTTCAAATAGATGAAAATGTACAGAAGAAATTCGAAGCTTTATTTTATATCTAGACCACTTTTTACAGATCTAGAGGCTTTTCTGCAATATCAGGTTTCTTTCATCACATGCAAACATTACATAATTAATAAAAATTGTGTAAGACAGTTGCTGACCTTCTTCACCTGTCGCTGATTAGAAATTTGATCATGTTATTGGACACATGGAGAGTTGACAAAAATGTCCAATAAAGGATGTCATGTGACCTTGTCACCCTTTAGTTCAGATATTTTACATGGAATACGTGGTCTCAGTTTAAAACTCCAGCTCAGCAAGTAGGATGATTATAAGAAATATTAGCCTTGCCATAGATAGTCACTCTGAAAGGGAATTAAGTAATGTTATCCTCTGTCAAGAGTCTTGGAGTTATGCCTAAGGAGATTTCTTCAAAATAATTATCCCCAACATTAGTAATAAAAAAAATCAGTTATTTAATTACGCCATTATGATTTTTCCTGTCTTTATCTGTTAGAATATAATGGGTCTTTACTCTATCTAGTCCAAACAACTAGCTGTAGAATTGAAATTTAATACAGTTAAAAGAATTAAAAAAAAAGAAATCAGTAGAGTTCCAGAGGCAATTCCTACGGAATAGATGTATTTTTTGTCCTGTTCCAACATATTCTTGTCTAATTGCTATCCTTTTGTTGGAGTGAAGTAGTTCAATAAATAATTAAAAGTGGTGGTAATGAGTTTCCAGTGGGTAATGATTCAATTAATATTAATCCTGGTGTCCTGATTGACCTTGTGGGTTTCATAAGTCTGTGATTGTTGTCATTCTGCTGTTTATTCTGCATTCTTTGGGATTACCAGTGTGGTCTGTAGAATCTTGATTCTTTGTCAAATCAGTAAGCTCACCTGTCTGTGGTGATTCATTAGTTCACCAGTCTGAGACATGTCCTCAGTATCTGTAGTTTATAGTTGAGGAAGTTTGCTGAATTTTTTTCTGACATAATAATTATTAATCATAACATTTTTTCTTCATAACTATTCCAATAATGAATAATCATGTTTTTATTTATATATATATATATATATATATATATATATATATATATATATATATATATATATATATATATATATATATCACAACCACTTATCTATAATATTTTAAAGAATGGCATTTAGCGAAAGTAATTAATTACTATATATCATTTACAACTATTATGGTCCATATAGTCATCAGAAAATTAACATTTGCATTAATAATAAAATTTATTTTATTTGTGGCATTTAAAGCAAGGAGTCAGCTCAACCAATTTGTGGAGACTATCAAGTTAAACAAATAGAAATTTTTATATTTCAAAATATTGAAAGGAAAATCAGACAAACTAGTTGCAAAATTAGCTTTATCAAACAGTTCCTTTTCATATTGATGAGAAAATATCTTTTTCAAGAATGGGAATTGTCCTCCGATATATCCACAGGAATTCAACTAAAATTGTATACTGAAAAAAATTAAGATATACAGATTTAATGAATGCCAGCTTTAGGCAGAGAAGGGACAGAGCAATACATTATACCTTATAATGAGTAAATTATCATATTTTGTTATAGTCTGCCTCTTCTGTAGATATATAATAGCTGATAACAAGGGAACGAAATGATAAAGCTCCAAGGACAAAATATTCTGTTAAATCACCATGGCAACAAGATTGAAGTAAAGGTTGAATGTGAATCCTTAAGGTCTGTTGATGCAGACAGTATGCATGAAATATGAGTAATTTATAAGAGAGATCATGATCTTATTGCTGACAAGATATACATTTTTCACACAGATTTTGAATTCTGGATGATAAACTGCAGAGTCTGCAAGGTTTGCCAGGTATGTAGAGCATCTGTACTGGGAACTGGGTGAGGAAATTCCAGATCTTTGCTAGCAATATATCAGATATCTGCCACATGTCGAAAATTATTTTGCGTTATAGAGAATGGTATATTGTTGGAGTTGTCATGGTGGATTGTACAGTTACATCATACAATAAGCAACTGGTGCCAGGAAAAGATAGAATATCTCAGTGATTTTATCTGTAAAAAAAAGGGCCACTGGGAGAAAATAATCACTGAAAAAGGAAATGCCTCAGATCTATAATCCTGAAAAAAAGGACTCCTCTCTCATGCAGCAAATGTCAGGCAACCCGCGGAACAATTTAATGATAAGGGATTTTTAAAAGACCACTGTATTAACATACCTGTTCCTTCAATGCCTAGTGGAGCAAAAGTCCATTAAAAGACTAGCAGCTGGTAATTACATTGTAGCATCAGTACTAATGTTGTATTTAGTGTATATATGAGTACTGATGAAGTCAACTAAATGGGCGCAGCAGTCAGTTGAGTGGAATGTGAGTTACCTTATATTTGGAAAATGACTAGGTAATGTAACATTCAAATTTGTTTCATGTTTTATCTGAATAATTTGACCCCTTCAAAATGGAAGGGAAATCCATTATTGGGTAGGTTTAATTCAGTACTTTCTGTTTGAACATTATTTCCAAACTGAGAGTGTCAAAATCCTCCAGCCACGGGCTTTGGCTCAAGGGACAAATCTCCACCCATGAGTGAATTAGTAATGATCTGTCCTATCAAAGAAGTGAAGAGTGAATAAACATAAGCTTGGTGCTTTTTATGACTCTTCAATGGAATGTATTTATATTCTCCATTGGAAACTGATGAAAACCTACAGGAATGGAGAAAGACCCAGTGTCAGGAGAGGAAACTAACAAAAATCAGGAGAAATTGGAGCAAATTTATAAGATATCAAATTGCAAACCTAATACCTTTTTAGCCCTCAGCCCTTAGGCTGATGGGCTATTGTCGTCACCCAAGCTGTCTGTCCGTCCGTCCGTCCGTCCGTCGTGCCGTCCGTCCGGCGTCCGTTAACTTTTACCTTGTGAGCGGGATATCTTGAAAAGGATTCACCGTCAGAATTTTATTTCCTCGGTAAAGATGTATATCGACAAAATCTCGGTCAAGTTCGAAGATGGGTGACCTTGACCTATTTTTCTACATTTTAGAGCTGATTATAGAATAACACTTAGATGCTTATTACTCAGGAACCATTTGGTGGATTTTCACAAAACTTACTATGGTTATTGGGACTGATAGTCTGTACCTGCTATACAAGTTTGGTGGCGCCACCTACAATTTCTGATTTTTAATGAATTTTTATCGGATTTTTCAACTTTGGGCTTGTGAGCGGGATATCTCAAAAAGGATTCACCGTAAGAATTTTATTTTTTCGGAGAAGATGTATATTGACAAAATCTCGGTCAAGTTCGAAGATGGGTGACCTTGACCTATTTTTCTACGTTTTAGAGCTGATTATAGAAAAACACTTAGATGCTTATTACTCTGGAACCATTTGGTGGATTTTCACAAAACTTACTATGGTTATTGGGACTGATAGTCTGTACCTGCTATACAAGTTTGGTGGCGCCACCTACAATTTCTGATTTTTAATGAATTTTTATCGGATTTTTCAATTTTGGGCTTGTGAGCAGGATATCTCGAAAAAGATTCACCGTAAGAATTTTATTTTTTCGGAGAAGACTTATATTGACAAAATCTCGGTCAAGTTCGAAGATGGGTGACCTTGACCTATTTTTCTACATTTTAGAGCTTATAAAAAAAAAACATTTAGAAGCTTATTTCTCAAGAACCATTGGATGGATTTTCACAATACTTACTATGATCATAGGGACTGATGGTCTGTAACTGCTGCACAAGTTTGGGGGCGCCACCTGCAATTTCTGATTTTTTATTGAATTTTTCTTGGATTTTTCAACTTTGGCCTTGTGAGCGGGATATCTCTAAAAGGATTCACAATAGGAATTTTATTTCTTTGGTGAAGATGTATATCGACAAAAATCTCGTTCATGTTCGAACATGGGTGACCTTGACCTACTTTTCAAGGTCACAGAGCTTATAATAGAATAAAACTTAGAAGCTTATTTTTCAGGAAGCATTTGGTGGATTGTTATGAATCATGGTACATACCTCTCCTTTTAAAATTTATAACTGAGATATGTACAGATATCAACCATGTGAGAACAGATATTTAGTACTTGTTACTGTTACCACCTCTAAACACTGTTCTTTTGGCTGAGGGCTTTTGTCAGCTTTTGCTGATATTCTAGTCTTTAAAAAGGAACAGGAATTTCGGTTTTGATTACTACTTTAGTTAAACAGCTGTCTACCCTGCCGTCTTATTAATGGAAAGTTTTTCTTACAAAATATTTAACAAGAAGGCTGTACCTACATGAAATTATGATTTATCAAGCATTTTTATGCTCTTTAAGAAAATATCTCTATATTGCTTAATTTTGCTTTTTTTTAAGGATTTAATTTCGCCATATAACTGAACTGCTGAGCAAAGTACATATGTTGCCAAAAACAAAATATTAGCATACAAGATTTAAAAAAATGTAAAAAGTCAGAGAGGAATAAAGTTCTCAAAACAGAATATTTATTATAAACAAAAACTAAAGAAGTTTAAAACTAGTGAAAACTTTACAGATATGCTTTAAAAAAATACCAATGAAGTTTCATATTTCAAAGGATGTAATAAAAAAATTATTACTGAATTAATTAATTAAGCACTTCCATATATCAGTAAATATCTTCAGATCTGTTATCCATGATTTGAAATATGTCAGTGACATTACAAAAGGTCATAAATTGAATAATATATGAAGAAAATGAATCCTTGCTGGAGGAATGCATGTAATAATATTCAGTCAGGAAGTATCATTAAAGTCATGTGACAACAAGTCAACAGAGTACTTAAATCTTGGTAAGGTCACTTACCGTGGAGTTTAGGTGAAGCATGAATCAATGGCATTTAAATATATATAAGGTGTAGTGTGTATGTGTGATTACTGTACCATGAGGACTCTGACTTGATCAGGGGGACTTTGCCCTTTAGTTTACTGAACACTGATTATCACAGGGCATACTGCCTCTGGCTTTACAGTGAGCTCTGAGACTCGCTGTTGTGCACAAGTTTACAATGTCTCTCCCGTGCTAGCCCTTCATTATACGACCAGTCAGCTGTGTGGAAATGGAATAAATGGAGCCCCCAGGGAAAAATCCCGGGAATATTTTGCGGCGGCAGTCAGATTCCGCTTTGGACCAGCATGGTGGAAATGGCAGAAATAAGAAAAAAGTGCGCTTGAACTTGCAGCACAGCCTTGAAATGCCAGCAGTCAATGAGCAGAGCACGATGGCAGGCGAGGATTTTCCCGCTGTTTTCATGCCACCCGATGCCAGTCAGACACAGAGGTAGGGGAGGAGGTCAATGTCTTTGGTTTCTGTAATTTTCATCATTGTTCAGTCTGTTAGGTCTTTGTAACAGGTTACGCCTTTACCTGAACAGACATACATCACTATAGCCAACAGGGCTTGCTTCCACTCTACACTGTTTGGTTAAGTGATAAGGCGTAGTGCTGAGTTCTGTTATCTGTTATAAAGGCAACCTGATGTGCTAGACAGGTGTATCCTGTCCTTATATACACTATTACATAACAGACATCTTAACCATTTATATTTATCATAAAATGTGACCACATGGACTTTTATTTTGACAATAAATGTTGTCATGAAGGCCTAGATGGAATGGCTAATTTAATAATTGCATTGTTTCTCTATAAACTTTTAACTTTTAAATACTTAATATAAAAGGTAGATTAATAATTGCCTCTAATGCAGTTAAAATATATTTAATCTATGAAAATTTGTTAGAGAATGAACACTTCAGTGGTAATATAATGTCAGTATATGTCATTAATTAGCACCCCTGAGAATATGTCACCTAAAATTAAAAGAAATATAATTACTATTAGAGGCAGCTGCAGGTAATCCAGATATTTTACCATTATACACCAAGTTTGTGTTATGCATTCAGTTTAATTTTATCAAAAGTTTTCTTCTCAAAAAAAGATTATTCTTAGCAGTGACAAACCTGCTTGAACATAACCAAACTAGAGGTCAATATGTAAATGCAGAAACCTGTTCCTGGAGTTTTAATAAAAACGTATAAGAAGCTGCAGTGTCATCATGATTAGATATTTCACATCTCTGCATAATTCTGATTATTTCTTTGATTTTCTTTCTCTGAAAGTTTATTTATTTTAGCATTATCCATAGCGGCAGCCTTTTTTCAATTTTTTGCAGTATGCACAGTGGCAGCTCTGAAAAAAAAACACAAAAAGCAATTCTGATTTATCGAATTGATCCTCAATTGATAAATCACTAGTACTGGGATAGCGGATACATTAACAACATACTGTGAGGTCACATCATGCCAACTCGCACCTTAATTATCAGTGTTATCAACAGATTTTGGCAGTGACCTGACAGAATTATCAACTCCTCAACATGGATCTAAGACACACACCTATATATGGAACAAGAGGACACATTTTTCTGCATGCATACATGTATACACGTTCACTTACTAGAAAGTGAAAGTCTTGATGAGAAGATAGATTTAGCCCTTATTTGAAACTTGAAAATGTTAACTCAGTTTAGAACTATTTGCAGTGTAGGTGTTGCTTTAATTACTTTATGCTTGTTTGGCAAATATTTTACTCAGTATTCTGTCATTATATGAGGATTTGGGTAGGGTTGTTCTAAACACCAGAATACCCCCAGAATACCGCCTAAATACTACTTATAATGAAAAAATACCCTATAATTAAAGACTATCGTGGCCTATATGATACTTTATGTATTATGTGCCTATGCTTACAAAACTTGTATATAACATCTTAACGTATTGACTGGTCTCAAACAAAACGGCAAGCTATGAAACTTAATCCCTGTAGGACCTTAATAGAGAGAATAGATCATGACCTGTATCTTTATCAGGGAAGCTTGAATGTGGATACGTATAAGCAGATATTTAGTGTAAATGATCAAGTTGCAGGAAACTTCCCAGAAAGGACAGTGACCCTTGTTTAGTTGATGTATTTATTGAAAATAAAATCAACATAGCAAGTTTATACATACTTGACACTGCTTAATCACTGGGTACTTGGCACCCTATAGTTTATATATTTTTAACTATATTAGGTGACAGGCATAGATTTATTGTAAGATGATATGCAGTGTGTACATAAACTGGTAAGTGCCACCTGTATAGTGCCAGGTTTTCAGAGGTGCCTTTCATAATGCTAAGCAAAAAAATGTCCGTATTTTCTTTGGCGTTAGTGGTTCCAGTGCACAAATAGTGAAGTATTATGAAGAGACAGTGGTTTTTATGTACATTGTAAAGTGATAAATACCTGATGGTATGTGTTGATGAGGTGTACTGTATGAATGCCTGATCAAGGGTTAAAGCTACCCCAAATAAGCCCCACCTCTCCATCAGTACATGATCACATGACCATTTATACAGAGGCTGTTTTATGGCCATCAATAATACATAACACAGGATCACCTGAGAAATGAATGATGCATGGCCGACTGATCATGCCCAGGGTACACTTGGTCAGTTTACCTGTGTTCTATTAACACTGAAAGCTGTATTGACCCCTGCATTACCTGACTTCATGTGACCACATGAGTGGTCAAGTGGTCAGGTGACACAGCTGTTCCGTCATGAACAATAACTGAGGTCAGCGACTAGAATGTTGCTCGATCTACATAGTGTACACACCTTCGATTCCCGATATACGTATCTGTGTTCAAAATCCTTGATCTCTAATTAGGGGCAAAATCTGTTGACAGGTGAAAGTTAATGAACTGATGGTAATGTGATACATTCCTACTGCAAATGTACCGTAGTCTGGTTCTGCAGCCAAAGTTAATGGGCCCATATGTTCGACGCCTCTACACAATTGCATGAAAATCTGTCCAGTAGTTTCACATAACCCAGCAGACAGAAAAACCACAAACAGATACAGGTGAAAACAAAACCTCCTAGGATAGTTATATCTGTTGTCACTGGATGGTCAACTGGGAATTTATAAGCTCCAAGTAAAAATTCTACCCTTGTTCAAGTATTTACAACAAGTGATATTACACAGTATAAGCTAATGGCAGTAATATGCTACCCTTAACCACAGATGGTAGCTACAAAGCAGTTCCACCTTGAGGTTCCACTGGCTAATAAGGCTCAAGCACAGATAACCGTCTCATTTTCACTTTCAAAGATATGAACTTATAAATGTTACCTTTACCAAGACGAAAAGTCAGCTATTGGCAACTTATACAAACTGTCACTGGAAACTATTATAAGAAATAATTGGCATTTTTGGTCCTGCCTGATTAAAACATAAAGAGGTAAACTCTGATTAAGCGAAGCAGGCATTCATGTTTAACAAACACCAAAAAATTTATTCTAAATTAAAGTATCCTAGTACCTGTGCAATTTTCCATTAAGTTGGGTTGAGGAAGTTCTTGTAGACTGCCTGAAATAAAGTCATCCTGACATTTCTTAATTATAAGCCAAAATTCTTATTCTTACTATTTCAGAAAATCATAAGCAACCAATCTATCAACTTGTAACCACTTGGTATGAAACATGATATCAAGTATCTTAAATCTGGATGTTACATATCAGACCTTGTAGACCTTGACCAGTTCAGGTGCCAATTGAAGATCAAGAACATTGCAAAGTAAAATAAAACTAGTGTTTGACTTCTTACTGGTTGGTTTGGTGTTACTAAAACTTGGAACAAGATTATACATACATTGTTGTCCTTGGTTTTTATGGATATTAATATTACTAGGACAATGGGTAAAAAAACCAAGGACACTATATTTCAATAGTTTATCAAACAGCCATACCGTCACATAATTATGCTTTCAGCTTTTACTTGGCTTATGGTGTGGCCATTGTGCCTGGGTTACTCCTCTAACTGGCTTTATTACCCAGAGGTCTTGCAGTACAATAACATTACGCATGCCAAACCTCTCCCATTATATCAACTTTTTTGGATAAACTATATGACTGGCGTGTGTCTATGTCATACTGGTAGACTACTTGTGGTAGGAATTAATGTGTATTTCATGCAGAGTTTTAGTCCATGTCATCATGAGCATCCTCGTGTATCACTGACTCTGCTGATGATCTCTGTATGATGACATGCTGCCACATGCATTAATTGTTCCCACATGTCTTGATATCCTTGAAAACAGTTTATTCTGTCAGGGCTTTGAAGAGACTTGAATTTTGCTCATTTTGAAATTTTCCTTTGAAAAACAAAAAAAAAACTTTCAACCCAACAGCTGGTTATGACAAACGAAAGGAATTTCAAACACTTTTATTTTTTTGCCAGGGCTTTAAAGAGACTTGGATTAGTCTAATTAATAGCTGTAATGATAGACCAAGAGAGTTTCAAACAGCAACCTCATTTTACAAAGGTTTTGTCTGCTAAATGCAGATGGCACTAACCCGCTAATTTACTTATGAGAGCAAATCATTTTTTTTTGTAAACCTTTCAAATTTCAGGTGTTTTGCTACATTATTATACAAATATCAACAACCTAGAATCCATAATTTTTTCTTAATAATGGCATGAAAGGGGATACTTTGTGAAATTTCAAAATGCTTCCTTGGTTGCTGTGGCAAACAAGAACTTTTGATAATCTTTTAAGTACGACACCTAAGCCTCCAAGCCATGTCCCATCTGTAATATGAGACAGTTGTATGTTAATATACTGAAAATACCTCTTGACATTCAGCTTTAACTTTAAGAGATATGCATAAAATTAATTCTTTTCAGGCAATATGAACTTGCGTTTGTGTAACAAAATGGATCAGACCATTTTTCCCATGTAATTTAATTCAGCCAAATCTGAGCTGAAAAGAGGATTTTATAAAGCAAATTCTCAGAGCAGTATAATCAGTTTTGTCTGTTATGGTAACAGTGAAGTTACCAGGTACACTCCTTGTGATTTTTAAACCATTTACTACTTAAATGTCCAGATAGAATTACTATTAGTCTAAGTGCAGAGGAAATACTCAGTACACATAGTCCTCAGGATCCACCAGCTAGGTCAAGTCCACTGTGTGAAAAAATCAATTCTAATGTTACTAGATATGTTTATAAAACCTATACTTTATATAAATTATAATTTTGTTCCTTTATCTTTTTTATGCTCTCCCAGGCATATGTCCACCATCTCCTAATTGCTTTGAGCAGTAACACTAAGCCTGTTTTGTCCTTTGCATCCAGGCCTGACAATAGTTCAGTTTTAACCAGTTAGTATATAGAATCAAGTAGACTTAGACAGAGACTGGTCATCTGTCTTTCTTATCAACAAAACAGAGAGGTATGTTCACAAATGTGGGTTCACCTGTATTTTATTTAATGCTTTCTTGTTTGAAGATTTACCATTATTTTCTAATCTAGGATAACTCTACATATGCTTTTATGTTCAAGTTGGGTTTTGAAGTAGGGTCATATTGACCCTCTGGCATTACGACCAGCTTATACTAGCGCCAGAGTGTCATGAGGATCTGAGGATCGCATTATAAGGCCTTATGAAGATGCAAATATTTTCGTCATTTCTGACAATGCTTCATGGGCTACAGGTACACTGTCAATCAACATAAACCAGACCATTCGTTAGCATTTTTTGTGTACTTTCTAATAATACCAAATATGAGCGAGAAAAATTCCTGTTTAACCCAGCACATTGGTAAACCCCTCGGCATGTTTGTTGAATTTATGACCACATGAACACAAGCATGGCTCGCACGGGTTACGGGACGCAGGCAACTTGCAGGCGACACAGGAAATGACCCATGTCCATGGAGACGGTGTTTCAGTTTGGGTTGCGAGATCACATATATACTATTGTGTTTATTCACCCTTTCAAGCAAAATAATGAGATTATGGGCCGTTTAAATTACCACAATATGAATGCAACCAGATGCAAGACCACTGCGATACATTCCTCCATATTACTAGAATCATGACTCGAGTAGGCTTACCAGCCCAATTATCCGATTGCCTACTGAGTTGGGTTGTCACGGCCAGTTTTGAAGGAGGTATTTTGCCCTCTCCCTAGAGCTTTCTAGAGGATATTAAAAACAACTTGTTCACTTACAGATGAGGAGGTATTCTGCCCTCTACCTAGGGCTTTCTAGAGGATATAAAAAACCACATGTTCACTCACAGATGATAACATACAGATGACTGATCCGCACAGGGGACTGTCATTCCAGACACTAGAAATGTCATCCAGGCATGCAGGCCGTGTTTGTAGACATATCATTAGTGCAAGAGACCACTAACTTTCTCCCTAGAGGTAACTTGGATCACTAGCTGTTATGTGTTGTTCAGGTAAAGGATCTATTGCAGCGAGAGTGTGCATGTCTGTACATGGCCAGACTGTAAGATAAAAATTCTGCTCTTCAACTGAATTCACTGAGAGTAGTAGAAGTACATGGAAGCTTATCCTTATGGCAGCAGTAGAAATAAACTTATTTTAAGCAATAGGAAGGGTTTGGAGTTTAATATTTGGTAGCAAGGGGGTCTGATGGCATTAATTATCTAAATTTAGCATTATTGTATTCTTTCTGGTTGATTTTGTCAATTTTCTCGAAATGACGATTTCGGTAACAATTAACCAAGTTTGGTTCCCTATTATTGCCCACATTTCCAGGACATCGATTTTGTATAAAAAAAATTATTCATCTAGTCTTTAAATTACTTTTTACAATTATTATAGGATATTATGCAAAATTTGCTCACATGCAAAGAACAGTTACCTTTCATGAATTAAGAAAAGTGTAGCAAAGATTTGCAACAAACATAGGTAGCACATCATAAAAGTTGGTAACAAATTCTTCCAAAGCCACCAATAACTTGACACCTCTGTAATACAGTTATCGCTCTATATCAGAAACCGCTTTAGTACAGACACATATCTGTTACGAACATCTGTTTACCACAGACACCTTTTTGAGCCCCCGCCACAGTGGCCGGGGCATATAGTTTTACCCATGTCCGTCATTCCGTCCTTCCGTCATTCCGAAATCAAACAGTTGTACGGACTTTTTTTCGCAATGCCTGCAGATATTGGCCTGATTTTTGGTGTGTGGGCAGATATAGATCGATACAGATCGAGTTCGCGTTTTGTCCCGGTTGACCTACTTTTGACCGTTTTACGGCTCCTAAACTTAGAAAATTTCATGAAAAATAGAAACTTCATGACAAATACACATGTACGGACTTTTTTTCGCAATGCCTGCAGAAACCACTTTAGTACAGACACATATCTGTTACGAACATCTGTTTACCACAGACACCTTTTTGAGCCCCCGCCACAGTGGCCGGGGCATATAGTTTTACCCATGTCCGTCATTCCGTCCTTCCGTCATTCCGAAATCAAACAGTTGTACGGACTTTTTTTCGCAATGCCTGCAGATATTGGCCTGATTTTTGGTGTGTGGGCAGATATAGATCGATACAGATCGAGTTCGCGTTTTGTCCCGGTTGACCTACTTTTGACCGTTTTACGGCTCCTAAACTTAGAAAATTTCATGAAAAATAGAAACTTCATGACAAATACACATGTACGGACTTTTTTTCGCAATGCCTGCAGATATTGGCCTGATTTTTGGTGTGTAGGCAGATAATGACCAGTTACACATCGAGTTCGCGTTTTGTCCCAGTTGACCTACTTTTGACTGTTTAACAGCTCCTAAACTTAGAAAATTTCATGAAAAATAGAATTTTTCATGTCAAATACACATGTACGGACTTTTTTTCGCAGTGCCTGCAGATATTGGCCTGATTTTTTGTGTGTGGGCAGATAATGGCCAGTTACAGATCGAGTTCGCGTTTTGTCCCGGTTGACCTACTTTTGAACGTTTTACAACTCCTTAACTTAGAAAATTTCATGAAAAATAGAAATATTCATGACAGATACACATGTACGGACTTTTTTTTCGCAATGCCTGCAGATATTGGCCTGATTTTTGGTGTGTGGGCAGATATTGACCAGTTACAGATAGAGTTCACATTTCGTCCCAGTTGACCTACTTTTGATTGTTTTACGGCTCCTGGACATAGAAAATTTCATGTAAAATATAAATTTTCATGACAAATACACTTGTACAGACTTTTCTTCGCAATACCTGCAGATATTGGCCTGATTTTTGGTGTGTGGGCAGATAATGACCAGTTACAGATCGAGTTCACGTTTTGTCCCAGTTGACCTACTTTTGACCATTTGACGGTGCTCTAACATAGAAAATTTCATAAAAAAGTGCACATGTACAGACTTTTTTTCGCAGTGCCTGCAGATACGGGCATGATTTTTGGTGTGTAGGCAGATAATGACCAGTTACAGATCGAGTTCTTTTTTTGTCCCAGTTGACCTACTTTTGACCATTTGACTGCTCCTGAACATAGAAAGTTTCATGAAAAATAGAAATTTTCATAACAAATCCATATGTACTGACTTTTTTTCCTCAATGCCTGCATATACTGGCATGATTTTTGGTGTATTGCTTGATAATGACCCGTTACAGATCGAGTTTGCATTTGCCTTTGTTGACCTACTTTTGACCATAAGACACCTCCTGAACTTAAAAATTTTTTCAAAATTTTACAAATGTTTCTAATTTGCCCTAGGCGGGGGCATTCGTGTCGTTCCGACACATCTAGTTATAATATAGACATCTCTGTTGCAGCCACCTCTGTTGCAGACATTTTATATTATCTTTATATTATTGACACCTCTCCGTAACAGACAATTTTTAATATTCCTGTGAAAAGTAGAGCCAAAGATCCATATAGCCTTTCTAACCGTTGCACTTTTCTCTATTATGGGCAAAAAAACAAATCAGTGTCATGCCAGCATCTGTAATAAGTATTACTTTATTTGAAAGGAATGTTTGTCATACCTGTGTGCTATTGCTTTTTTATGGTGATGGAATTTTTACCTGATTGAGGCTTATTGCTTTATTATGCCTGCAGTTATTAGACCAGGTACGCTGCCTTAGATGTTTTGGTTATTACCTGCAGTGGTCAGACCAGCTGTACTGCCTTAGATCAGTTTATCATTACCTGCTGGGTATTAAGTAATAGGACGACCTTCAGATTTGTGTAACCGTGATACCTGAGAGTACACATTAATCCAGGTGTAGGGTTCAGTGTAAGGTATCACCATGAAACGTAATCCTTTATCAATTAACCAGGCTGGTCTTCTTCACAGACTGTTAAATGTGAATTAAAATTATAAAACAGTGCAATCAGATAATAAAAGATAAAAATACTGAATAAACACTAAACAGTCATTGCATTTTGTAAGAAGAAGAGCTATTAATGTCAAGGTAGCTTTCACATGGTGAAATCAAATCAATTACACCGATTGAATTTATACATAAATTTAATTAAAGTCACATGATACAGGTTTGTTTGTTTGAACTTGTGTTCTTTTTTATCACTGAATTAAGTTTAAACTGAAAATTTAATTAAGTTCACTGGGAAAAAATTTTTTGGAGAACATGCTAAAAAACAAACCTTTGAGCATCAGGGTAATTTTCATAACATTACATATGTTGTCATGGTAATGTAATGGGATCATGGAAACAATCTTGGTTTATGTGACGCCTGTAATTATATGCACTGATGTTAAATTGACTGGTCATGAGCTCCTAACTATGTGCTGCTAATTATGACTCTGTCTAGGAGGTCATGTTTTACCCTAGTCGTTACAACTCTTTGTTTGCTAGTCAGCAGATGTACAGAAGCATTTAGGCCAAAACAAATTTCAACATCCTGCTTTAAAAATTTTGATTTTGATATTCAATAGAAACTTACCAATTTTGAGCTCCATGTAGCTGCTCAGACATTTCTTTCAAAAAGATATAATAACACAATAATGATAAGATATCTCTGTTGTGTAGTATAGTTTTACCAGATTAGCGAAATAATTCTGTTATTATCATGCTTTTCCCTGATCATATGATATATTTATCGAAACATACCTAAAAAGGAAAAAAATCGCCCATGCCGGCTGATTTCTGAAAAAAAGGGCCTGAGAACCAAACCTTTTTTTTTTGGCCTCAGTGATTTTTGAAAGACTGTGGTTATTGACACCTCTGTGGTATAGAGACCTGTTAATTGGATACTTCTCTGTAATGGACATCTCTCAAAAGACAAAGTTTTCATTACAGACAGCCCCCTCTCACAGCCACATCTACTACAAACATTTTTATATTACAGACACCAGGCCAGTGAATTTTTTAGGCCCTTTTAATTAATTTTTAATTAATTAATTTAAATTAATTCTCTATTCAATTCTTAATTTAGTAGTAAATTTCAGACTTTTTGAAGAAAAAAATAGAAAGAAAATTTAGCAAAATTAATGTTAGTAAATTTCAGTATGTGAAAAAAAAAATGTAGCTCCCCTTCTGTTTGTTACTGCTATATATGTTTAGAACTATGAAAGTGGAGTGGTCCACCAGCAAATGTTTAAAGTAGATTTAGGGCACATACACAGTAAAGAACTTTGTCACAGTGAACTGCTCTGTCAGATTTGAGAGCTCACAGAGGACTTTGGGATGGCAGATGGGGAAAAAAGTTACAAAAATCAAAATGAATTGATTCAGAGGTTAATAATCAATTATATTTTAATCGAGCGCTTGCAGTTCAGTGCATCGATTCTTTGATGCATTGATACACCCCTGACAGACTCCTTTATATTATAGACTTCTCTATTACAGGCAAATCTCTATTTCATGAACCTCTCTATTAAAGATGTCTCTCTTCAAATAGTTATAATATTCCTGCAGGTACTTTTCTATTATGTTTACCCCTCTGTTGTGGGCACCTCTTCTTGAAATCTCTTTTGTGGATACCTTTCTTTTGTGGACACCCTTCTGTTTTTAGATACCTGAGGCAGTCCTTTATCTGGAAGTCTTCACCCACTCTACAAGAGACACCTCTCTATTAGAGTCAAACCCAGGTCCCCCAGTATTTCATAGTTTAAATATCCTTCTTTACTTGAATGTTATACATACATGAGGTGTATACTGCTAGAGCCCCAAAATGCTTTGGAATATGGTTTTATATATGGTCTCTGTATCATGCACATCAGCTATATCAATCATTGAATGTTCTGTTTTATGTATATATATATATATATATATATATATATATATATATATATATATATATATATATATATATATATATATATGTATGTATACAGGGGTCTTAATGCTTTGAAATGTTCACCTTTCCAATGGAAAGGTATTAATGTAGGTTAACCTTTCCACAGAAAAATTTCCCTTTCAACTAAATGGGGTGACAGGTGGTAAATTGATAAGTTGAGGTAAATAGTGACATGTGCAGAGATATGATTTATCTGTATGATCTAGTGAGCATTAATCCATAAATGACTTTTCTCTTTCTGCTGGTCTAAATTAAGATAAAATAGCAGGATAATACTGACATATTTGGTGATATCAGACTATATAAAATCCCACCTTTTATAGAACCATGTTTTAAAAAAAAAATAGCCAAATACTCATCTGACTCACTTCTGACTTACATATACATATCAGTAATCAGCTTGGGATATTTTTTTTTTCTGTGAGAGTACTAATTTGGTCTGACTGCAGTTACCTTTGGGTCAGAGTCAATAACTAAGGCATCTATGTGGATGATAATCAAGAGAACAGAATGCAAATCTGGCCTTGAGGCTGCTAGGAACTTTTTACATCAGTTTAATTTTTATAATTTGTGTATGTAGGGAGAAACCATGAAATTACAACAACCAAAGGGATCTTGAATCCTGGATCAAGTGGTGATTTTGAAGTTGTCATCTGAGCAAGGTCCGACACAAAGAGCAAAAAAAAAGATCTGGACCATAAAAAGATCATTATTTTGAGGTGGTAGCTGAATTAAGCTGGTCGTTATTTTGAGGTGGTAGCTGAACTAAGGTGGTCGTTTGGCGGGGTTTTACTGTATATATTTTTCATTGATTTTCCTTGGGCTTTACACTTTCTGGGACATAATTTTCAGAGTTTGTCATGAAGTAGATACTTGCTCCACATAATAATTTAGGCATGCAGTATAGAAAATAAAGATAAAAGAAAAAATAAAAACATATATATTAAATAACTTTAAGGATCAGCTCCTTTTTACACTAGCATCTATGTATGTATCTAGATTCCAAGTTTAGGTCCAAAGCATTAAGGTGACACACTCGAGTGTAAATATAAAGAAAACAGTGTTTTCTGAATGACTTGTCAGTAGTATCTCTCCTAGATTTCAGTTTCACTGTGTACTGGTTGTCATAAGCTGGAATGATGACATTCCACAAGGATGTCAGAGGTTCGGTTCAAATTTTTACCATTTTGCCTACAATGTTGTGACAGAGTCTGCACTTGGAAACTTATAATTCAATCCGCATGATTTCAATGACCTACCTCCTGAATGGTTTGTACCAATTAATTAATTAATGCCCCTGGGCATGAAAGGGGGACATCAGTAGTGTATGCATTAAGGCAGGGTCCTTACAAATAGAAAAATAAACCTTTATGCAAAGGTGTGATTAGGTCAGCTGACCTGAATTACCTGGAAACTCATTGTTCCTTCACGTTAATTGGAAAATGAGTGATTCATAAGGGAATTTAAGTCAGCTACAGGAGACAGCTTCATTCTCAGATTTGTTATTCTCTGCCCGGGCTGCGTGCTTGGGGACAATAAGACCATACAGTGTAATAATCACTGCTACACTCTTGTATAAGTAGTTTGTAGAGTGAAGTTTGCCATTTATTTCTCTTTCCTTCTACCGTACCCTACCTGACATTACATTCACACTGGGGTTCGTTTGATCATCGTTTGTGAAGCTATTATATTCCATGTTACCATGTGCACCAAAGAAAGTACTGGCGTCATCCCAGTGGGAACCATTCATAACATTACGGTCAAGAATGACTGAGACTCGGTTTGGCTTGGCATAACATTGATCCATTCACAGACAGGTTCCTTGCCTTGGAAAGCAACCAACGGGAGGGGACTATAGATTGAACCGTATTCACTGTCATCTGCAGTGTACTGTGGAGACCTGATAAACACTTCCAAGTGGTTGTTAGTGACGTGAGCAATCCAGGTCATCTCAGGTCACAGAGGTTTCGTTAAACTGCATGCTGGGGGGCCAACATAGATATGGATAATGTGTGATCCGGACCAGGCTCCAGATCCGGATTTTACCCATCCTGATCCACAGGAGAGGTAGGGACCGGCTCAATATCTGTCATATTCCCCATAGCTGCCATCATGGCAGCCCCTGATGGCAAGTGCCTGTGACTAGTGTGAGCCATGTTTACCTGGCCGGTACGAGCTGACATGACCTTCATGTGCTTGACCTATAGCTATTGATTAAAGCTTGTAGTTAGCTGCTGATGACTGGAGTGCACATTCTGACTTGTGTTCAAAAACATAACATAGCTGTCACAAACATACAGCAGTATTTGTTAAATTACAATTAACACATTTACTCAAGTGTTATATATATACATATCTTAACATGTAAATCATGTGTATTTTTGTACTACATGCAGCCGGTTGTGTTTACCTCATGCTTGTTTGGGGGATAAATCTAAAGTAAACTAAATTACTGTTGTTCACAATATTTTGCATAAATTAACATATATTATTTTACCTGTATCACCTTTATAGTTGTTCTCAACAATATAAACAAATGTATTTTATTATGTTGTCCTTTTGGGACTTGTGAAACATTGCATCTTTATCAAGATATGCTAACCATAAATGTAATACACTTGTTCAGCACATATCTAAATAATCATATATGTCTTTTTCATACTGTGTAGTTAAAGATTGTATTACAAGCCAAGCACTGCTAGCTTGACAGGTGAGGTGTTGTATTCACTAATGGTTGGTAAGCCATTGGGACCCTGATGGAGAAGGGTCACCTAAGTGCTGTATGCCATGTATACTGTATATTTTAATACCTGTGGGAGTTGTAGTGTGTTCAAATACCAGGAGCAGTGCGTGTTTGTCGGCCTGCAGTAAACTTTGTCATCTGGATAATTGAGCAGGTCACAGGTCGGTGGGTATAGTCATTGTAAAGCCCAGCCTGTTAATGGAAGTTAAGCTTTTTGTCAGTGTCACTTAAATCCTTATATATCAGGATATTGCTATATATACTGGTATATGCTGGTCTCTTCATGTACATGCATATGCGTGTATAAAATTAGTCACTTATTCAGTCAGATTAAATGTTTCATCAGCGGGGTACTATTACCTAAGGGTAACTAGAGGCTAAATGTTCATTTTATTTAAATCCTTATATTTTTAATGAATGCAGTATATCTTCATGTATGACTTCTTGAATTTGGATGATTAAGTTAGTTTGTGGTTTGTTTTGGTTCAGGAGAAGTTTTGAAGATTCAGCTTGGTCAGATGTGTCAGAGGGTAACAAAGGTACATACACATTACGATTCAGCCTTCAGAGAGAAGATACTTTTGTAGTACTCAGCAAAATGAAGCTGATAAATCCAACCCTTTTTAAAATCTATTAAGTTGTCTTTGTTTGCTGGAGGGATTTTGGCAGATTTCTCAGTACTTTTGGTTTTATAGCTTTTGCTCTGAGTTGTTGAAGGATTCCACCTTTTAAATAAAAAATAGTAACTTTTAACATCATTTTGATAATTATTACTGTATAAATTGATCTCAGAGACTTTTTGAATGAATAATTTGAATTTTAATGTTTTCTATCTGTATGATGTAATATCATAGGGAAATTCAATTTAATCTGTCCACTGGATCATAAAAAAAGTATATAAAATTGCATACATTTCATGGTATTCATTATTGGCATTTTCAGTTTTATTCACTGCAAAGGAAAATCATTTAAATGAAGAATATTGTTTTTACTATTTATTGATACTTGATCAGGTTTGAAATAAGAATGATATTATTTAGCTATGCATGAATGAAGATGAATGTAAAATTTTATGAGAGACATATGGTAATTTAAAGTAAAAGAAATCAATAAATTATACATATAGTTCTCAAAACCTTATATGTGACCATGAAAAGTAGGTCAAGGTCATACTTCAGGAGCACCTCAAACCTGCTTTCTTTGCCTAACCACCATGATCAATACACAGCAAATATATGGAGGCATGCCAGTAGTAGCTAAACAGACTTGCAGTCAAAACTCTAGAACTGTCATATACAGGGAAGGGGGGTAGAATAAACATCTGTCAGTTGTATATCAGCAGGCTCTGCTTTATGTGGATCTGTATGTAGTGGTATGGATCTTTATATAGTAGAGGTTTTTTAAAGATTTTCCATTGCTGAACCTGCCTTGGTTTATTTGATTTTATACTGTACAGATTGACCTGGATTTACGCCAGCTTCACTGTCACATAAACTGGTCTGTATTGATCAGTTAAGTTCTCTGTAGTTATATATTAAGAAAAGCTTTTCCACTGAGGATTAATAGAGGGCAAGCTGTTTTGTGATTACAAAACACAAGTCGGACCTCTTTTTGGGCACAGAAAGACAGAAAGCTTAATACAATACATGTGTTCAGTGCAGAGTGATTAATAAAGAAACAAAATAATTAAAAAATAATACCAAAATGTGGAAATCTTACAAATGTTTGAATGAGCTCCATATTATATAGGATTTGATTTTCCGATTCAAGTAGGTCAAAAAATATTTTATTCACATAGCATATTTGAATATGAGGGGATCATGTTAATGTGACATAAATTAAATTATATAAATTGGAGAATTTTTTGTAATAGGAAGAAGTTTAAAATACAAGATTTGATGTCAGGTAATTATAACATGGAAAATTACAGTGAAAATATTTACAAGATACTGACAAAAAGTATCTTCATGTGTACATTATGTCTTTTAATCAGGAATGGTTCTTTTGAATCTGATAATCCTGGAGGTGTTATAATCATTCTTACTGTGCAGGTCTTCAAATTAATAAAAACCTAGTCCTGGGGCTTGCTAGTTAAACCTATATTCACTGGTCCAATTGTCTTGTTGGCCTGATGCTTAATGTATCAGAATATATACCTGTACTTAGAAGATGGTTGGTTGAATGTCATTGGTAAGTATTGTCAAGCATTGTCATTTTCCACTTGTTTTCCAGGAACCCATTCTTAAAAACAGAAACAAAGTTCATGCAGCTACCTTGCATGCACTGGAGCATGTCATTTTATCTTTTTCTTAGAACTCAAACCTGTAGAGTTGAATACCTGTGGTCTTTGTTCATTATACTTCCTTGTTGGTTACTTTGAACAGTTTTGCATTTATATGGGTCATATTCAGTCATAATAATGGAAATATACTCAGATCTTGCAAGTTAAGCTGTGTTGGTAAACAGGATACTAAATTCGCTGATAAATTGCATCAGTTTATGGATAGGGAAGAGTTGACATTGTATGTATTCAGTCATGGATTATTGTGTCAAAATTCATATCTTTGGTATGGTGATAATATTTAATTGTATGTTAGCCTTACAAAGCAGAGAGTGCCATCTGTAAGTCATTACTATTTGTTACCTTTATAGGAATATGGATACATTTCCAGGTTTACTGAAGGGGTATCACATATAGTGCAGTTAGTTCCTAACATGATGTAGTATATCTCAGTCAATGCCTTTTGAATGAAAATCAAGATATCTGGCTTTAGAAAGTTCCTGGCTTAAAAATTTGATCATTGTTATCAACAAGCCTTGTTAGAATCTGCATTGCACATGTGTACAACCTGTGAAACATTATGAGATGATAATGACAGGGTTAACAGAATCCAGAATATGATCTTGCACTATAATCAGAATGATATGAAAAAAGTTTGGGCTGAAATCTTTACCCTGATTCAAAGAACTTGCGTTAATGACACCAAAAACCATTTGTAGCTATTTGAAGACGAGAACCAAACAACAGATGCCTTGTGAATGTATTAAATCTCAATGAACATGTTTCAATGGTCCAGCTTGAAACTCTAAGATGTTTACATCAAGCATTAAGCAATGATTCACAGTACTCATAAACAAAACATGAATGTTTCATAATCCCAAATTTCAACCCTATTAGGCTTGATCAAGAAACCATTATATCTGCCATATTCATGCGCCACTAAGGAGCACTTTGATCCTCCATAAATCAATATTAAAAGTTTTTCAAGATAATGAAGAAAGATTCGCCAGCTTTGTGTGTTTCTTGTTAAATCAACTGAAAGCTTTCCTAACAGTTCTTCAGCTATTGATAGAAAACCCGAGATAGGTTTATATTCTAATTACTTTAAATTGTTAAAAAATCTAGGCTCTCATCAACTATGTATCATACAGTCTACCCTTAAATTGCCATTAAAAAGACCATTTACAATGCCATCAGTGGCCACAAATAGGTTTTACTGTATTGATCTACCACATCCATTAGATCTTCAATCAAACATCTGTTTTAGCTGTGACCTTAAATGCATTGCGCTTCATCTTCTAATTTTATGGAACCACCTACAGTAGGTGCATGGCATAATGTTTGAGTAAGGATGATCTTTATAGAGATTAGTGGTTGTAATTGGTTATTAAGTCATGTTTGGTGGTTGAAGGGAAATAAAGAGCCAGTGATCAATTAATAATCATGTATTTTATACCCCTTTCATACTTCTGTAAAAAATCCCACTATAAATCAGTATTCATTGAAGACTATAGATAAAACGTGTCATAGTAGTAATCATTTACACATTGACATCTGGAGGTGTCTGGAGTGATCCAGCTTGTATAGTAACACAGTCAGGCAGATGGCACTACTAATAATAACAGACCACAGGACACACTGAATGGTCAAGGTAAGGGGGCAGTTGTTGACACTTGTCTAATGACAGAAATTCAATTTCTGGATAACAGATGTCTTTGCATGAGCATTTATAATCAATACAAAGATCCAAATGATTTAATAAATTATGAAAGAAAATGACCGATCATGGATGTAATTGATAAATCGGCACACCAGTAATAATGATGTATATACTATAATTCATTAAGGTTTATGTTATTAAAGTCTTTTTACATAACCATGCATTTATACCATGCAAAAAGTCAGTTATCAGATATTTTGATTTCAAGTTTGCTTTAATGAGAAATTAATATAGGTTTGTAAATGCAAATTGACCATCAAATTTACCAGATGTTTGTCTTGACATTTGAATGATTAAAATTCTGACTAAAAATAATTCAGGATTCTGTTTTGAAATAAACTTTCAAATTTGACATTGTTTAACATGGCATTAATATACTTTAACTCAAAAGGCAAGGTTGAAGAGATTTTCATTTAATCATGAAGATTAAATTCTACTACTGGTATGTAAATCGATAACTGAGAAATTTTACAACCGCCATAACGTGTGGATGGATTAATCCTACAATACATCATGTGTTATCATTTATCATTAGTTATCATCATCGTTATTCATCATCAGCAAGTAAATAAGATAATAAGAGACTACACCTTACCTTTTAAAAGAAAGTATGTCTCACTTGTAAATTTCTTCATTCCTTCATTATGATAAATTATTTAAATCACAAAGTAACACACGTACCTGTCATCAGTTCAGTGGTAGTGTCTTATTTAAGATGATTTATCCCAAGTTATGGTACCAGATTTGTCAGAGACTGTGGAGGCTGGGTTAGTAGCCAGATATTTTGCTGTTTTTATTTCTCGGATTTTTTTTGCCATTCACTGGCAGCAGTGTCAGGTTTATAATTTATTTATACAGAGTAGTAAGCTGTGCCTGGTGTGACTGTCAAGCAAGGCTTAATGTGTCTGCTGCCAGCCCTCAGGGAAAGGATTTATAAACTCTGGAATGTACAGCAGTTGAGAAAAAGACACAGCAAGTCATGGAGCTTATAGGTCACTCTGTTAACATGATATGTTAATTAACTAATTGTTGTAACAATGTGTTGTGACATATAGTGACAGTGTAGGTTTCTGTTGTGCGTATGAATGCTCTACTGTTGCAGTACTGTTGATGCTGTGGTAGCAATCTGTGGTCGGGCTGTGTGACCTGGGAGGTATCTGTACAGTTATTTTGCTGCACCATTGTTGCCACCATTTTCATAATTTTCTTTCCCAGTGTTTTTTCTAATGAAGGATACAATATGGATGGTAGTTGTTGTATTTGTCAACAACATTTTGTGCACACTGTTTCGGGTTCCATTTAACTTTGAAAAAATATATCCTGTTATGTAAGGATATTGAAAATGTTTCATGCTGTTTAATATTTGTTGCTATGGTGATAGAGGGATGAATACATTACCTTGAACATATGTCATGACTACTCTCAATGGTCACTTTATTGCCTCGCTGACCACATTGCGGCCAAGCTTAATTTATTCATTGATCTAATTATTGCCTTAGTTATCGGCAGAATATTGCCTTTATTGCTGCACCGGCAATTAGACACAAGCATGACTATCTCTTTATCTTTCTATTGTAATGTATTTATTTCCAAACATTATCTCTCTCTCTTTATCATCTTGATAGTGTCATCACAGATGAATTTTATCACTGAATGATGTGTTAAGTCAGATTCTCCTGATAGGAGAGACTTTTCATTTATTGATCATAGATCTCTACCTATCATAGATCAGGTCATCACAGTCCCTGGTTCCTGGATATTTTGATAAGAGCTCCTGTGATCACAGTCCCTGGTTCTTGGATCTTTTGATCAGAGCTTCTGTGATAACAATCCTCAGATCTTGGATCTCTTTATCATAGATCAGTGATCACAGTCCCAGGATCTTGGATCTCTTTATAATAGATCAGGTGATTACAGTCCCTGGATCATGGATCTCTTTATCATAGATCAGGTGATTACAGTCCCAGGATCATGGATCTCTTTATAATAGATCAGGTGATTACAGTCCCTGGATCATTGGATCTCTTTATAATAGATCAGGTGATTACAGTCCCTGGATCATGGATCTCTTGATCATAGATCAGGTGATTACAGTCCCTGGATCATGGATCTCTTGATCATAGATCAGGTGATTACAGTCCCAGGATCATGGATCTCTTTATAATAGATCAGGTGATTACAGTCCCTGGATCATGGATCTCTTTATAATAGATCAGGTGATTACAGTCCCAGGATCTTGGATCTCTTGATCATAGATCAGGTGATTACAGTTTCTGGATCATGGATCTCTTTATAATAGATCAGGTGATTACAGTCCCTGGATCATGGATCTCTTGATCATAGATCAGGTGATTACAGTCCCTAGATCATGGATCTCTTGATCATAGATCAGGTGATTACAGTCGCTGGATCATGGATCTCTTGATCATAGATCAGGTGATTACAGTCCCTGGATCATGGATCTCTTGATCATAGATCAGGTGATTACAGTCCCTGGATCATGGATCTCTTGATCATAGATCAGGTGATTACAGTCCCTTGATCATGGATCTCTTGATCATAGATCAG
The DNA here is from genome assembly GCA_026874595.1 of Sipunculus nudus. Classification (NCBI taxonomy): domain Eukaryota; kingdom Metazoa; phylum Annelida; class Sipuncula; order Golfingiida; family Sipunculidae; genus Sipunculus; species Sipunculus nudus. The sequence goes on from CM049313.1 coordinate 61,775,234, forward strand.
GTGATTACAGTCCCAGGATCATGGATCTCTTTATAATAGATCAGGTGATTACAGTCCCAGGATCTTGGATCTCTTGATCATAGATCAGGTGATTACAGTCCCTAGATCATGGATCTCTTTATAATAGATCAGGTGATTACAGTCCCTGGATCATGGATCTCTTTATAATAGATCAGGTGATTACAGTCCCTGGATCATGGATCTTTTCTTAATAGATCAGGTGATTACAGTCCCTGGATCTTGGATCTTCTTGGTCATAAATCTTTTGATCACATGTCCTTGGATCATTGGTCTCTTTATCATAAATCACTTGATCACATGTCCCTGGATCATAGATCTCTTGATCATAAATCTCTTGATCACATATAAATTTGATCATGGGTCTCTTGATCATGTATCTTTTGGCAGTTGATCTAGGTTCTTTCAAATATGGATATCTTAGTCATGGATCTAATATCCTAGATATCTTAATAATTAGTTTATTGTATTGTAAGAGGTTTTATAATATATACAATAACTGCTCCCATTCGTTACAGTTGGCATCACTTTTCAAAAACTGATTGATTCAGTATAAAATCAAACATGATTAAAAAGACAAGTACAGTTGACTGACAGCTAATAATGAGTCAGCCCTGTATTTAGAACCTAGCAAGATATCAGCAAGATAAGCAGTTTACAGTCTGAAAATTAATGAGTATGGTTTACTGCTTGTCATTTCTCAGATTCAAGTCAAAGTTTTGCAAAACTGGCATATATATACTAATATGGTAAGTCACACCACACAAATCAGGCCAGGTTGTATACATGCTATCATTCATATATGGTAAGGACTCCTGTACCAAACATGCTGAGGGTATTAACTGTGCACATGTACGTCCATCCTCTGTAATCTTATCAGAGTTGACAAATATTGCAAATACTAATACAAAGATAAGACTGAGCTCTTTGTATCAAGTGGTACCAGGGAATTATAATTATTAATGGTACTGTTATACACAACCTATGTAATGTTATGATTATGACCACACCAGAAGCCTCATTTACAATACAAACATTTTATATAGCAGTTTTTTTTTTCTCACATTTATAACCCTGAATTTGAAGTTTATTACAGTTTGATGTTTATTCCAGTATACATCAGGCTTGCTTCCATGGGTCAGAATAAATTTTCAGGAATAAATCAAACTAAAGCATTGCTTAATTGTGTGTAATTACAGACTGTGATTAATTTATTCTGGGTAATGATATATTTATGCTTAAGGTTATTAAAAATGGAGGATTTTCTCAAATTTCAGCTTCAGTTTTGCAAAGAAAATATAAAAAAAAGTATTACTTTATTGCCAGCTGCTGACAATGTTTTTCCTGCCTTCCCTCTGACTTTAAAAATAAGCTATAATGACTTTAAACGTTACTTAATGTATCTTTATAAGATAAAACTTACAGCTATATGTAGCAATAAAGCAGACAGTTTTATTGTATCACAATTTTATATAAATTTTTAAAAGTGACATTAATGGTCATCCATTTTTGTTCTCTTGCTTTAATTCCTTCCTCTATTCACTTTTTCATTTCTTTATCTTATTTTCTCTCACTCCTATTCTCTCTCACCCTTACACATCATAATACTATTACTCACACTCTCTCTCATGTACTCACTCATTTTCACTCATTCCTTCTCAATCACTCACTCATTCACTCACTCATTGACTTTCTCTCTATCTCCCTGTCTGTCTCTCTCTCTCTCTCTCTCTCTCTATCTCTCTCTCTCTCTCTCTCTCTCTCTTACTTGCTTTCATTTTCTTTCACTTTCACCCCCCCCCCCCTTAGAATTTGTGTTCACATTTAACAGTGTACCGGTTTATTATGTCCATTGCTAGACCAGGTCAACTTGAGTTGTCAGTCTTATCATGATTTTGGGTCAGGGGTTAAAGGTCAAGGACTATCAGGCAACCACAGCTCGTAATAATAACTTACCTCTCTTTATTCAAAGGAAACTGCTTAAACTCCAAATTTCACTAAGGGTCTCTAATGTACACATATTATCCCAGGACCAGTGGAGGTAGCCTTCACTGGCAGAACCCTACAGAATCGGCCAGCATGATCATGAAGAAGTGAGAGCAGTCCGCAGTCTGATGTTAGTACATGTTAGTTGTTTTACTATGTTGATAAAATATATGTCAGAAGTAGTTTTATTTGACATAAACAGGAAATCTGCAAAAAATCAGAGTTGTTATTTGTTTATTTATTATAAAAGACACATACACCATAATTATGAAACCGATGGAAGTGGATCTGAGTGTAAAGGAGTGACCTCTGGTGGTGAAAAGCAGGACAGCTTAATTATACAATTCATGATCATGTATTTCTCTGTTACCAGGGAAATACCAGGCTTATCTAATACTGATACAATGACCCATTGGTAGCACAAACAGTGCATGCCCGGTCTTTTGTGTCTCATAATTACTAAACATTAGGTAAACATTCAAGAGGTATGAAATTACAAGGAGGAAGGAAGCAATAAAACACAGTGCAGTGATGTGGAGACCTAGTGACTGCAGGGCATAACCAGACAAACTAGTGCATTGCTCTAATTATCATTATATTCATGCAGTATGTCATTGTGATTAATTAACCATTACTATTATATAAAAGGTGATAGCATAATAAACATGTTAATATAATACCAGTCATGATCAGCAGGGGAAAAAATAAAAATATAACCATATGCAGTAGATATAAGAAACACAAATATAACAATAATTAATGAGTTGATATAACCCTGTGACCTCATGGCAGTGCAGTGTATGATTTATTAAAGTTATACTTGAGCAGTTTTGGATTATTAATTTAACTGTTCATGCAGGAAATAGTTTGATAGTACCAGTACATTGTAAAACTCATTAGCCACACTGTTTTTTGTGCAGCTGGCAGCATGCCCAGGACCGCATTTCTATACAACTGTTGTACTTATGTATGGCAGTGCAAACTTGGTTATAATGTGCAGAAGTTAAGGGTAACAAACATTGAACACCATTACTAAATAATGAATGTTAACAAATGTGGGGGTGACTGTACGAGAAAGGTTCATTGCCACATCCTTTTTTAGAATATCACAACCTTTTTTTATGGTGGTAACTCCCTCCATGTGTTTAAATGCCAGCTCAACTCAGTTTTAGAGCTAGGGCGGAAGCACACACTTCCTTAAATTTTACATATTAACCAGACCAGATACCACACCTGTGGGCCCTGGACCTGTAATATTGTCCCCTTTGCTGCCCAGGACATACTGCTGAGGGACCCCAAAAAAGAACACTCAGTGTGTTTACTCACAGATATGGCTGTGGGGCATGACCTTCCCATTAAGCCTGTAGGTGGGGGCCAACTCTGAAAAATCTCCCCACACCTAGGCTGATATGTCAAATCTGTGGATCTCCTGGCTTAGAGTCCTGTGCCCTGCCCTTAAACCACAGAAGCTGGTGTGACAGCCTTGTGTTCTCACTGACCTGACAGTTGATTACTGGTTTTTGTTTATTCTTGCTTAGTGTAGAAATGTCAACACAGTTACCGAGCCTTTAGGGAACTCATTTTTTGGGACAGGGTACCCATGATAATAACATACAGCTGGTAGATAATATATTGATTATCTCTGCCAAGTCTGCTGTACATTTCATTGGGGAACAACTGTCTTAGGAATGCTGACATTTATACAGAACATAAATCTAGGGGTAAATATCACTGTATCACTGTAGTCGTCAATTTCCATTGTCAAGAAAACTGACAGAGGTTAATTTTTTTATTTGTATGTTTTAGTTTTGTTTTACATTTAAGATATTTTAGTGGTTATTTATTGGGGTTTTTTTGTTTTTGTTTTTTTTTTACATGGAAGTGTTCATTACATTTTAAAGTGGACCTACATACGGAATGTCTGTGTGTACATCCATCTCCCAATAAAGCACCATCACAGTTGCTGACATCTGGTGGGATAATTTGATACTATTAGGCTATATCATTGGTTTATAATCGTCAAACATTTTGAACTTGAGTGCAGCTACCATCTTAAAAATAAAAACCAAACTTGGCAGACCATTGGCTGTCTTAGTGTTACTGCAATAAATGTTAACTTTGTATGTATATATAAAATCATATGTTTACTGAGATTACTGTTGGAGTGCTTTATCAGTGATAAGTTGTCCTAGTGTGTGTTATTAATCAGGGTAAGATTACCATTAATAACATGTTTAGATTGAGTAATATATTGTACATTAGACTTACATCTCCTAAAAAGCCGAGGTTTGGGGCTTGACTTGGCCTGCAAAATGTTGGCTGGCTTAAACTGACCTGAAAGCCTGTCCATTTGACATTGTTACAAAGTACCTGTTTTATACCGGCTTCTTTGGCTCAGGGGTAGAGCGCAGGACTCAAAGCTGGGAGATTGTGAGTTCGAACCTCAGCCGAGGCGGTGAGGTTTTTTCATGGTCGGCCCCCACCCAGGGTGAGCACTCTGCAGGCTTAATGGGAAGGTCGTGCCCAACGACCATGTTTCACTCACAAACGAGTGCGCCTTTTGGGGGTCCTCGGTAGTATGATTACCAACCCAGGGCCCGCAGGTGCAGTAGTCACAGGGCCTGGTTAACGCCAGAATATCAAATGAGAGAACGCTTGTGATACTGCCCTGTCACATAGTCGGAAACCGGAATGGAAATCTGCAGAAGTACATATAATTAAATAAGCTAGCATTAAAAAAATGGAGGGGGTTACCTCAAACAAAAAAATTATCAAGAATTTTTGATTTTCCAGTGTACCCTTTTTTACTAGTGTCAGAAGTTACTTAATAACTAGATAAAAAATATGTGTTCATGTACAGTGAAACCTGAGTTATGAGACCACCCTTGGGACTTACTAAAATTGGTCTTAATTCACACATGGTCTTAACAGACAGGTAAGTTAACTTAAAAGACAGGTGGTCTAATAAAACTGGTGGTCTTTCAGAGAGGTTCCACTGTGTGTTGTGTAGATTCTGGGTGTTTGTCTGCTTTGTTGGTTTAGTGAAAGATCTGAAGCTGACCGATCTTTAAAAAAATGTGAAGGTTTTACAGTTTTGAAATATCCTGTGTATGCAATGTGCGCCCATTTCATTATGCTTTTAATCACATATACACCTTTGCAAAGACAGTTATTTATTTCCTCAAGTGGTATTACCTAATTGTCTTTTGTTATGGAGAGGTAACTTTAAATATTGGTAATCAGACTAAAACATAAAAGGCATAAATAGGTGCAAAGGATTCCGCCTAGATATCTCAGTACTAAAGACTATAGATACAGATATTTTCTGATTTATACCTATTTACTACACTGAAGTGACAGATATATTGTTTTTTTCTGAATTGGAAAGCCATTAAACATTCATGTGGAAAGTGTGTGAGAGGAAATTCCAGGATTGACACACAATATCAGTGAACTTGGTAAATGTGAATCAGGGATATTGATTATTAATCCTCACTATGATAATTATTTCAGAAAAAGGCCGTGGAACTTTCTGATGGATTGCACTGCTTCTCTCTGTGGTAGTGATGTTCATGACCTTGACATACAAGTGACCTCTCAACCTCCAACCCCAACACCCCTACACCTTGGGATCTTGGACCCAACCATGTAACAACCATGATCTCCTTATTTAGTTTACACCTTTGGTTTTGGGGGTGTCAGATGTGCATATATAACATTTATACTTTGATCCTTTCTTGTAAATACAGTCATCTGTTGGGAGGAGAGATGTTTTGTGTATAATAGGGTTTGTATAATAATACAAATTTGTGTATAATAGGGTTTGTTTTATTCTGCTCTAAGTGTACAGGCCATGATTTCTGTATATAACCAAGTAAGGTAAAAAGTGTTTCTTGTGGAGTAAATATTTAACATTGTCCTCAGCTTTCATAGATCACAAGTCAATTTGCTCTCCTGCTGTCGTCTTATCCAGTGCTTTTGAGAAATATCATAGAAAAACCTGTCATTTGGTAAACTTGGCTGTTCATATCTAGGACAGCTTGTACTGCAGCTATGAGGATCATTAACATTAGACAGCTTGTACCGCAGCTCTGAGGATCATTAACATTCAGTATACAGTTCAGTTTTCATGATCAGCAGGTGACTGTATCACTGTTGGGAATCTCCTTCATCGGGTATTTTAGATGCTATTATCCCCTTGCAATGAAGTTGCAGGAGAGGATATAGTCACACCTCCTTTCATGTGTCCTCCCTCTTTCCGTCCGTCATTCCGATTATTCGGGAATTTTCTCTGTGGGTCAATTTTAAACCATACCCTTTTGCCTAAACCTTTCATCTTTCACATACGGCTCACCCACACATTAATGAAGAACTCTATTGATTTTGATGTCATGGGGTCAAAGGTTAAAGCCATGTCCCAGAGTAATAGACAGACAGAAATACTTGTGTAATACCCCCCATATGAATATGCTTCGGTGCCAGGGGATGCTCTGCTTTGCGATGCCCTTGTGGTGAATCAGTTTCCACACATATTTTGTAAATTGTACAGTCTAAGGCAGGATGACTTGGTTGATTGTAATGGTCAATGTATGTGTCTTGACCATTTCATTAGCGATTTCAAATGCGGAAGGTAAGATGAATTCTATTGAAAATGTAAGTAAAATTTAATTTTTAATGTAGCAATGAAAACCAGCCAAGCTTAATATTTAAATTAACTTAATCTGCAGCCAATTGGATATCCATGCAACATTTTATTTAAATTCTTTAAAAAAATGCAATAAATTGTTTTAACTGTGTACCAGAATGGTTAATTTTTTACTTTCATTTCAAGAGCTTGAAACTTTACCAGATGGCCAATTAGGAAGCAATGCAGAACATTTCATTGATGAAGAATCCTATGATATTTAGTTATTAACCTTGCAATACAGCATTATGCGATCTCATATTATTTCATGCTGCAAGTTATATGTCACATAGAGACGCAGAATAGCTTAAAGTTATGTTATATGTAAAAGTTGAATAGAATTGAGTGAAACAGAAGATCATGATGCTTCGATCATATAAATATGAACATTATCTGAAATTTATAGGGCCACAAGTTATCTTATAGGTTTCTCATATAAATATGAAGGATCTCCTAAATCACCGAGACAGGATTAATCACTGTGATACCTGGAATACATATAAAAGTATATGATGTTTAAAGAGATACAAGTTATCTCATCAAGGTGCAAGGTATCTATTTTTATAAGTACAGGTGCAGTTCAGCTCATTTAAAAGTGCAAGCTATCTTTTGTTTTGGCAAGACTATAATTAAGCTATATAAACTCCTTGGTACTGGTGTCAATGCAATTTCATAGAATATTTCAAAGAAGATATATCCAAAAAAATGATCATGTTATTATACGACCTATTGTGAATTTTATTACATGATCATAAATAAATATAGGGAAAAAGGCCCTATCTTTGACATTAAGGGTTATGGTTCTACCTATCATTGTGAGGGCAGGGGCCCGTTGGTGTGGCTGACATTTATCGATCAGTCATTTCAAGGTCAGAAGTTTGTCTGAGTGTTGAGCAGCAGCATGCAGCTAGTGGCAGGAGATAATAACGTCCAGGCCGCATTATTAATGATTGATGTTGTAGAAACGCACTTGGTCCCCGCCGGAAGCTCGTTTCGGTTCAATTTGATTGGCAGGTATAGGTTAATGAAAGGTACATCTTATGATGAGTCAGTCCATTAACAACACAGACCGTATTGTAATCATTAGTACATACACATGAATTAGAAGGTATGTCTGTAAGATCTGCATATTCAAGAGGACACTGTTTGTATATTAAGAATTTACTGTCAGACAGTTTTAAAGTTCAGGGGTAACTGTTAGCTTGGTCATGCTTTAAATATATAATATCTCCAAAGTTTTGAAAATTCTTATGGTGCTCTTTTAATTAAGATCAGATTTTGTAGATTTTAAGTTAATTTTTAGCTCAGCTGACTGTAAGTCATCTGAGCTATAGTCGTGGTCCATTGTCCGTTGTCCATCTGTCTGTCCGTCTGTCCATCCATCCGTCTGTCCGTCCGTAGATGTGGCACGTTTTGAAACCGTAAGACCTTGTATTCCAAAATTCAGCATAATGTTAGATGTCCCCAAGATCTCCTACCAAGCGGAAAACTGGGTCTTTGCGACTTAATATAACTTTTATTAATCAAAATTAAATTTTATACCCAAAATTAGATCAAAATCTTTAAAAAATTTTTAAAATATTAACAAAAATAAAAAATTGGTACCTTAAATTTTGCCCAACTTTGACCATGGCACGTTTTTTCCCTGTAAGTACTGTGAATTTAATTTTCACAGCATGTTTTTGTTAGCATTTTGTCTGTTAACACCAAAAATTTGAAACCAGTTGATCAAAAACTGTAGATTTTATTTAAGTTTTCAAGCACCATGTAACATATTGTTTACATCAAGCTAGTGTTATGCAGTTTGCAAGAGCTCAGCTCCCCAGCTTCAGCTCTCAGTTCCTAAAATTTGGCATACAATAAGATGTCTCCAAAATCCCCTACCATGCCAAGAATTTGGTCACTAGGACTTAATACCTTCGAGATATTTATGACAAACTTCATTTTTCCATTAAAAACCCGTTGTTACACTTCAAGACTGCCTAATATCAAAACCACTGGTCTGACTTTAATCATATAATATACATATTTTTCTGTACATTCTCCATGCACATGCCAGAAATGATGTCAGTATTGCATAATTGTTTTAAGTTATGGGCCCAAACAAAATGCACTTTGTAAAAAAATCAAGAAATATATTTACTCCTTTAACAAGAGGATTGCTGAAGCTAGAGATTCATTGTCAGGGATGTAACATTATTTTATCAAGATTCAATTGAATACCCAAACTTAGTTCTGAAAAGTTATTAGTATAAATATAAAATTAGTACCTTAAATTTTGCCCAACTTTGACCATGGCACGTTTGTTTCCTGTGAGCACTGTTGATATAATTTTCATATCATGCACACAAGGATTTCAGCTTTTTAGTTTAGAAAGCTGAAAGAAATTGGCCAAAAATTGTAGCTTTTATTAATGTTTTTATGAGACCATGTCAGACCTTAGCTCTCCCTTGCCCCTTTTGAGTCACCTGTATGTTGACCTCTCATCAAATTATGCACACTTGACGTGAGGCATACACTGGGGCAGCCAGGCAGCTTATGGCCAGCCACAGTTGATCCAGGTGTCTAAACCAACTCATCTAGTAGTTTTAACTAACAATAAACAAGAAATTAATAAATTTTTGATGGTTTTTAATAACAAATTAAAGAAAAATAGAAAAGAAATTTGTTAGTTGATAATTACAGGAAATTAACTTGCAGTTACTGATGATATAAGAATCTTGTATCGATTGATAGAATGTCACATATTCCAAATAACACCATGCAGTCACCTATGGTATTTTTCAGTTCAATTTTAATGATAAAAAAATAAATCATATTATTCATCACTAATCATTAGGGATCATATGAAGGAAATTAATGATAGACAAAGATGCAGTTGATAATATTAATCTAGATTCCTGCTGTCTAGTGTGTACACTGATGTGAAATTAGTCCAAAATGAATATATTACATTTATTTTTTTTAATATGAATAAAAGCCACCAAACCAGGTACTTATGATCATTATTTAAATGTGTGAATTTTGTATATTCTGGATTCTCAACATCAGTGTTTGGTGAAAACTGAATAAATACCAGACATGGTGCAAATACTTTGCAAATGTATTTGAATACGAATATGAATATGTACTCCATTATAAAATTTCTTGCATAAGAATGGGAATTCAGGTAAAATGAAAGTATATGAATACCAGTGCAAAAACTGTTTTTTTTTTATTCATGAATGCATTCATGAATATATTCTTTGATATTATTTTAATAAACATTTCAGTTGTATTTTATTTTAAAAAATCATATGATTCTCTTATTATTTTTAATAAAAATTGTATTTGGGACAATTTGCTATTATTTTCAATAAATAGTTTAACTCTTATATTATATGTTCTGCTTATAAGTTATATGGCCAAGTCAAAATCTGTGTGACAATAGCACTCCATTTAAAATAAATGAAATCAATCCTCTTCCGTCTCCAAAGATACTATCAAAATCATACATAAGCTAAACACCCACAACTCAAAATACAGCTTATATTTATTTATACACAAAACAAGCATGTGCCTCATTTCTAAATCATATTTTTTTATCATATATAACAGCTGAGCGCCATGACCCATGGGTCCCTTGTTTTATGAGAAAGATGAAAATAACTCATACCAACTGCAATCAAGCTGTCATATGATAATTGCACTCAGAAAAAAGTCTCAAAATGCTGTGTAAGGCTGTTAAAGTCTTCACAAATCTGGAGCAAAAATTAATTGACAAGTTATGTGACCTTCTATAAGGTCTTAAAGAAGATAAATCAAGATGGGTAAAGATTTACTAACATAGTTGTCACGATACGCTTGATATCTAAGAAAAACCGGCTTCTGTGGCACAAGGGTAAGACCGCAGGACTCAAAGCCGGGAGAACGTGGGTTCGAATCTCAGCCAAGGCGGTGAGGTTTTTCACGGACGGCCCCCACCCAGGGTGAGAGCTCTGCAGGCTTAATGGGAAGGCTGTGCCCCACAGCCATGTATCACTCACATACGAGTTTGTCTTTGGGGGGGGGGGTTCCTTGGTGTTATGACCCAGCAATGGGGATGATAACACACCCAGGACCCGCAGGTGCAGTAGACACAGGGCCTGGGTGACACCAGGATACAAAAAAAAATGATAGGAAGCGAGTGCTACGGCCCTGTCAAGTAGTCCCAAACCAAAATTGAAACTGCAGATGTACATACTTAGGTTAAGATTTAGATAAGTTAGTATTAAAAATGGAGGCGGTTACCTCCAACAAAAAAATTAAAAAAAAAAAAAATCCCTTCATCCAACCTCTTTTGGCCCTATAGGTGCTAAACTGGCCAAGTAATGCACAGATGTGGTATGTCTGTGCATCTGATGCAAGTAATCTATTGTTTACACACACAGCAGCACCTTGGGATCAGCTACATCATGGCTCATACAAACAAACTTTAAAACGACAAATTAGCCTTTGAAAATGATGATGTATTATATACCAAAGCCACTTATCCTTTTGAAACACCAGGTTATGAAAATAGCGTTCAGCTTGAACTGTCATGAATAAGATTTCAGATACAAGGTTTACTAGAGGATATGAACTAAATACAATGAAAAAAACATGCACATGAGGGGTACAGCTGATATTTATACAATTTGAGAATGATTCTTTAAGGTCTAGAAATACCATGCAGTTATACAAATCCCAGTGGATGAAAAATCCTATTGACAGTGCCAGTAAGTGTGACTAGGGAGGCTGTGACGCTGGTCTCAAATAAAATCTAATATGTCTGCTACATTAGCTCCGTTTCACACTGTTATCATCCGTTGTCTTGCTGATGCTCCAAAAATGTATAAAGCTCCTATGCACTCACTGTTATTATGTTCAATAAAATTTCCCCTGTAGAAATCTAGGTCAGCTCTTGAGGAATGAATCTGCAGATTCATGTAGTAGCTGTCAGTTTCATCTTCTCCTGTTAACTTTTAAATCAGTCTATGGTGGTACAGATGTGGAATTGAGGTCTCGGGTTAACTGAGGTTGAAGCTGAAGTTGAAGACTAGGTCAGTGTCTGTTTATCCATGCTCTTAAAAAGCTTGTCTGAATCTGCACCATGGCTGTATTTATGGAACCTTATATCAAGTAAAACATTTAATGCTCAGTCAGTGAGTGCCAAGCCTGTTCAGTGATTTTTAGCAAGCCTTGGAAGGCTAGAGTTAATTTGCTTCAGCACATTGGTTGAAGCTCATTACTTTGAGCTTGACACGTTTGTAAGAAATCTACTCTCTGGTATATAATTGTATTTTATCCAGAGTTTGTGATTCTTTGTTTTCCATTATTTCCAAAAGATGTGCTTTATTTTACTTTACCAAGTATTAAGGCTGCAACATGTTTTTGTCTGCTGAAGTTACAGGGCCATATTGAAAAATAATATATTGACTACACAAGAACTATATCCAGAATAACTCTGTTTCTAATTCCTTCAATGGTATGGTGCCACTCTCAAGGCTTTGGCAGTAGCATTATGTAGACAAGCTGATCAGTGTTGTTAATTATCACACTGTGTATATCAGTAATTGAAATATTGTCATGGCCTGTACATTATAATTACTTACAAGGTTGGTTCTAGACAGTGCATGCAGTGAGACAGGTTATTTTACATACTTGGCTAATTCAGTTGATCCAAAACCTCTGGTACTGAGAGTATGTCTTAAAATATATGTTTTAATCATATTGAGAGTAACTGTACCATAAAATACTGCACATCATAAGTAAAGGTGAACCAGCGTAACCATAGTGTTCACAAATAGCTAATTAGGCCTCTGGATTGCCAAAGGGTCTTCAATTCAATTCCACTATCAATTAATCTCTTTGATTTGAATCTGAATTTTATCATGGAATCTAATCAAATAGGTTAAAATGGGATTCACCTATCAAACTCTGCAATAGATCTGATATTTTTTTAAGTTCAGGTCGTAAATCACATGGGTCGAAAAGAAATATAGCGTTAAATTAATCATTAACTGTCCAAAAAAAAAAATGCAAAGCCTTCAAAATAAAGTAATTGTACTGGAAAGGGGCATCCTGCAGTTGTAATCTGTGTAATACTTTATCTTATGTAGTCAAAATCAACATACTTCTTTGCCGTATGGCTTTTCCAATTTATGTCACTTAAATCATACCTTATTGTGATTTTTTTTTCAATATGAACTTAAAACTATAATTGATAGGATTCTAATCTAATGTTATTCGCATTCATACAACTTCATGCGTAATCTTGATCTTTAAAACTGATCAGACTTGTGATACTTATTTTATGTATATTAACATATTTTATTATTATTTTAATATATTAAACTATTTAACTTTAAATTATGTATGATTGGCGTGTCGTCAGTCATAATAGCGTATGTCTAATTTTGTTTTTATTTGTCAAAACCGACATGAAATAAAATTTTTGTATTGCATAAGAAATTGGCCCTAGACCCCCGACCAAATTTCCTAAAATTTGTTTTTATTTAAAGAAAAGCTTGTCTCCCATGCTTTTGGAAAACGGCGCTCTACTGTATAACTAATTAATCGAATATAAAGGCTGGTCTTGTGCAAGAAGCTGTGAAATTGTTGGGGTTACATTGCTCACTGCAAAATCCTTGAGTACATATTTTCTGTGACACAAGAGTGGCTGGACATGTGAGCTGGGTGTGGCTTTGATGATAATTATGTTACCTGGCAGTTAGTGTACATACACTCTGTAGGTGACCATGCCAAGCTCAGGTGAGTTTACAATCGCTGTCATCACTTTGATTCATACTTCAAAGTATATAAGTAAAATTTCTTAGAACTTTAATTTCTGTAAAATTAAATAATGTAGGTCATATTATTTCTCATGAAATATGATGAAGTTCATCATTGTAATGTCTTTCATTTGTGACAAAAATGGACTGGTTGAATTTTAAAGCATTTCCTTATAATTTGTAAACTGAGATATTTCAACTGGTACTTTTTTCAGTATCATCACTATAAATATATGTAATATTTATATACATGAATCATCATAAGTAGCTACAGTAAATGTTTCTATGTTGTCGTAAGTCTGACAAAAACTAAATCTTGAATTGATTTGGAATCTATTCTCATCTGTTGACAGGTACAAAATAGATGGAATAACATCTTTTAAGAGATATCATATATATATATATATATATATATATATATATATATATATATATATATTATCCTATTATTATATATATATATATCCTGTGTGATCTCTACAGGTGGTAGTCTGTGGAAGTCATACACATTATCATTAATACTTTATATAAGGTATTAACTGTAAACTTGCACATATTACATGTGATAAAATACTTGTGTTTTAAATTGTATGTCAATGACTTTGTTATAACCAGTTTGCACCACTCTGACCTTACCTGTTACCAATATGGGAGGTATTGTAACCAATTTATCATGCCTGGTTCACTGTTATATAATCATAGCCAGGTCATGTGAAAGGTTTAAAGCTGTAGCATCAAGAGAGTTGATCCATATAGTGTAGGCTCAAGTGGGTAAAGCTCTTTAGCAGCTAGTTATGTAACCATTATGTAAGGTCAATAACAAAGGACTTTTTCTAATTACTGTGTTGTGGCTAAACACAGAAAGGGTGGCCTAGAGACTTTTGTTTACCTGGTGTATACAAACTATATCACACCAAGGTGTATTACCTTAGCACATACAAATTAGATGCCAGTGTTCATTTCCAGATACTCTCACTCTCAGACAGACATGTTTCACTCTCACTCATCTCCCAACATCAGGTAGGAATGTGTCAGGTCATAGTGATTTTATGCTGTTGATTAAATATTCATGGTATCTAGCTAGGGACTTATAAAAAGATAAGATAAGATATTTTTATTTCAGGTAAAAAACATATAAAAAGTATACAATAAAAAGATGGATTAACATCAAGAACCATACCTTCATGTATGCAAACCATCACACCTGGTTTGGTGTGTACAAGTTTGCCAGGTAGACCATAGGACGCCAGACTTGTTAGTATTGTTTTTATATAAATACTTAATAAATATGTTTGAGCTATTTACCAGTCTACACATAAATCTATAAATATTTTTTGGTATTACCATACAAAGTTATCTAGTCCATTAACAACATACATTGCTTTAGCACTATCCATTCTAGAAAAGTTAAGAAACCGTCTGAGTACATAATTACAACCAATCCTGATATTTCTGTACATCTGTTTTGAATAAATACACCACAGTGTGACATTATAAAAAATTGAACAGTCTGGTCCATTAACAACATACATTGCTTTAGCACTATCCATTCTAGAAAAGTTAAGAAACCGTCTGAGTACATAATTACAACCAATCCTGATATTACTGTACATCTGTTTTGAATAAATACACCACAGTGTGACATTATAAAAAATTGAACAGTATGCTTGGTACATGGATGCAAGGGCGGGCAGTGAATATTTACTAAATTTACGCAAAAGAATATTACTTTGTGCATATAAACTGCTCAACTGCTTTAACATATCTTCATGATCTTGCATAGTATTTGAATTACAACACCTTAATATTTCACTTTTGACACAAACTTAATTTCCAAGCCTCCTAATGTCACCTTTGGACAGACAAGATTGTATAACCTTTTGGTCTAATCACCAAACATTCTGTTTTCTGAGGATTATACATAATATCACAAAAAATACCATAGCTTTGACAAATGTCCAATAGATTCTGTAGTCCCTTTGCACTTGGGGCAATAAGGCAAAGGTCATCTGCATAAAAGATATGAATTATAACACTTATTATACCTAAAAATAACTTGAGGTTTATTGTTCATAAGTAATACTTACAAAGAAATGACTGGTTAAGTTCATATAATTATACTGATTGAAAACGTGCTCAGCTGATGTACACAGTCAAATTTTTGTGCCTTGCATCTCCAATCCAGTCACCCCCAAGATCAGATGTTCTGCCAGTGGCCATGGATACAGATTACTTTTAAAGTCCAGAAAAAAAATATCAGATCTTATAAGATTATATATTAGACCACTCACATATTGACTGTTTGTGATTTATAATTTACAATAATTTGATTCAAATTATGATAAAATTATTATGACGGTCAGGTTTGAGTAGGGACAGATTTGGATGGAATTTTAACACCCAAGAAACAAATTGTAAAATCTAGATCATCATAAAATATTTAAGGATTCTTTACTATTATGAGACAGCAGTAGTTCATTTGTCCTGACCAAAGGTGAGAATGTCATCATTAACAATTTGAGACTTTATATTAATATATAATATTTTCATAGTAATATTAGCTTAATTTAAAAAAGTATTGAAATAAAATGCGATATGGCCATAATTCTTTTATTATATACCAGTAACCCCCTTTGATTATTTAAATCAGTACTTTTAATATTTTTATTGAAAACTTGTTCCGTTACCATGGTAACAAAAAACCTCAACAGGGTGAAATTTTGTCACAAGAACAGTCAGAATTAAAAGTTTGACCTTTGACCTCCAAGAGGTATCATTCGGGAAATATGGTCCAGTGTTTTAGTGATGATATTGCCAACATTGAACATTTCCCTTCACAATCTCAAATACATAGGTTAATTAGTTATATTTTTCCTGAATTCCACAGTCACATAGTATGATATTATGGTTCTCATCACTGGATCAGCGTGAATCAAGCCTTGGAAGCTTTTTCTTCAACAGACCTTAAGTGCAGACACCTTCAAATTAAACAACAATATGTTGCCAGTCATAACTATTCATATCTCTCTATTCCACTAATAGTGGCAATCAAGTATTTAACAAAATTAAGACAGGCTACAAAATAATTTTATACTTTACTTTAGAAATTGCCTTGTGTCTAACTACATGGTTCATCTCAGCAAAAATATAAATAAGTATAAATTCAGTAATATGAATTGATTACAATAAAAAGTTGTATTAGTGTTATGAGCCATGCAAAAATGACAAAGACACCTACCGGTAACTTGAAGTTAGGTGTCACGAGAGAAGTAATTTCTGTAATTTTTCCCCTGTCGACACATCCCAAGGGGTTAACTAATATTTTTGAAACCTTAAAGGTGAATTCCTGAATGAAGTAAATGTTTCCCCCATATGCATGCACTTGTGTGACCAAATTGGAGAAGCCTTTGATCAAGCAGGCAGAGCTGACCTATGATGTAGCCATGACACATTTTGATCTCTCAGCTTGAATTCAGGTAGTTCCTATATTAATGTACTAAACAGCAAAATTTGATCAAGATGCTGGTAAATATCCCAGGTTCAATGGTCAATCCAACATTTTTAAAGGGGTTTGCAGTATGATCTTGGTGCTTTCTAGTTATGGAATAGTCTCCTTTATTACAGAAATGATGGATCATTGATGAAACTACCCTTAAAATATGATTATATACAGACTATATACTGTGAAACCTGTGTTATGAGACCACCCATGGGACTGCCCAAAAGTGATCTTAAATCACAGGTTGTCTAATAAGACAGGTCAGTTATAACCAATGTGAATGTTTGTGGTTCACTCAAGGGTGGTCTTAATAGACAGGTGGTCTTATAAGACAGGTGGTCTTTCAGACAGGCTCCACTGTACCTGCTCAGAATGTGGTGAAGGGATGCAGAGCCCTGTCTGATACAACCTCGCCTTGACCGAGTCCCTTTGGGTACATTGGCTTCGTTATGAATGCTGACCATTTGACCACAGTGATGGTCTCTGAAGCTTACCGATTGTCCAGCTAAATAAGATGAGGGATCCTTGAGACCGAGTCTTTACAACAGATGTGAGGAATAAAGGCTGAGCAAATCTAATAGATCGTAAGGAACAGAAGGTTTACACGGCTGCTGTCTAGACGAGGGATTGGTACTGGTCATCTGGCCTCATTTGTCAGTGGCTGGTCAGGGAATTACGGTGAAATTTTGACTCAAATTTTGTTTTAAAGTCCTGAACTGTGGCAGCTTCCTGTCTGGGCTTCCTTAGTGAAAGAGATGTAATTCCTTTTGATAATCTGATTTATGTGCATTTGGTGACACCTGGCTGGATTAATTAGTTAGAGACTTCATCTGCTGATGTGTCCAGGATAGGAATATCCTTGAAGGAACTAATAAGTAAGGAAAAAAATAAAAGGTATGGTTCACAGGTACCGCCCGTGTCAATTTTAACCCCCGGCATAAAAAATTTTTACTTTATTTTCATCCTTTGTTATGTTGTGCTTTTACCTGTTTAGCAAAAAATATCTGTTATTTTTATGCTTTTGCCTGATCTAATGACATACAAAAAAATACAAAAAAGGAAAAAAAAAATATCGCCCACACTTATTTCTGAAAAAAATGCCTGAGAACCATACTTTTTGGGGGCTTACATTTCTGTTGTGAAAACAACATTTGTGACATAAATCTAGCCATGCAAGTCTCTATCAAGACTTTTTCTGTTTCTAATAAATAATAAAAAAGACATCAAATTAACAATATAAAAACATGCTATACTAGATGCAAAACTAACATAAAATATTAAGTGTTTATTTATGAGATATTATACCATCTTATTTTGATGAAAAATTATATATTATATATAACCCAGGGATCAGCTGTAAAAAAAGTGCAGGTGATATTCTTATCACATCAATCCTGAAGCTTGCTAGCCAGCAGCATATACAACAGATTAACATTCTATATATATTGATGCAGCATGAATACATGTAACAATATAGGTTCCTATGGAAACAGTCAGTACAGGCTCATTTTACAATTTTCTTTGGCAATCCCAGGGATTTAATTCAAATAATTCTGAACTCATTTTAGGTTTTCCTCAGCCATACTGTGATCTTTTGGTTTTGTCTGATTGGAGATGGGGCATAGTGGTGAAATATTTTCAAGCGTGCCATGGGTGTGAGACCACCTCGCAGAGCATGCTGCAGTATGCTTACATTATGATAAGGTGACACCCCACCCATAAACGCTAGTACTCAAAAATCAATCAATATCACCGATCCAAAGGCAGCTGGACACTGGTGTGAATAACACTCCACCCTGATGAACACATACATCTAGACGTTACACTTGAAGGTAAAATGAACAGCTCCATTCAAATGCACGCAACACTTTCAAGGTTCTGAGGTTACAAAAACTTAATATTACAACAGAGAAATTGATTATTTTCTGTGGGGAAAAGACCCTGCATTTCAGGAGGGTGATTGTGTGGAGGCCTTAGTTGATATTTGATTTAAAGAATTAGAATAGATTACAAAACATGAGTAAATGTTTTATCATTCTTAAGTTCACTGCATGACCTTGAATAATTTATCTCGTAAATTTTATTATAATTATTGAATGTTCAATGAACATTTAATGAATAGTTCTACTGCACCATGTTTGTCAGTAGAAGTTGTTTATTAGGTGTATAATATTATTTTCTACCCTTTGCTGACAGGAAAAAGATGCATAAATTCTGAAAAAAAATGCCCAAAAGCTGGAAGACCTAGTCCACATCTCTCATTCCTGACATTCTGCGAGATTGATAGATGATCTTTATCCTCATATGTTTCTCAATTTTTTTTTAGGAGTAAAAACAGGCAAAAAAAGGTTTGATTCTAAGATCTAATACTGTGGTTTGCTTCATAGTCATGATTTTTATTTAGTCAGTTTTTCGAGAGGGTTTTATTTTCGTGATTTACCGTACAGCAACTACTCAATGTACATAACCTTTATTATATCAGTTATGTATGTTAAAATATAACAATTGCACAAGGAGCTAAGAGTACAGGTTGAAATTATTCATGCAGTAGTGGGAGATAGGTATAAAAATTGATATTATTCAAACAGTAAATCTTTGAATTAAATTATTATAAATTAGTATACTAATATTGAAGCTCATTTGTAGAGTCCACCTTTTGGCCAAAAAACAACTCAGTAGGAGCATATTGATGTGATATGTGACTGGGGCTTAAAAGAGTTCTCTGCGACTTTATATATATGTTCCACTTTTTTATAACAGTCCAGAATTTAAACATATGTCAAATGGTGAAGGTTATAACTGGGTCATCAACACTCAAGTCTTATCAGAAGGCCAGACAGGCATCTGGTCTGTCTTATTTTACAAAGATTTATAATTTTTCTGATAGTAAGTGTGCAAACTTGATATTTCTGATAAGAGAATGAACCTTGACTACATGTATGATCTGAAGACAAGCTGTAATGAGCACCAAATAGTCTGATGACTCTGTTATAGAAGTTAATACCTGGGGTTTGTTTATACTTAAACAGGGATAATCATGAATCTGTGTTTGTACAGTTTATCAGCTCTCAACTAGTGTAAAAAGGTGAGATTTCACATTTTCAATGTGGAATATATATTTTTTTAGGATAGATTATGGACTTCATTGTGGGCATTAGGTATAGTAGGGGTCATAATAATGCTATAAGGCAAACATGTGCATGGAAAGGCATTTTTCATTTTGCACCAATCCATTTGTAAGGGAACACCTGGATATTTTACACATAAGTAACTGATAAGTAGTAACAAACAAGACACAAAATTACAGGTGATGTTCCACTCTATTTTCCTATAAAAATTGTCTATAAAAAAATACCTTCAGGGATGAAGGCCCTCATCTCCTATATCTTCTCTGGTTTTTCCACAATAGTGTTTCTGATATAACAGTGTTACTATTGAAAACATTCAGTTCTTTTTGCATGCAAGTATGTATGTAGGATGGCAGGTCAGATGGCAGAATCAGATGTAAACTGAGGGAATTGTGACTGAAAGTGTGATATCATAGTAGGATGCATCTTTAGCGTAAATGCAAGTTTTTTGGCAGAATGGCCAACCTGTATTGATGCCTTTCCATTGGAAAGGTGAAAATTCAAGTACTACGATCCCTGTTAAGGGTATGTGGTGAAGTGCATTAGAAGTTTGACATCAGAGCTAAAGGTGTCTGGTTTGATCAATACAAGATCATTTTTAGCTCAGCTGACTATACGTCATCTGAGCTATAGTCGTGGTCCATTGTCCATCCGTCCGTCCATCCATTCATCCATCTGTCCGTCATTTGTGTAATATTGCAGATATTAAACTTTATTCCCTTCATTCCACCATCCCCCCCCCCCCTCCACCACCACCAAATCCTTGCATCTGTGGACTACTAGGGACATTTTTAGCTCAGCTGACTATAAGTCATCTGAGCTATAGTCGTGGTCCATTGTCCGTCGTCCGTCCGTCTGTCGTGCCGTCCGTCCGTCCGTAGATGTGGCACGTTTTAAAACCATAAGACCTAGGAATCCAAAATTCGGCATAATGTTAGATGTCCCCAAGATCTCCTACCAAGCCGAAAACTGGGTCTTTGCGACTTCGTTCCTTTGAGAAATTAAGGAAAAACCTCATTTTTTTATTAAAAACCTATTTTCACACTTCAGGACTGCCTAATATCAAAACCACTCATCTGTTCTTCCTCATATTAACCATAAATATTCCTCTATATAGTTCCTATGTACATGCCAGAAATTATGTCTGTATAATATAATATAAAAAAGTTATGGGCCCAAACATAATGCATTTTGTAAAAAATCAGGAAAGATATTTTGATCACTTAACACAAAACTTGTTAAAGCTATAGACTTTTTTTTCCAGTAATATAACTTTCATTTATCAAAATTAAATTGTATACCCAAAATTAGATCATAATCTTTTAAATTTTTAAAATATTAACAAAAATAAAATATTGGTACCTTAGATTTCACCCAACTGTGACCATGGCACGTTTTTTTCCTGTAAGTACTGTGGATTTAATTTTCACAGCATGTTTATGTTAGCATTTTGTCTGTTAACACCAAAAATTTGAAACCAGTTGATCAAAAACTGTAGATTTTGTTCAAGTTTTCAAGCACCATGTAACATATTGTTTACATCAAGCTAGTGTTATGCAGTTTGCAAGAGCTCAGCTCCCGAGCTTCAGCTCTAAGTTCCTTAAATTTGGCATACAATTAGATGTCTCCAAAATCCCCTACCATGCCAAGAATTTGGTCACTAGGACTTAATACCTTCGAGATATTAATGAAAAACTTCATTTTTCCATTAAAACCCCATTGTTACACTTCAAGACTGCCTAATATCAAAACCACTGATCTGACTTTAATCATATATAATATATATATTTTTCTATACATTCTTTTTGCACATGCCAGAAATGATGTCAGTATTGTGTAATTGTTATAAGTTATGGGCCCAAACATAATGCACTTTGTAAAAAATCAAGAAATATATTTACTCCCTTAACAAGGGGATTGCTGAAGAGATTTTTTGTCAGGGATGTTACATTATTAAATCAAGATTCATTTGAATACCAAAATTAGTTCTGAATTTTTCAAATTTTATAAGTTATTAGTATAAATATAAAATTAGTACCTTAAATTTTGCCCAACTTCGACCATGGCACATTTGTTTCCTGTGAGCACTGTTGATATAATTTTCATATCATGCACACATAAGGATTTCAGCTTTTTAGTTTAGAAAGCTGAAAGAAATTGGCCAAAAATTGAAGCTTTTATTAATGTTTTTATGAGACCATGTCAGACCTTGGTTCTCTCCAGCCCCTCTTGAGTCACCTGTATGTTGACCTTGTTGAACTTTCAGCAAATTATGCATGCTTGAAGCGAGGCATTCACTGGGGCAGCTAGGCAGCTTATGGCCAGCCACAGTTGATCCAGGTGTCTAACCAAACTCATCTAGTAGTTTTAATCAACAACACAACAATAAACAATTAATTAATAAATTTTTACTGATTTTTAATAACAAATTGAAGAAAAATAGAAAAGAACTTTGTTAGTTTATAATAACAGGAAATTAACTTGCAGTTACTGATGATATAAGAATCTTGTATCGATGGATAGAATGTCACATTTTCCAAATAACACCATGCAGTATTTTTCAGTTCAATTTTAATGAAGAAAAAGTAAATCATATTTTTCATTACTAATCATTAGGGATCATATGAAGGAAATTAATGATAGACAAAGATGCAGTCGATAATATTAATCTAGATTCCTACTGTGTCTAGTGTGTACATTGATGTGAAATAAGTCCAAAATGAATATATTACATTTATTTTTTTTTTAATATAAATAAAAGCCATAAAACCAGGTACTTATGATCATTATTTAAATGTGTGAATTTTGTATATTCTGGATTCTCAACATCATTTATTGGTGAAAACTATATAAATACCAACATGGTGCAAATACTTTGCAATTGTATTTAAATACGAATATGAATTTGTACTCCATTATAAAATTTCTTGCATAAAGAATGGGAATTCAGGTAAAAATGAAAGTATATGAATACTAGTGCAAATACTTTCAAAATGTATTCATGAATGCATTCATGAATATATTCTTTAATATTATTTTAATAAGCATTTCAGTTATATTTCATTTTAAAAAATCATACGATTCTCTTATTATTTTAAATAAAAATAATATTTTGGACAATATTTGTAATTTTTTTAAAATAAATAGTTAAACTCTTATACTATATGTTCTGCTTATAAGTTATATGACCAAGTCAAAATCTGTGTTACAAGGGTACTCCATTTGTTAATAAAACAAATGAATCAGTCCTCTTCCCTGTCTCCAAAGGTACTATCAAAATCATACATAAGCTAAACAACAACTCATAATACAGCTTATATTTATTACCACACAAAACCAGCATGTGCCTCATTTCTAAATAATATTTTTTTATCATATATAACAGCTGAGCGCCGTGACCCATAGGTCCCTTGTTTATATTTTAACTGTATACATTTGATAAAATAATAAAAATACATATATTTAATTATATATTTATTAAAAAAATAGGTCCAATTGAACAAATGTGAAAACTACTGAACTGTTAACAATTTATCAAAAAGCCAACCAATGATCATGGTAATAATATACATCTTATGGTCACAAACTGATCACATGCTTCATGTTTAACATTGGGAAATGCATGGTTTGGTCACAAAATATTAATTGCAACAATTTCTTACTCATCAATCATATCAACCAGCCCTGGCCTATATTACCTTTTCCTCTTAGACTTTATCTCCATTTGATATTATTTTAGATTTTTGCCTTCAAGGTCAATTACAGCTGAGCACAGTGAGCCATGGGTCCCTTGTTTTTTTAAGAACAGTAAAATGTTAACAGAATCATTGAGATTTACTTTACAGTAAAGCACCAAAATTATGACCACCAATGGGACCTAGATAAAGTGGTAGAAATTTTCAAGATGGCTTTTCATCTAAGTGAGGTCTTATATAAAGAGCAAAAAAAAAAAAAAAATGAATCGAGACCATGAAAAAGTGGTTGTTATTTTGAGATGGTCACTAAACAGAGTTGGTCATTCAGCTATGTTTTACTGAAATGTATTAAATACAGGTAATTGCATCTGTACATTAAACATGAAATCCAAAAGACCTAATGATAGCAAATCATTGTAAGTGCAAGATGTATTATTGTGTAACTTGTAGTTGTATGTAATTTTACCTTTTTGGAAAAAAAAGCAAATTTACATAACTTTCATCTTCAGTGGACAGAAGAATATAATTTAGCAAGATTAGATATATGATGTATGGTTAATTAATCAAGTGTATAAAGCATTTCTCCTTGACCTGGTGGGGACCGGGTACCAGGTGTCTGGTGTTGCCAGTATATATGCTCCAGTGGTTAATATTAGGATTGTGCCCACGGGCTTACAACAAAGGGTCTGATTGATCTGAGGTTGCTCAGTGCAGGTAATAAGGAAGTATATCATCATGTTACCTAGTTCCACAAATACATGCAAGCTTCTTATCCTCTCATCATTCACATAAAAGCAGAACCGCTCCACCCTGACACACTACATGTGTGTGTTTGTTGTGTAAGTGTAACGGTTCACCGAGTTGATGGCTGAATCTGAGGTGATGTGAGGATTTTTTAAAGCAACTTTTGAGCACTATTTAGCATTTAGGTAACAAAAAAAAATAAAAGGTATGGTTCTCAGGCACCGCCCGCGTCAATTTTAACACCCCTCATCAAACATCTTTATTTTGATTTTCATCTTTCAAGAAGATAAAATCATACAATTTTGATACAGTTTCCTTTGTTATGTAGTGCTCTTACCTGTTTAGCAAAAACACCCTGTTATTTTCATGCTTTTCTATGGTCATATGACATTTTTATCAAAACATACAAAAAAAAGTCAAAATAAAATACCACCCGCCTGCAGTGATTCTGAAAAAAAGTGCCTGAGAACCATACTTTTTTTTTTTTTTTGCCTTACTGGTATATTTTTCTCCTGCTTATTGTTTCTTCCATCCTATTGTATTTTTTCCTCAGCCTTCAGGAATCAAGACAATTATCACTTAATTAGTTAACAACACAAATGCAGCCAATTGTTCCTTCTGGGGTAGAATATTTTAGATTTGAGCACATGATAGTTATTATCTGACCCTGACTTGAGTATGCGTTACCTTAATAGCACATCGCATTGGAATATTTCAAAAGACGATAACCTTTGAACCATCTTCCTTACACTTAAATTCTTGTAAAATGCTGATGATTCATATTAAAATTTTCCATGGACTACCTCCTGACTGTGATGTTACGGTACATCACGTGATCAGGTCACATGACATTGGGAGTTTATGGGTATATTTACTGTTCCATTTTCTTTGGATCACATAGTAGTTGATCACATATTTGCCAGAAGCCATAGAGAGCATATATCATATGTACAGGAAACACAACTGAAGAGAAAGGTCTTGATCTGAAAAAGGATTTCTTGATCAAACAGTGAGGAGGCCCATATTGACATATTTGACGCTTTGATAAGCTAGTTTCATCGAGTGTAACTAAGTGAGTCAGTTAGCAAAACCGTGGTTACTGGGTATTGATTCTTCTTACCTTCAGGTATTTCTTGAACTTTGAAGAATTAACAATTGATAAAGTCTTCTGTGTAACCGAAGGTGTCAGCGAAGATAGTGCCAAGCAAATCATGTGAGTCTGGCCGTTTGGGGACTGAATAAGTGGAGAGCAGAGCCAGTCAGTGTATGTCCAAAATAAGTGGAGAGCAGTTAGAGTTGGTGAGTAAGTGTACAAAATAAGGAGAGAGCAGCTGGAGTTGGTGAGTTAATGTACAAAATAAGGAGAGCAGCTAGAGTTGGTGAGTTAGTGTACAAAATAAGTTGAGAATAGCTAGAGTCAGTGAGTTAGTGTACAAAATAAGTGGAGAGAGCAGCTATAGTCACTGAGTCAGTGTACAAAATAAGTGGAGAACAGCTAGAGTCAGTGAGTTAGTGTACAAAATAAGTAGAGAAAAGCAAGAGTCACTGAATTAGTGTATAAAATAAGTGGAGAACAATTAGAGTCAGTGAGTTAGTATACAAAATAACTGGAGAACAGCTAGAGTCAGTGAGTTAGTGTACAAAATAAGTGGAGAGCAGCTAGAGTTTGTGAGTTAGTGTACAAAATAAGTGGAGAGCAGCTAGAGATTGTGAGTTAGTGTACAAAATAAGTGGAGAGCAGCTAGCTAGAGTTGGTGAGTTAGTGTACAAAATAAGTAGAGAGCAGAGCTTGTCAGTTATTGTACAAAATAAGTGAAGAGCAGGGCTGGTCAGTTTGTGCAGTGTTGCAAGTAATTTGTACAGGTTCATTTTCTCATATTATCTGTCAGTCCTTCTGTTTATCTGTTTGTGTGCCTAACAGTGAGATATTTAAAAAACATTGAGGAAATTCAGTGCAAATTTTAAAATTATGTGTGCCCCAAAGCAAAGAAACAATGAATAAATTGTTTAGGTATAGTCCTAAATGTGGTCTTCTGATCATAAACATTTCAGATGATGGAGGATTTTGCACCAAGTGTTTATATCATGCTGTCTTTGAGTTTTTTGTTGTTGGTGATCAGGGGTTGGTGCTGTCTGAGAGTATCTGTTCAAGATGGAATGTGCACCGTCTGAGCATTCTGGTTGATGGCAGGGACTGCTGTCTGAGCACTTTCTTGCTAGGTGACAAGCATTTTCAGATTCAGTCTGTGTGGCTTCAGTGGCAAGCAGATCAAGATCTTAAAAAAAGAGTTACTGGGTGGCACAGATTGAATTGATAGCCATGTGACAGCAGGTTGCAGTAATTCTTCAGAGTGACTCTACAGAAACCGTCAGAAACAGACATCATAAAATTAATACTAGTGAACATACGTCATACTTATCATACAAACATCGCACATTCAATATCACTGTTGATAGATCGAAAGTCACCAGTCGTCATGGTCTTGATCCTGCAACAAAGGGCCGGTGTTAGAGAATATTTGATTATTGAATATTTGATCATGAGAATAAAAATTGTTTTTTTATTACATGTATTATAAATCTTTTCATTCTAATTGTTATGTCATTGGATTATAAATTAGAAAAGACATATTTAATGAAGTTCCTGGGAGGGCTGTGTAATCATTAAGTGCTCCCTGTGTGTGAGTTTCTCATTTCAGCATGGCATGGTTGTAAACGCTGCCCTGTATTAACATTAAATAAGCAGATGATGATTCATGGTAAAATGTTAATGAAATGTCAATGTCTAATGATAAAAAATGAGCAGGATTAACATGGTTTGTTTCACTGCTCTGCCATTAACATATTACCCTTTACAGGCAATAGTTATGTCTCCTCAGCTGAAACACTGTGTCTGTTGTCAGTGAAATGTAAATCCCTAAATAGAAGAAACAAGTGTCTTCTCATCACAAGCTTTGAGGATTCTTGAAATAGAAGTTTAAGGATCTGTATTAAATTGATTCAACATTTCATGTAATATTAATTGACATCTGGTTAGTTTTTCTTTAAAGAAAGTCCATTAGGCATTTGTTGATGTAGCAAATTATCCACAGGACATGGCATTTTCTGTGCAAAATAATTGGCATAAAAAAGCAGACTTTATTGTTGTCACCGTATATAAGGCTGGCCAAATCTGCTTGTTAAATGAACAAAATACCTTTGTGCATATATGAGCAAATTGAGTGGGAATTAGCCTTGTTTAAATGACATTCCAGTGAGCAATTTTGCATAGATTTTGTGTAGCAGAAAGGTCTGTTTGAATATATACTTTTAATTTTGTGAAGCTGAACCTGGTATGACTTCAACACAGGAATTTGGTTATAATAAGAGCCACAGTACACTGCTCACACAGTGGTTATACACTGTAGTCATCCCAGATATCTTTTCATATACTGTAACCGCTGCTATGTAAAACAATTGTAGTAAGACCAATGGGAGCATGGTATCGCATTGTGCATCCAGCTCCAAATTTTAAACTGCTCTGAGAACACCTGCTCTCTGTCTGAATCTTGACCCTGTGCCAGAAACAGCATAGTCTGTGCAAAATTTGCTGTAGAGGTGCATTTAATGCACCTCATGAAAAAAGCAAATCATGAAAAATGCACCAGAGGTAGTGTTTTCTATTAAAAAAATTTACAAGCAAAAGTGCACTTTTGAAAATGCATTAGAGTGCATCAGTGCACTTTTGGAAAATTTACCAATAGAAGTGCACTGTCCAAAACAAATTTCTTACAGTGAATTCTATGAATGTTCATTGGTGAGAATAAGACTTTTATTGTAGTTTATTTTATCCTAATTGTTTCTGTTATATATGCTAATATGCTCAATGTTATGCTAAAAAAAGAATATTTATCAAGACTGTCATTGAGCTTTTATAATCCATGCACCATGGATATAGTGTCCAGTTCAGAGTGTTCTCTGATAAACCCAACCTTAATCAGTTTGTACTTTTCTATATAAAGCACACAATCAGTAATTTCGAATTTTTTGTTTGTTTTCATTTTTAAGTGACAACCTTTTTCCGTTTTGAGCATAGCAAGAGGTTGCAGGCAGGCACACCATTTAAAGTTTTTTGTTTAATAAACTGTCATTTGTTAATCATGTGTCTGTTTTCATTACAGTCGAAATGTCCGCACCGCCCCATCCACCCCGGAGCTTGAGTCTAAGACATTCCATACTATCTCGTCTTCGGCGTCTACGGGACACCTGGTAGACATGGCAACCAACAGCAATAAGAGGCTTTCAAAAAGGTAGGACATTACCTGTCATATTGAGGTGTTGTCAGTAGAGTGTTACGGAACTTTCTTTCCATGCTGAGATTCTATGTTGTTTTAATGTCCATACAATGCAGTATTTTCACAAATAATTCTTTTATGGTTATATAACAAGAATAAGGTAATCAAATTAATACATTACCTTCTTCTTTCCTTGCCATCAGTACAAGCATATATGGTAAAAGCCATGTAAAAAGACAAGAGCTTTTACAGCAGAAAGTTTCATCTGAGGAAGGATGACATTTCCTTGATATGCAAGTAGCATTAGTTTGTCACTGAGACTTTGTTATAACAAAGATTTATAAATGTTAAAAGGAATAATACAGAATTTTTTTGTGTGATATTCTATCCTCTGAACTCTATCAAATCTACAGAGAAAATTTACATGGTCCTTACAAACTTTGAACAATTTTCAACAAATAACAGGGGTTGCTAGTCCCAGCTGTTCTATAGTATCTAGGAAATTCTCGGCTGCTGTGCAACCATTTGCTGTCCAATTTTTAGCTCATCCTGCCATAGGGCTTATTAGCTAATGCAACAAATTCTGCAATATATGCTGTCTCTCTGTCCATACATCCAGACACAACAAAAAATGCTTCTTTTCCTGTATTTTTTTACTGATTTTGATTCTGTTTATTTTATCTGATAAGTCTAGATGTTGGCTTTAAAACTTCTATATAAATATGCAAATGTATGTAAACTTCAAAATCACAAATAAAAATGCTTCTGCTCTTTTATTTCTTGACCAATATTAATTTTCTTTGTTTCTAATGAAAGGGGTAGGTCTGGGATTTCAAATTCATACACAGAATCTTAAAAAACTTTTATTATGCAAACTTTTTTATATCAAAATCACAAAAAATACAATTTCCCCTTTATTTGTTGACTAGTTTTGAGTCTGCAAGTTTTATTGGAATTAGAGCCGCCTTCTAATTTTTTACATTGATTTTGAAGCTGCTTGTGGGGCACCCTGATTGAGATACAAACTTTCTGTGATGAATAGTTTATTCCATAACCTAGTGAAGTTTCCGTAGATTTATGTTGCCATGATGCCAGATGAGAACTACATGTAGGTCACTGAGGTTAACATAATCAGTGCAGGAACTAATTAGCTCAGGCTAAGGGCAGCTGTTACCTTGTAAATCAACAAGGACATCTTGAAAGCCTGCTGTAACTTTGTAAATAAGCAAGGACATCATGAAAGCATGCTGTAACTTTGTAAATAAGCAAGGACATCATGAAAGCCTGCTGTAACTTTGTAAAAAAGCAAGGACATCATGAAAGCCTGCTGTAACTTTGTAAATAAGCAAGGACATCATGAAAGCCTGCTGTTACTTAGTAAATAAGCAAGGACATCATGAAAGCCTGCTGTAACTATGTAAAAAAGCAAGGACAGCATGACAGCCTGCTGTAACTTTGTAAATAAGCAAGGACATCATGAAAGCCTGCTGTAACTTTGTAAATCAACATTGACATCATGAAAGCCTGCTGTAGCTTTGTAAATAAGCAAGAACATCATGGAATCCTGCTGTTACTTAGTAAATAAGCAAGGACATCATGAAAGCCTGCTGTAACTTTGTACATAAGCAAGGACATCATGAAAGCCTACTGTAACTTTGTAAATAAGCAAGGACATCATGAGAGCCTGCTGTAACTTTGTAAATCAACATTAATATCATGGAAGCCTGTTGTTACTTTGTAAATAAGCAAGAACATCATGAAGGCCTGCTGTAAGTTTGTAAATAAGCAAGGACATAATGAAAGCCTACTGTAACTTTGTAAATAAGCAAGGACATCATGAAAGCCTGCTGTAACTTTGTAAATAAGCAAGGACATCATGAAAGCCTGCTGTAACTTTGTAAATAAGCAAGGACATCATGAAAGCCTACTGTAACTTTGTTAATAAGCATGACATCATGAGAGCCTGCTGTAACTTTGTAAATCAACATTAACATCATGGAACCCTGCTGTAACTTTGTAAATTAGCAAGGACATCATGAAAGCCTGCTGTAACTTTGTAAATAAGCAAGGACATCATGAAAGCCTGCTGTAAATTTGTAAATAAGTAAGGACATCATGAAAGCCTGCTGTAACTTTGTAAATCAACATTAACATCATGGAACCCTGCTGTAACTTTGTAAATAAGCAAGGACATCATGAAAGCCTGCTGTAAGTTTGTAAATAAGCAAGGACATCATGAAAGCCTGCTGTAACTTTGTAAATCAACATTGACATCATGGAAGCCTGCTGTAACTTTGTAAATAAGCAAGGACATCATGGAAGCCTGCTGTAACTTTGTAAATAAGCAAGGACATCATGAAAGCCTGCTGTAATGTTGTAGATCAACATGGACATCATGAAAGCCAAATTTCACTTTGTAAGTCAACATGGACATCATGAAAGCTCACTGTAACTTCACAACAAGAACATCATTTCTGCATGCATGGTTCATACATCGGAGTGTCTCAGCATGGATTCTGGGGAGCATGGTCAGAACTGCCCTGTCAGTTGACGGATGTACTGGTTTCTGCATTGTACCTGTGGATGCTGTTGTCTCCAGACCCCTAGCATATCTCTACTTGCTCCTCCCCGGAGCTGGACAGACTTCCTGCTTGGCTTGGTGGTATCTTCAGCTTCAACTTCAATTAAAAATTATCTCTCTAATATGGAGTGGCCAGGGAATGGGTCTAAAAACCCTGTCAACTGGAGCGCTTGGAGGGCTTCATAAATCTTCAGTCAGTCCTGTGCAAACAGGTGCAAGTATGCTTTCACCATCTGGACAACAACTCCACCCTGGTTTAGTATGACATTATTCAGAACATAAAACTTGTTTTGGGTGTTTACATCCAATTTCTGTACAACATGTCCAGATTTTGACTCGCATTCATGTTGACTTTACTGCACCATGATAATTAAGCTCTTGACGTTTCTGTGATATTTCTGTGCTGTATGCTTTAAATGAAGCAGTCTTCAAGATCTTGAATCAAATGAAAAATTGCTCTTTGTTAGACCAGTAATTGGGAGTACTGTATGGTTGTCAGTCGTGCTTGATTTTGTGCATCTGGAGACCTTGGTAATAAGAAAGTGCACAGTTTGTTATAAGGAGTTTCTTTTTCCTTCAGTGTAGCCACAAATAGGTGTATACAAAAATAGTAAACAATAATTTGGGCTTTGGATCTACTGGTGCATAAAATCAAACTTTTTATAATGTGCTATCAAAGTTGTGCAATAAGTGAGTTTTATTATTTTCAAAAATTACTTTTTAAATTCCAACTTAAATTGTTACTTAGGGTTCTAATATATCATTGCCAATCCCTCTTCATTTTAAAACATTTTTGTTAAAAGTTATCTTTCTTTTTATATCAATTAACAAATATATATAATTTTTTCTGTAGGATAATTTTGACAGAACTGTAATTATAAGGAAACACAATATATGACACAAAAGAATGCTTTCAGTATGCTATCAAACTAGACAACATGACATTCAGGCTTTTTAAAATAAGCTTATTGGGGGCCTATGAGTCATTATACATGTCATAATAGAACACCCATTCCAAGGGTTGGATCAAAATATATCATGTTTGTTAGTATTTGAGCCTATTATGGTTATGTTTTATTTGCTTAATAATAAAGACAAAATTTTGTTACTAAAAATTCATGGTGGTTACCCTAGCGGCGGGAACTAAAGTTTGAAGAAGTTTCATCAAAATGGAGAGACAAACTTTCAGAGTAAAACCAGTCATGTTATTGATAACTGCTGCAATAAAAAATCACATGGATGTGATATTTAATAGTTTGCCCAACAGAATAACGTCACTTTTCGTCTTACCTTAGGAATATGAAAGTTTGACAAGCAGTTGAAATTAAAAATTACTATAAGAAATGGCATGCACAACCACTTAGGTGTACTAGAATTGATCTGAACCTGATAGCTTGTACTGCCACCTTAATGTCTCCAGTTAATTAAAAATCTACATTTGGGTGGCAGACTGCTGCTACTATCAAATACCCTTCAGTTTTATCAGTTACTTAAATTTTATGCAGTCACTGCCTCTTTAACACTTTGCCAAACTCACAGGCAATTTGGTGAGCATATCCCCCGTCTGAGCTGTCAGGATTTGAATGTTTCACTTTCCCTTTACATACATTTATTGATCAGTAAACCATCTGTGATCTTGTAGCCATAAGGTCATGACAGCCTTATACAAAAGTTCACAACAGCCACATCGTGAATATTTTGTTTACCCCATCTCCTAAGACTATCCAAGGCCTGGCCCACCAGCATTTCACAAATGTAGGTGCATGGTAACCTTTACAAAATAAATCTTTAAAAAAATATTGTGATATATATTGAATATCATTTGAATCCTTTGATATTTACTCTGACAAATATGGTATATAATTTTCCATGTCAAGTTTTATCTTGAGGCTTAGGTTTCACCTTTGCTGCTGGTATTATACCATCTTGGTTACTTTGGTACAGGATCTGGAGCAAACCAAAAGACTGCAGGAGGCCATTTGTCCCATGAAACATGCAAGATCAATTAAGTAACATTCGTGTGTTTGTATTATTGATCCTTGCTGTGTTGACATTCTGTTTTTGTTTTCTTTCAAGATCAATCCCTGTTCTGTGTAAAAGCATCCAGTCAACATTGAGCACTGTCTTTGATTGGTTCAAATTGCCATCAAACCTGTTCTCAGGTCACATGCCATCTGTGGACACCTTTTAATTATAGAATGATTGTGCAGTCACAAGAGTATATATCATGGCTTATGATGGCTAAGATGAAGGATGATCACTTCCATGATGACTTTTCTGGGAGGGTCATATACTCTTATAAAAGATTTGTGAGACATTCATACCATCAGATAAAAAAAAAACGTAAAAGTCGTTAGTCCATACTTAGAAGAAATTGTCAGTGCAAGTCTTCAAGAGGCCAGAATGTAGTCATGAGAGTAAATATCTGTTCCTTCAATTAAGTTTCACTTAACCATACATCCAGGCATCAAGGTGCTAATTATATACATGTATTAAGGTGCTAATGACACACTAAAAGTATCTTTGAATACAATGCAGGGTCATGAAATCTTGAGGCATTATTCACTGTCACGATATGTATACATACAGTGAGTCTTGGGTGATTGACATGTACTGCAGTTACTGAATTAATAATGCTGTGGCCAGCCATGGGGTCAGTTTCTAGGTGCATACAAGCCACTAAGGATCTTCACCAACAAGGTTCATGCCCATGGGTCAGCTACCACCATATCTTACAAACAGTACTCCTCAGGTAATTATGTATTGGCCGGGAGCGTATATTGTGATGTGAGTGTCATTTACCTCTGTCCTTGTTAACAAGGTTGTCTGTCTGCAGATCATGTGACATGCTTGCGGTGCTTCAAGTACTGCCTTTGAGATAAGGTCAAATATTTGTGAATGGCCTGATTTATGGGGGTAAAATTCTCAACATGAAGGTGCCTGCAACATGCGTCACTAAGATGGTGACTATTTATAAATTCAAGTGGAAGCGATGTCAACTGTGCATACTATATTTATATATAGTTGTGACAACACCAACATTGGGTGTGACGGGACTATGTGCAGTAAGCAGTAACATTATATGAGTTTGTTACCTAACTGTTATGTGTGCGTAATAAAGTTTATTGAGGAAATAATGACTGCTCAGCAGTCAGTGTAGAGAAACAGATACCTGGACAGATATTGACATTTCTGCATATACATGCAATGATACTTTGAAAAATTCATGATTCATTGGATAATTTATGTGTTAATCCTTGACATATCAGTACTTAAAATCCAGAATTCCTGGCCTTAGGCTTTAGAAATCATTCTAGCTGATATAAGCTCAAATATATTCTCCAATTTAAGATCAGTTGAACTTTCCAAAAATGGACTCTGTCTGTACATGGGTTTTACCATAACAGAGTGATGCAACATTATAAAGATCATTAACCTCCAGGTCTACTTCATACAGGGTCGGTTCTTGTGTCTGTAATATAGAGGTGTCTGTAATGAAGAAGTGCTGGTATTAGAGATAGGAAAAATAATTAAATGTATTATCAGTTATCATGTATTCATGTGGTTTTTCAAAAGAGAGCACCATCTCTTCAGGCCGTTCTGTCCATTAACAAAAAACATCCTGATTAAAACATATAAAAACATTAGTACCATCTGCAGTAAAACCCCTTTCTACTAACAGGTGCATCATTATATAAAATGTGGATCATCAACACCTGTGATTTGTTTGCATAACATTGACACAAGTGTGTCCTTACGTCCTCATACAGCTGTCAAAATTATTCAAGAAAGAAACATGGCCCACCAAGTGCCATGTATCACTTATCTTGATTTGGTCATGTAAATAAGGGGTAGGTTATTCTTTTAATAATGTAATCTGATTGAAAGCCAGAGGAAGAATGTGTGGAAATGTGACATTTTATTCATCTGTTTATTTCTTCTTGCTTAGGGATCTAAATATAATCCCTAATCCCTGTTTTATGGAAAATGAAATAAACCTACATATTGTAGGCCTCTTGTGGGTTGTGTAGATCGATTTGTAGCGTATCTGTGATATAGGAATGGCCTGGCTGAATAATTTACCTCATCAGATATAAAAGGTTGATCTGGTGTTGATACTGCAGTGTTGGTGCTTTTGGGACCCTTGGGTGTTGAAATTTGCTGATTTAGCATTTATATGTTATCAGACTCCAGTCCTGAGTGCTCAGTGTATGATGTCGACATGTTTAGGGTTTATCGTAGGTTTGCAATATACATGAGGCTGTGCTTTGAGGTCTCCCTCCAACAAGCTCCCACTCAATAAAAACTACAAGGCATTGGTTTTTGTAAATAATGGCATTATGGTATCCCACCGCTGCCACCGACTGGTCCTTTGAGTTTGGCTAATGCCAACAGTCAGTTTATTTTGAAGTGGTTTAGTTCACTGCTGGGTATCAGGTACTATGTAGACCAAATATAGCATGTGTTTAAGCAGTATTTTGAACTTGGCTGTAATTTCATGACACTGCCAGGTTTACTAATTAATAATCCTGTCATTCTCAGCTGTGAATATCCACTGCAATTTTGACCAACCAGTAGGATTAATTATTATAAGCATATGTGATATTTCTTTTGAAGCTAAGCCCAGTTAATCATGTGTCAGTTTATTTTTGTATTGAAACTTGTGAGCGTATGTGATGGTGTGCCATTGTCCATAAATTAACCCACAATATCTCAAAAACTGCAGGAGCTAGCATCACCAAATTTATGCAAAAAAAAGTTATAAAAAAAACTTGATCGGATTTTTGCTTTTTTTGCTATCTGCAGTTACCTTGATTTTTATAGGGGAAAAGCTTAAAAACCTTTAAAAATCTTCTTCTCCGAAACTGTCCAGTCAAATTGTTCAATATTTCACAGAAATAATCCCTGAATCAATCTCTCTCAAGTTTGTTCCAATGGTTCCAGTTCAGTGATTTTTAGCTGAATTACAGGAAGCTGAACTTAGCCATTTCTTCAAAAATGCATACTGAAATTACCATTTCAGAAACAACTGGAGCTATCATTACCAAATTTTATGCAAATGTTGGTTGCATGAGTCATTTTTGAATTGAGGTATTGGTAGCACCACAGTCATCTGTCATAAGTACATTAACCCATAAATTCTCAGGAATAGCAGGAGCTAGCATCCCCAAATTTTATGCAGAAATCTGTCACGTATCAGATGTTGTGGAATTGAGCTTTTCGAGGCGCAACCTGCATCAACTTATATTGTACAGGGGAAAAGCTTGATAATCTTTGAAAATTGTCTCTTAAATCAATTAGCATTCCTCACCTAAGCTTGGTCAGCCCGGTGCATCTGACTCAAGAGAAGCTTGATGTATTTGCCTGACATTTTGACTTGTCCATACAAGTCTTTGATGGCTGTTTCGTACACAAAAACTGGTGTTGCCACCTACAATGATTTTTGCACAGTGTATGTCACTGCTCATTTCTCAGGAGGAATTTGATATATCAGCCTGAAATTGGGAATATTTATACATCTTGGATAGCTTTGTCATATACAAGAATGGTTGTGCCACCTAAATAATTTTTGGACAGTATATGTCCCTGCTTATTTCTAAGGAGTGATTTTATGTATCAGCCTGATATTATGCATGTCAATACATCTTGGATAGTTTTGTTGTATACAAGACTTGTGGCACCACCTACAATTGTTTCACATGTTACATTTTCAAGGCCAAATTATATATCATTATAAAGCTTATGTTCTTCCAATTCCGTTGTTGCCAGAATTGTGCACTTATGATGTATAATAAGAAAGTTATGGTCCATAAACCAATGGAAAGTCGCACAAGAAAAAAGTTTTCAAATTGAGGACGCGGTTTATTAAAGGTTGATTTTCCAGGTGTTTGCAGTATTTATATGTTTTGAAACACCTGGAAATGAGTAAAGGACACCTTAAGGAAGAAAACTAGGGGGGTCGTGAAAATTCACTTTCTGGCCCATGGACTGTAACCATTGAGCCCAGAATCTTCTTACTTGACATCCTGAGAGTTCCTAAAATGTTCTCCCCAGAAACCTGAAATTGGGTCACAGTTTAGCTATATTCCCAGAGTTTTTGGGTATGTTTGAGCACCCCAGAAATAATGCAAAATACACACAAATTGCCAGACTCCTCATGAAAGGCTGGTTGGATTGTCATCAGTTTGTTGTGCTTATGGGTCTTGATGTACTTAAGCTAATATGCATCAACAATGATGTCACCTATCTTAATTAGTTGTCTGTGCAAGGACATATTATCAATATGTCAGTCAGCTGAGCGTCATGACCCATGGGTCACTTGTTTTAATGGATGTCTCAAATCACAGGTGCTTGAATCCCTATTTATAATAAAGTTTTTATAAATCCTATGTTCTTAGAGATACTATGACCAAATTAGGTCAAATGACCCAATTATAATACAGTAATACCATGATATCACTAATAATACGACAAGGTAGGCAATGAAGAAGTATGCAAGTTGTAAATGAACCCTGGTGGCGCAGATATACTAGAGTACAATTTTAAGCTTCAGCAGGACAGACAGGGTAGGAACTTTCATAGCTGCTCTGTACACTGCTGTTTCAGGCCCTTCAGCAGCATTCCTTTTAGTTTCTTCTGTAGTTTACAGCCTGTGATAGTGCCTGTAGTTCTGATAACAGCCACATCAGTCTCTTTCATCAGGGTCAATATATATGCCAGTCTGGCTGCCTGAAACATCACCAGACTTTTTTCAGCCAATTAGGGCCAAGGTTAGCAGTTTCTGTTGCAGACTGTGTTAACTACCTGGTACTCAAGACCTGTTGACCCAGTTCTCTTAGCTATGAATTTAAGTGGGGATGAAAGAAAAAGGCCTAATAATGTCCCATATGGAATGTACAGCACCATTGGAAACATTGAAAAAGCTTGTTATTTAAAGATAAAAAAAATATAAATTTGAAAATGCAATATGATTGATTTATGATTGATTGATATTAAATTGATTCTGCTAATTTAACATCACATATAAAAATTTTAAAATGTTAAAATTTATTCAGGATTAATTTTAGTTTTATAATATAAAGTTGTTATATTTTACTTTCATTCCTAGTAGCTCTTGGGGTATTTCAATGTTTACCTTATAATTTTGTTGTCATTATTTTAGTTAGGACTGTGTGATTAAAATACATTATTTTGAGAATGAACAAATTAGCAGTACCATAATAAAACTAATCTGGTCTGAGAGTATTTAATATTTCAAAAAGTAGAAAATAATTTTTA
The DNA here is from genome assembly GCA_026874595.1 of Sipunculus nudus. Lineage (NCBI taxonomy): Eukaryota > Metazoa > Annelida > Sipuncula > Golfingiida > Sipunculidae > Sipunculus > Sipunculus nudus. The sequence continues at coordinate 61,813,912 of CM049313.1, forward strand.
AAAAATATTCTATCAATAATTATAAAATGAAGTCAGTTTGATGTAAAACAAGAATGTGTAATACAGACAAGTGACATTAAAGATTGAACCATAGTTAAAAACGTTATATATTTTTACCAACAAAAAAAAAACAAGTAGGACAAAACAGAATTTCAGTTATACACCTACCAGGGACTTTGTTATATTCTTAGATGTCATTCGACACTTGATTTGTCAGTCTGATGATGCAGACAGCCTCATATGCTCATGGGCATGAATTGATTAGTGAGTTTTGTTTAGTCTTGCTCAGTGTAGAAATGTCAGCAGAGTTACCAAGCCTTTAGGGAACAAATTTTTTGGGACAGGGTACCCATGATAAGAAAATACAGCTGGTAGATAATTATATGGATGACCTCTGCCAAGTCTGTGCTGCATTCCTTTGGGGAACAACTGCCTCGGAAATGCTGACATATACGGAACATACATCCAGGGGTACTGCTCTGTTGATAAAATCTTTTCATTTTTGCAATTGGAGATGTTTTTAGGATGTAAGCTCTGCAAGCAAAATATCATACAGGTTGTGTGTTCTCTGGTGTCTCCATGAATTTTTTTTTCTCCTCAGATTCAGAGGATCCTCTTTATCTGTATGTGTTTGTTGTTTCAAGATCTGTTTGTATGCGTACAAAACACTTAAAAAAAAAAGAAAAGAAGGATATTGCAGTGAAAGTTGTGGGAAAGCATATTATGGCCTCAGCAAGGAAGTGTTTTGTTGAGTTTTAATTATTTTTTTCAGAATTTTTATCCACTACTGTACTTGTGCTGACATCTGTTGTAAGAATATGTTACATATAGGAAAGGACTGCAGAAGAAGCAATGCTTACAGTGAAAAGTGAATCCATTTGTGGTTTATAAAATCATGTTTTGCTGTTACATATATTTGGCTTGCCAACCGAAATCCAACTGGATCTAGAGTTTATAAAGGTAAAATAGATGCATTTTGGTTTGAGTCTGAGGAATGCATTAGGAACAGAAGAAAACTCCCTTGACACTGCACATTATCCTGATAAGAGAGTAGATTAGTGTGTTTTTTTAAATTATTCTAGAAACCAGTTAAAAAAATGAAAAAGATGAATCATTCATTTTCACATCATTATTGTTTAGACCAGATATAGCTCCAGATAGTGTATGGTTGATGGGTGTCCTTTGTCCTTTTACAGGGACATGGTATGTGATTAATGGGAGGCTGTGTTTCTTAATGAGTTGGATAAAGCATCATTTATTCTCACCATCCACTGTGATTTCAGATAATGAATGTCTTTGATGTATGATCCTGCTTTTACTGTGTGCATCTTCTTTGCTCTTGCAGTCCGACAGATTCCGGGAATGGACGGTCTTCACCTCCTATTGAATTTTCCTCAAAAGGCAGCAAAAAATCAAAAAATTATAAATTCCACAAGCGATTTAGATCCATTCCAAAAGAAGAAACAGTCCTCAATGGTAAGCAGCCTCGCCATATTTCATATCTCAGGGATTTCTATTTGTTCTTCATGTTACATTACTCAGATGGTTTCTGCTGCATTCAGAATGTTAAACAGCATTCCAAGTACTGGGACATAACATTTTGGCATTGAATTGGGCTTAGAAAGACTCCTTTTCAAATCCACTGCAGTTCGCTGCAGGGAAAACTGTAAAAGTCTCTATGGCTAAACATTTAGTAATTGTATTTACATCTAGAAGCATTTTTGTAGTTGCATGCATAATCATTTTCATACACTTTAAAGGGCCATCTAAATTCCTTCGCTGTATATGGGAAAACATTTTTAGCTCAGCTGACTGAAAGTCATCTCAGCTATAGCGATCACTCTTTGACCAAGGTCCGTCTGTCTAGCTGTCTGTCTGTCCGTCTGTTAACCAGGCACAAATCATAACCGCTGGACCTAGAATCTTGTAACTTGGCATTCTGAGAGGTCCATTAAAAAAATCTTCTTGGAAACCAGAAATGAGGTCTCTGTGTATCCTTTGAGCTATGGGGCGCCAAAGTACCCCCAAGAATAGTAAAAAATTTCATACAAAAACTTCAATATCTCATTAACTATATCACTGATGGTCATAAATTTTGGCATACATATTGATCATGAGATGTTCCATTAGTTCCTGCAGACTGGTGGCACCACCTGTATTTTTCGATTTTTTACAAATTTTTTTCTCTATTTTTGAGACCTTTTAGGAGGTAGTTATCTGTCAACAGGGTACAAATAGTAACAACTGGACCTAGAATCTCATTCTTGACACACAGGGAGACCCATGAAAAGTCTCCATGGAAACCTGAAATTATGTCTCTGTTACCCATATTCTTTGAGCTATGGCACTCCGAAGTACAGCTCAGAATAATGGAAAATTTGATACAAAAGCTGAAGTATCTGAACAACTAATGCAAAGATCACCATAATTGTTTGCATGGATATTGATCATGGAGTGTTTCATCAATTTCTGCAGACTGGTGGCACCACCTGTGTTTGTTTGGGTTTTTTTTACGAATTTTTTTCTCTATTTTTGAGACCTTTAAAGATATGAACATCTGTTAACAGGGCACAAATCATAACAACTGGACCTAGAATTTTCATTCTTGACACACAGGGAGGCCCATAAAAAATGTCTGTGGAAACCTGAAATTAGGTCTCTGTTTGCCATATCCTTCAAGCTTTAGGACTCCGAAGTATCCCTCAGAATAATGGACAATTTGATACAAAAGCTGAAGTATCTGAACAACTAATGCAGAGATCACCATGATTATTTGCATGGATATTGACCATTAAGTGTTTTTATTAGTTTCTGCAGACTGATGGAGCCACTTTTATTTTTTTTAAAGTTTACGCATTTTTCTCTATTTTTGAGATCTATAAATACAGACACAATCTTGGCCTGTTGGTTAATCTGTTTGATGTTTCAGTTGAATGGGTATATACTACCATTCAGATGATAAAATTTCCTTTTGCGAATCTCTTCCCAGTCAGCTGAGCGTCATGACCCATGGGTCACTTCTTACTCTATACAAGTATGGTTCTGTTAAATGACATACAATTGACTGCATGACCCTGATAGATTATGAATTTTATGTCATATTGATTGTTAATTAACAACTGTATTGATTCAGTTGTGGGGGATCTCATATTCTGGAATTTTAAACATTTACAGACCCATATTACACAAGTATGTGGTAGTTTTAATCAAATTATTGTATAAATATAGACATATACTACTTAAATGTAATTTTAGGTAAAAATAAGAATAAAAACAAGAAATCCACCAAAAAAAAACTTCTTACATTGACTGGAAAACCAAGCTGGTGATCAGATAATAATTAAACCTGGAAACAGAAGAATTTTAAGAAAAGCAGATATTTTTAATATTACTGTTCACTTGTGATATCAATTGCTACTTCTATTAATTAGCTGAACATTTTAAAGTGTCCTGACAGGTGCACAGGTGCCTGTTCAATGATTCAATTTTATTATTAAGCTATTTATAGTGTCCTCTTGACTGAATTAAAATTTGACACAATTGTTAGCATCCAAAAATACTCCTGAATAAATGTGTCCTTTGTAAAAGTAGCCATGGAGCAATGACCATGTAAAAATGAAGCAGTGAGCTGAGCGGAGGGCTTGCTTACTCTAGGAGTGTATATCACATTGGATGACAGATTTGAGGGCTTTTCCGAGTGATTTGCAATAACAAGTGCAAATATTAATGATACCACTGCAGTAACTAGTTGAGACCAGACAGGGTTATTGTAAATATTTCAACAAGGAAAGTCAGATTTGTTCTACTTTTGCACCAGATTCTTGTATGAATTAAGTCTCGCGCAGCCCATATAGATACCCTTTAAAAAAAGTGCAGAACCTGGCACAGAACAGTTCAGACATTAGTCCTGAAATCTAAATAAAGGTTTTGTGTTTCATTCCAAGAAAAAATATAAATTAATATATATTGGGCCCTTAAAATAATAAATTAAATTTCAATCCATATTTTCCTTTTTTTCTGTGTATATACTTGCCAATGGCCTTGATATGGCTTTAAGGAACTTTTTATCTAGGAATTTACCAGATCTGCTTGACTAAAGAATAACACACTGTGTTTTCCTATACAGTGCAATCTCACTAACACAACCACCTATTGTACCAGCTAAAGTGGTTGTGTTGGGGGGGGGGGGGGGGTTGTGTTAGTGGGAGGTTAGTCTTGCCTCAAAAAGGGATGGTCTTAATGGGTTCCTCAGCCAAGATTTCACCAAACTTATCCCGTTGTTGTTAAATAGAAATAGCCTCAGCTATCATGTTAAGCTTAGGTAAAAATATGGCCATCATAATGTTTATACTGGTATGGTAATGTTGCAGACCCTGTGACTATTTCCACACTAGATTAAATGTGCTTTGGATAATTGCAGTAAAGACTGATCATTTCTCAGAAACAGTTCTTATCCATCCAGGCAAAATTTATGCCTGGCATTAACCACATTTATGTGAACAGTTAATAAATATGAAAGTACATCGGATATAAACTCAATTGATAAAGTCAAGATATTGTTCATTTGTAATCCATAAGGTTAAAACATGCTTCTATCAGGTCAAAGAATAGAATCAGAGAAAGACATAAATAAGCCTTAATGAAGTGTATATTGACCTGATCACCACTCTCAAAATAGAGTAATTTTGTAGTTTTGTCTCAGTGACAAAGTGTCAGGAACTTATAAGATTTTAAGTCCACCATGAAACCTCCATAAAACTAATTGCCTTAACATGTCCTGATTTATATTTCTATAAAATGTTTTGTTACCCACTGTTCCTGTTTCCAACCTTTTTCTTGGTAATTTGCTACTTAGATTTTATCTAAATTTAATTTACCCGAAAATGGGGAGTGCCACATGGCCTTGGTATCTGTCTGCCCTTGAGTGCCAAAACTGAAGGTCACAAAGTCAGTGCTATAGATCTATATAGATAATGATTTATAAACAATGAGGTTTTATGTGTTTGGAGATTATCTGTTATTATATATTTACATTCATACTGTATGAACAATGTATATGGTAATGATCTTTATTATCTTTACAGCCTACTCTTGTGCCTACATCGGTGACATTTTGCTGCAAGGCTATCTATACATATCACCAAACTGGTTTTGTTTCTACACAAAAATCCTTGGCCATGAGAAGTCAGTGAGTAATCTATTCTTCACACACTTTTAAACATTTATCTTTTTAATTTTAGAGGTTTTAGATTAAACTTAATTTTAGGTTGTGCTGCAGAATTACATATAGTCTTTCAGAGGATAATATTGACAATCAGTTAATTATATTGATGAAGTTATTTATTTTTCTAAATCAAATGTAAATTATGGCTACATTAATATAGAAATATTGAATATGAATATAGATTATTGGAATGATAAAGGTCTTGCACATGGCTTGGATTTATCCACAATTTTGTTACTGATTTTGCTCAAAATATGATCTAAATCATATTTTGTGGTTTGGAAATGAATTTATATCACTTGATGCTGAAAAGAAGAGAATTTCTGTTTCATGACTTAGATCCCGGACTGCACTTGTAACAGAGGAAAGTCACAAATTGTGCATTGCCTGTCAAGTTATGGCAAATTCAATCAACTCAAAGTCAATGGCAAACTTGCAAATTTGGCATGTCAGGTGGTGCAGATTAGCACAGAATGAACTCATATTGCGTGTGATTAGCTAAATCATTAGACATCAGTGGAGCATTGTCATTTTTCATTAGGATTTGGGGGGGGGGGCAGACTGCATGTTAAGCAGACAGAGTTATTGTATTGGAATACCAGGAGAACAGTGAACTCTATTTCCTGTGTTGGCTTTGTGGACAGTTTAGGTACACATGGTCAAACTCAGTGCCAGGAACAGAAACTCAAGTCAACTTTAAAAATATTTATTATATATATATAATATATTTTAATATATCTTATAGTCAAGACCTCGTGTTTAACCTCTGTTTTACAAATAATGGGTTGGTCAACTTAACCTGACAGGGTTTTAAATTCACAATATTTTCAGTTCTTTGTCCATTTAAAAGCGATTTCAATTTTTTTCCATGTTAAATTCATTGTTCTTTTGAAATATACAGAAATCTATCAGTATTAGTTTTGTCTGGAAATGTCTACAGCCGAAGAAATGTCAATAATACATGTGCAAGGTTAAGCTAGTGCATTAAGGTTTGAAGATGGGAAATATCAACACCGTCTCCAGACCTGAGTCATCAACTTTGATTTACATTCCTGAGTGGGAAGCTGCAAGAGTTCGCTAAGCCCCCTGATCCTCTTGTCTCTATGGCAACCTGTATTCATGTGAGACAGGAAGAGTTGTAAACAGTTAGATTAAAGACACAAACCTTCCCTGGCTTGGATTAAGCCCTGTAATGCAGCAGACTAATGATTACCGCATACATATATATATATATATATATATATATATATATATATATATATATATTTATATATATATTTATATATATATAAATATATTGAATGCATGATCTTTATGTACATTTATATATAAAAGTAGTGGTGTTGATTGAGATACAGGTATTACAGGATCCATTCACAGGATACAATAATAAAAAAAAGAAATATGAAATTTTAAATTTATAATTTAAGTGTAACAAGGTTGAGTGTTTCAAACAATATTAAATAAAGTTGTGAAATTTAATGATTCACTGTTTGAATATGTTTTTATTACTTCACTGTGGTTATAAAATAAATTCCTCCAGAAAAGTGGATTTATGCTTGCACAAAACATCAGATCAACAGTGGATTGTTGTCATGTTAAGTTTGCATATTACTGGTCACATATGATTGCCTATTGGTTGGAGATAAATGATCTACAAGATTCCTTACATCTAAATTTCTACACTGTATGCCACAGCTAGGTTAATCTTTGTTTTGTGTGTATGGATCTGTTTTGTTTCCTGCATGCTACGCTAGTGTTTGAATATTATAAAGTATGTAGAAAACTAGCCAGGGGATTAAAGAACAAATCTTAATTCCAGCTTTACCATCAGTCTTTGTGTTTTATAACCCCAATAGCTATGTCCCATTAAATGTTCATGGAACTAATTGTATTGACTTGGATTTATTCCAAGTTTACAAGCACATGCAATCCAAATATCAGCACACAGCTAGGGCCAGGCTGTTGTTTTGTACTCTTTATTAAAAGTCAACTATATTCACGGACAAGTAATATGTAAAATTTTTAAAAATACAGCCCCCTACTGATATGGAAGAGCATCAGCAGTGCTTGGAAGTTAATTTTCTCTAATAGACAGGATAAAAGCATACCTATACTAAAGTCAGTATTTCTGGTATATTGCTACATTGAAGGTGCTGTTTTATTTTTATGTTGCCATGGAGCCTTTCACCACCAGTGCAGAAAAGTCAAAACATTGATGGTAATGCATATATCAGCTAAAATTGACTCATTCCTGTATTTTGGTTTGTAACTAGGTAAATGACAGTACCAGTGACAAATGGTCAATAGATCAGTCCTGCATTTCAGTTATGTTAACAAGTACCATAATATGGCCTGAACAAAGGTCAAGTTAACAGGTCAGAACAGGTTCAGGTCATTGATTTTATAAAGGTCAAGGTCACTGTTAAAAGTACATTTGTAAAATGCAGTATTATGGGATGGCAGTTTCCAGGGGTGGATCCAGGATTTTGGAAAAGAAGGAATCAAACCTAGGAGGGCTAATGATAAAGCCAAAACAAGTTCCCAAGGTCCCAAAAAAGGGGGAGTCCAGGCTGTAAAAATTGGTATAGCTGAAACCTTGAAAAATTTTGTGTTTTTATTACTGAGAGTTGCAGCTGTTAAATCCTTCAGGTGTCAGGTCTGAAATACATAGACTACATTTCCCGTGTTGATAAGAGATTGAGATCTAGAGTTTTTACATCAAGCTGACAGTGCTGTCTGGATTGTATTGGTTATTTCTTACCAGGACTTCTTTCAGTCAGTAAGGTTCTTAGGGCACTGTACAGCAGACACTCTTCTTCTCCAGCACTGTTGTGAGCCATTGCCTTACAGAGTGTGATCAATATAAAAAAAATAACAAGGCTACAAGTGCTGGTGCAAAGCCTGTCACAACTGTTTGCCCTAGTAAGAGGCCAATTATGACAGCAGTAACGTCTGTTAAGTGTTACATTTTGGTCAAACTCCAGTGATGTGTTTGTATGTACTGTTTTGTTGTTAGTCTGACAGACATCTCACAGGGACTGGAAATAAGCTCCACATTGACATTCCATACTGAAGGTTTTTCTTTTTTTTTTTTTGTTAAATTATCTTTGTTAAGTTCTTCATATTAAATGTAAACCAGTCAATGTAAATCTTATTGTAATTTCCTTTTCATGTCTGAGAACTTTGGTCTTCCTGTTAAAGCATCTAAATCTGTGTAAAAAATAAATCCATGTTGATCACACTGTATCTGAACATCGTACTGCCTGACCACCTTTTGAATCACTGCCAAAGCAGATCTTGCTCAAACAGAATCCTCATTGCATACGCTTTTTATGTCAAAGGGCTGGTAAGCCTTTTTTGGTGTGTTGAAGGGCATTTGACAGTGTGTGACTTGATGACAGTTGGCAGATGATGAATCATAGTGGAAAACAGAGGGTAGCTTAATTGTAAAGTATTGAACAGTTTACAGATTTATGATAATCTGTCATTCCATGCATGAAAAAATAACATAGGGTTTGTTGTTTGTGTAGCATTTTGTTACACCATATAAAAATCATAAACTGATAGTAAGGCATGAATTTTTGTGCGCTAGATCAGTCATTTTGAAATGCATCAAAAAGGATGGTAATTTTTAAGAGTTTGTGGTAGTCAAGTCATCAAGTATGCAAATTTAAATGTGAAACTTCACTTTAATTACTGTTGCAATCTTTAATTTATTAGTTTTCTAAAAGAAAATTCTTTGGGATTTTCATAAATATAACACTGAAGTAATAATGTTATAAATATAAAGTTCTCTGTGTCATGATCAAGTCTTTCACAAAAGATGATTCTCCAGACCCTTCCACCATGATATGAATTTTTTCCCCAAAAACATGTCAGTTAGGTTTTTGGTCCATGTAATATGATATTTCAGATAATTCTGAAATATTTTAGGATATTTCACTAGGGATTGTTGTATGAGGGGTATTTTCAGATTTTCATGGTTTGAAGGATACTTTTCCTTTGAAGGTTTTCAAATAATGAACAGCTATAGTGTAATTAATATATATGTTATAGATGAAAAATTTTATCTTCAACAGGATGTCTCTCCTGATTTTACTGACATGTTGGGGCTCAACCTAGGGTTTAGACCTTCATAGGTCCCTATAATTTTGACAGATTCTGATGTTACATACTGATACCCCAAGTAAAAGTAACCCCTGTACTGATACTTGAACCTATGTTCAGCTGCCCTATTGCTGCCATGGCCAGTTCAGTCATTTACAATTATCACTATAGGTGGCAACATGTGTGCTCAAATATATAACATAAAATTATATATCATGTAGTCCTTACCTGTTATTGAAAGTGGAACCTCCTGGAGACAGAAAGAAAACAGTTTGCACCCCACAGACTGAACATTAATAAACGTGAAAAAAAAAATGGAGAAAAAAAACATTTATTCCTTGACCTGTTGCAGGTCTACATAAGTTTATCCTCTGCTGGCCAAATGGAAGCCTTTTTGGCGACAGTAATATACACCTAAAGTCTGACAATGAGAACGATACATACAAACCCTTGACAGAACTTTTGAACATGTGAAACAGTCATAGCATGCAGTGTAACTTGGTACATATTACCTCAAACATTAAGAGCTGTTGGCAGTGAATGAGCACATGGATCAAGCTGGTAAGCTTGTTGTATTAATGGTTTTTCATCTTTTAGATACCTCTCCACATGTTTTATTAGTGCTTCAAAGCAGCAATGTCTTTAAATTTATGTAAACATCAGCATGAAGTCACAACTTTACTCTGTATTACCTGGAGCTGGGTACTTAAGATGCACTCTTGCACATCTGGGTTTGTTTACATTTCAGTCACCTGAACCATTGACATCAGGTAAGTTAGTTACAGCTGTGGTTTATGTCAGGTGTTGAGATAAACACAGGTGTGTCAGACAGATCATGATATAACTAGATAAGAAAGTCAGTTTTGTCTCACCTGGATAATTTTTAAAAATTTTTTTCAGATTGCCATACCAGTATCCAAAGTACTTAACCTGACCAGAGAGAAAACAGCAATTATCATCCCTAACGCAATAGGGATAGTAACCTGTAAGGATAAGGTAGTTATATATTATTTAATGGAACACTACAGGTTAATTACTCTTGCTGTCAGGCTTTCCCCTTAAATGAGTTGTGTTGATTTGGTTCACCCAGGAACATCACAAATTTGTAAACTCTTAGACCATAATGATAAAACAGCCAACATTGATTCCCAAAACTCCTAAAATCTTGAGATTGGTAGGAGAAATACTTAAGAATAAACTATACTTTAATTACCAGAAGATCTCCCTGTTGAAGTAATTTTTAACACATTCCTATCAGGCAATAAATTAATTGTTTTGGAATATTTTAATTGAATAATCAACAGAAGGAGAAATAAGTCTTTTGAAATAAAGCCACAATCATATTAGTGTAAGCTCAAACTATTTCCAGTAAATTTCAGACTTGAAATCAGTTTTGATTTTAATTTTTTTTGTATATTTGTAGTATGTATTTGGCTCGTTAATGCAACGGGACACGACGTATAAATTGATGGAGAGCGTGTGGAAGAGTCATGATAGTCATAGAATGGTAAGGACTTGCTGGGCTTTTTATTAAATTGGATTACACTTTAAGGTCCCAGTATCACTGCTGAAAGATGTATCTTGACAGAAAAAAAAAGGTTTTCCAGGAAATTAGGAAAAAGATTATACAAGTATCATAGAGTCATGCAGATAATAGAATGATCATCCGCCACTCCATGCTTTTCTTATTTATCAATGAAAAAAATGTTTTATTTGCAAAATTTTATTTTGATTAGAAAAAATAGGAGAAGAAAAATCATTCACTAAATATTGGGTTGTGATATGATAATAATAATTATAAAATATGTTAACTCTTTACTTTAGATATATAATTAGTGTAAGAACACAGCACAAGAATCATATATGCTTTGCATCTCTTTTATAGTAGTCCTCATATCTGAATAATCATATCATAATATCAGGGCAACCATTTTAAATTTGCATAACCATTTCAAAATTTTCATAAACATTTCAAACTTTGAATTTGAAATCTGTGTTGATTTATCAAAAATGTTGCTAAGTTCTCTGAATTCAACTGAGAGTGAATGCTTGAGAAGTCTGACTATATATCTTGGAGTTATATTTTCCTGAGATATTTTGTTGTTTGTGATAATCGAAGGGGCAAGCAGATCTAGAGGCTGCCTAGTCTTGTTTGTGTCAGTTGAGTGCAGTTTATAGTCACCAGTTCAAGTGAACATAATGTCAGTTGCCATGGTAACAGGAAATAGAGATTGGCTCCAGACACAGGAAGATTTTACAAGGAAATGCCTCTTTATGAAGCAGCTTTGTAGTACAAAGAATAAATCCAGGATAAAAGTATCCAAGACTGGAGGCTTAAGGAGGGCTCCTCTTGAAATGCAAGTCTTACCTTTTAGACATCATGCTTCAGCTGATGTTCTCTGATCAGAAATTTAAACAGGAAATATCAACTCAAAGTACAATAGAGATAAAATATAACTTAAAAAAGTCTAGGGATCAGGCAGGTACAAAGGTGGACTTGAAGATCCTAGTTAACTCTTTGATAGCATCTGTCTTTGTTTGATTTTCTTAAACATAATGGAGTCCTTTTGAATCTTTTAAAAATCTATGCAATCTTTTAGGAGAAGTAAGTAGGATTAAAAGGACTTATTCTGACATTCCGGGTTAATATATATATATATATATATATATATATATGAAATATACTGTTTTCTGTTTAAAATATTTTGGTATCTTTCAATATTAATGTTCAAAATTTGTTTGCTCACTCCTTTAAACAAGTGGAAAAAAGCTTGCACCAGATGTGATAAGTGGTCCAAAACACAAACATTGCACACACCCCACCTGATGGCCAAACCATACGACTTCATTGATCAAGGTTTTTCAAGCTTTCAAGCGATGTTTCTTCCATATTTCTTCTTTCATATTTCTCTCCTTCTCAGTTTCGTACCAGTTTCTTCAAATAGTTATATATAACCTCAAAGCTTATAATATACAGAACTCTCAACCTCCATACTATGTATAATTTTTCAATGTTTCACGGGTGGCTGATGTGTAACTGGATTAAAATCCTCTTAAAAAGTCTCTTGACATAAAATAAAATGATATGATGAATATGTTTTTATGAAATACATTACTTTTATGTCAAATAAAATATTTCTCTCTCTCTTTCACTCTCTCACACACACACTCACTGGTATTTTGGAAATATTAAGCATGTGTGGCAGGATGGTTTGGAAACTCTTGTATTCAGCCAAAATGAGCTAATAACATGAGATAATACACATATTATTGCATATGAACATGAACCATTATCAGCCAGCTTCAGAGGTGAATATGAAAAAGAAATGGATGATGTCCTGTTTTTCAATAAGATTTCATATGCAGATTTTAAATCCATTTCAATGAAAAAAGCACTGACATCATAAGTCTACTGTTTCTTCTTTTTTTTTCCCTTTCACATATTTTATAAAAATATGGAAACATTAGACAACTAAAATTTTGTTTACAGTATTATCTTTCAATAACTCTTTCAGGGCCTTCAAAAGCCAGCAAAAGGTTGAAATGGGAGAAATTAAATATCTATTAAACATTTTCAGCAGAGGTTATACAGAAATCACACTGCCTGACAATATTCAAGTTTTACTGATAAACAAACAGGTTGGATCACTAAATGATAGGTTTCATGTTTCAAGGATGTTTTCATGGACACATATTGTGCATTTAATACATCCCTTTGGGATTTTGCTTAATTCCAGGCTTCTAAATATAACCAACAGTGCACAAAAAATTATGACATTTAGTTTGAAGCATCATCTCTTCTACATATACTTTAGTATTTACAAACTTTTTCTAAATCTTGAATATTTAAAACTTCTTCCAAATCATAGAGGTGATGTTTTTTTTCTCCTTCATCTCTGAAGATCAGTTTAAACAATGTGTCTCATTAGATCACTTACTGGTTAACAGCTTTCAGAAGATGACAGATTAATTACTTTACATATGATCCTTCTTGAAAATACTGTTACATTTACAGTAAATCAACATCATGTCAAACCCCTTTGGTTTTACTGTTTAGAATTTTTTTCACGAACATGTACTCTTCTGCATTAACTTTCATGCTCATTAACCCCATCATCACTGTCTTTCCAGCCGTCCGAAGGGGATCTTGATTGTGGTGATGGTGTAACACTGGTAAGATATCTCCTGTTTTTTATCCTGGAAATTTCATCTTTTAATTATTTTGTATTTTTCACTTTGACAATTAATGACACATGTGCTTTATTAACATTATTTCTTTGAGAAATTTCTTTTTATTTTACAAAATTTAACAGATGCATCTGTGCTAGTTGTATGATTCTTAATTCTTCACACAATTATTAATTCAAGAAAAAACTGACATTTTAAAAGGGGATGAACTGCTAAACCAGTGTTTAAGGTTTGCCCCAACAGGAAGCATTATTTCATGGAACTTGAATTTCAGAAATGTTCCTCCTCCCCCTCCCCTTCAGTGGCCCTTCTTGTTACCAAAAACGTTGTTTCTATTTACATTATGATTTGTTACAATACACACCAATCAGAATTACTCTATATATTTTCTGCAGGAAAACCACAATGGGTCTTTATCAAGTGCAAATGACATGGATAAACCAAAGATTGAACTGACAGAGGAAACCAGTGGTGAGAGCAGTGACAGAGAGCCGAGTATATGTAGCGAATGTGGCGGAGTAGATACTGACCATCCACAAACCGAGTGTCCCCTGGCAGGTGACAGGTCGTCGCCAAGTCCATCACCTGAAATATCCTTACCCCCATCCACACCTAGTGACAGCATTACAAGACAAGCGTCGCCCCCCGGTGGCCAAAGTCATGACCTTCAGGGCCCCCCACCACCACAAGGTTCTTACATTCCATATGTATTTGGTTGTGAGTATAAATCTTTGTCAGTGTGTGCTTGTTCTTTTGATAGTTTGGCACCTGTTTGCTGAAACTAAACCAAAAGCTTGGGGCGTTATGATGTGTTCACAGTAACAACAGGCACAGGTATATAATATAACACTCTCATGGACAGGTGTCACTGATGTGTTGGTTTTATGTGGGAAAACAAATTTTTTATAATTTCTAAGGTTTATGAGGTAAACAGGCAATGTTAACATATTGAATGTTATGAGGGCATGTATGAATTAATATTCCAATATCTGATTCGGGTATTACTAGGTGACATTAAATTTTTATTTGGCTTTAAACATACTGCTCACAAAATCAATGAAAGCTTATGAAGAAATACCATATCAATTAAAATTTTATTTTTTATCAGAGTATAATACCAAAAATTAGGTAGTAATTTTGGAATGTTTGAAAAGCAAATCTTATTACTGGTTTGTAATTTATGGAATTTAAAACAGTGCTTGGATATGTAACAGTCAAGTGTGTCATTAACATTGACCATCACAGAAACAGTTATTGGAATATGTCTTAAATTGTGGGAGTGGTTTAATTTAGGTAAAGAGAACCATAATTGTGTTCATATTTGACAATACCTCTTACTGAAATGTTACAAACATTTTTTTTCTCATGTTTTGTTGTGCAAAAAAAAAAGTTAAAACCACTGTCATGCTTAAAAACTTTTCATAACCTTAATATTAATGTTTTGACATGTGTGTTGTCATGTGATGTATTGGGCACCACCATGATACTGTGGTTATACATGATACACAACCATACTTCATTCCCATACTCCTGTCTACCAATTTTTATATGATAATGTTTGATAATGCATTAAAGCTCACCAGTATGTGCCTCAGGGGCAAATCAGATTGTCTGACAGCAAGATAATACTCTCCAGTGCATGGAACCCAAAATATTAATTCAAAATTAAATGCGTTATTGTTGATGGCAAAACCTGGAGGTTTCATACTACATACATTTGATAATGCCTATTAAAAGATGTGACAATGGTATTTGTACGTATGTCAATCTTTTATTGCATCACACATCCATCCTTCAAGTATAATAGGGGTCAGAGATATATGGCCACTTGAAACTACCGGTACACCATCTTTTGTGCAGCGCTTTTTAGACTGGTCAACACAGTCACAGTGTTTCAAAGAAAATTTATTTCATACTTATTTAAATCATCAAGATTGCCTCATTACTGCCTCATTACAGATGCTGTTCCTTTGTCACATGACCAACTTTTAACCCCAGGTCATGACCTTTCTGCAGTCTTGTCACATCATACCCCTTCCAGTCCAAGACTGTGTCTTATGAATCTATTGTAATATTTCATCATCTGACACAGGCATTAAAATATTATAACTTAATACTAAATCTGAAAAAATACTAACAACGTACATTTGATGACCTTTTTTTCTCTAAGACCAATTAAATTGAAATGTGCTTTACAGTCTGATAAAGTATTTTTGATGAATTGTTTATTATTCATGTATAATATATGCATATTTTAAGTCTTTGATGTTTAATGCATGCAAAAGAATACCTTGCTTTCTAATACCTCTAACATAATGCACTTCCCCGGCATGTTTTTCATCTATATTTACTTAAGTAAATTAAATATGAGTGCTAAACAGTCTGATTCCCCTCAAAATAAATTGTATATAGATGATAACCAGGAACTTGATCGTCACATCAATAATTTTTAGCTCAGCTGACTGTAAGTCAACTGAGATATAGGAATGGCGCTTTGTCCGTCATCTGTCGTGCTCTGGCCGTCCATTAGCAGGGCACAAATCATAACTGCTGGACCTATAAACTTCTAAGTGAATATCCAGGGAGGTAAATCAAAAATCTCCTTTGAAACCTGAAATAAGGTCACTTTGACTTATATCCTCCAAGCTATGGGGCTTCAAAGTACCCCCCAGAATAATAAAAAATATAATACAAAACCTCCAATATCTTGATAATTAGTGCATGGATTGTCATGAATCTTTCCTTGAATCTTGACCATGACTAGTTTTATCATTTTAAGTGGATGCCATATAGTTATCAGATAACCCTGTCTGTCTGTCTGTCTGCCTGTCCATCCATCCATCCACACAAATTTGTTTCCAGATGATAACTCCAGGTTGTATTGACACATTGATTTCAAACTTGACTTACATATGGCCCACCACTAAAGCAAGAACCTATATGATTTTTTGGTCATGAGGTCAGTGGTCAAGGTCACAGGACTCACTTTTTTAAAAAGATTATGGCTGCATTTTAAGCAAAGCTTTTCATCCCAAACTTTCCATTTTGTACATTTAGCTGACTTGCCAGTATGGGGAGAGCATAAATGAATTTGGGGTCACATGGTCAAAGGTCAAGGTCATGGGGGCCATCAATCCACATATTAGTTTCCAGATGATAACACCAGTTTAGTTTGAAATATTTGTTTCAAACTTGACTTATATATGGCCCAACACTTCATCAAGTAAGAACTGTTGATTCTGTGGTCATGAGATCAAAGGTCAAGGTCACAGGACCCACTACTTAAGAAAGATTGTGGATGCATTTTAAGCCAAACTTTTCATCTCAATCCTTCCATCATCAACATGTGGTGCACCTGCCAATAGGGGAAGTTTCCTTTTGATTTTGGGCTCATAAGGTCAAAGGTTAGGGTCACAGGGCCCATCCATTCACAAATTAGTTTATGGATGATAACTCCAATGTGGATAGACAGGTTGGCTTCAAACTGATCACAGGACCAGTATTTTGGAAAACCTCATAAACATATATCCTGATAGACAAATGCAGCTGAGCGTCTAGACCCATGGGTCCCCACATTAACTATGATGTGTATTCCCTGTGCCAGCTTTGCAAATGAGGGGTATTGTTAATGTAAAATAATTCTCACGTAGCATTTGCTTTCGCTTTTCAAAAAAAAGCTCAACTAGTGTTTGCTCTCATTTTCACAAAAGCCCACAGCAGAAAATTGAAACTACCTAGATTAATTTTAAATATAATTAACTTATAAAAGAAAGTCATTTCAATGATGTGTGTTATGTTTCATGGAAACTAATATTGGGTTGTGGAAACCTATTTAAGTAGATATAAAAATGTGCTAGAGTGGGGAAAATGAATATTTTTAAAGGCAGTGCAGATTTAATGTCTGTTTGATGAACTGTAAAAATAAATAAGTGTCATTTTACTTATCCTGATGAATATATTTTTACTTGATGTGTTATGACAAGTTGTTTTTGTTCTGGCAGGTGTTGGTTATACCAAAACACGGAAAGCACTAGGACAGCTAGTAATCAAAGTTCAAAGGTGAGTTCATAGGGTTAAAGTTCAAAGGTGATTTTTTTAAATGTTAGCAATGTCACATGACAGTTTAAGGAGAAAAAGGATAAATGATATTTTAAAATTTAATGGAAATTCAGGACTTCATTGCAAGATGGTTGTATGGTGCCTTAATTGACACTAGGTCAGATGAGAAAATAATAAATGTATAAATAAAGTATTCAATAAAGGTTTTACATTTTAAAAATGAGCTTAAGACAATGATTCTGACCTTTGACCTTTTCTGTTTCAGCATGCCAAGGACCAGCTTATTAGTTGGGATCTGTTCTCTTATGTAAGTGTCAGTGAGTCTCATAATCTATACACACTTTGTCTTGTACCTCCCAGGCTTGAGAATATTTCATATAAGTTTGCTTTAAATACCATTTTTCACCTTATAAGTGTCCCTTTCTGAATAAGCCCCATTTCAGGAGGTTTGTGATTCCTATCAAACTGTCATCACCAGTAATCAGAAGTACCCATTCTGACAGTCATAAATACTATATAAATCCTCTATTGTTGTACAAACCAATACCACAAAGACAACCCGCTGACATCCTTTTTAGCAAACCTGTGAGCTTATGCGATGGCGCAGCGTCGTCCGTCAGCTGTCCGCCGTCAGCCGTCTGCCGTCCAGGGCTGGCTTTCCGCCGTCCACGGCTGTAAGTCAGAAACCGTCGGAGCTAGCAGCTCCAAATTACATGTAAGAAATAGTCACATGTGAAATTTGGTGCCCTGGAGCTTTTTATTGGGTATCTTCTTTAATTTAGATTTTATAGAGAAAAAGCTTCAAAACCTTCAAAAATCTTCTTCTCTGAAACTGTCCAGCCTAATTGTCCAATATTTCACAGAAATGATCCCTGGAACAATCTCTCTCAAGTTTGTTCAAATGGTTCCAGTTCGGAGATTTTTGGCCAAGTTACGGGAGGTTGAACTTAGTCATCTGTCCAAAAAAGCACACTAAAATTAAAATCTCAGAAACGGCTAGAGCTGTAAACACCACATTTTATACCAATGTTTGTCACATATGTCATATCTGATTTTGAGGTATTGGTGGCGCCACCTACATTGATGTGTTTTTACAAGCAAAAATGTATTTTTAAACTCATCTTGCTTATACACTGATTTATGATGAAACTGTTAAGCTGGTTGGTTTAAACTTTACAAGAATTATTCTATGGTAGGGTTCTGCCAGTTTTATAAGAATAGATTGGGTAAATACAGTTTAAAAAAAAAGTTGTAGCCAATTGAAAAAGGCTTTCTGTATTTGAAAACAGATTTGACATGCTGAGTTTCAGCATCCAAGTCATGAGGTCACTCAGTACCAACAGGTGGGGTCCAGACATCACCATGGCAACTGACCTGGCTCTGGCGGGGTGTCTAGACAATGTGTCTAGCAACTAGACACAGCATCTAGATGTCTAGACACAATGTTTAGATGCAGAATTCCCAGATTATTGGAATTATATCTTTCAATTGAAAAAAATTTGGTAAGCATTTTAAGTGAATTGGGTTTATCATCAGGTCACATGTGAACTGCTGCATCCTCATTTTTGGTTGACCTCTGGCCTTTCCTGGCTGCCCAGTGTCCATTTGTACGTCTGTTTCCACACATAAACCCGCATATCTCGGGAACCGTTTGACCGATCAGGCTAAAAATTTTGCACAAATGTAGCCCTTTGATAGCTTTATAACATACACTAAAAATGGTGGTGCCACCTACAACCACTTATGCTCAGCGTCCATCTGTTCATCTGCCTTGGGATAAAATCACTCATATCTCAGCAGTGGTTTGACTTATCGACCTGAAATTTTGCAGGTTTATACATCCTGGAAAGCTTTCTTGATTTTATGTCAGGTGGCGACACCTACACTCAGGTTTACTCTGCAAACATCCAAGCTCATATCTCGGGAACCATTTGACCTATTGGGCCAACATTTTTTCATGTGTATACATCTCACATAGCTCTTCATCATAGGCAAAACCGGTGGTGCCACCTGCAACCACTTATGCACAGCGTCCATCTGTTCATCTGCCTTAGGATAAAATCACTCATATCTCAGAAGTGGTTTGACTTATCCACATGAAATTTTGCAGGTTTATACATCCTGGAAAGCTTTCTTGATTTTATGTCAGGTGGCGCCACCTACATACACGTTTACTCTGCAGACATCCAAGCTCATATCTCGGGAACTGTTTGGCTGATTGGGCCAAAATTTTGCATGTGTATAGATCTCACATAGCTCTTTATCATAGGCCAAACTGGTGGTACCACCTGCAACCATTTATGCACAGCATCCATCTGTTCATCTGCCTTGGCATAAAATCACTCATATCTCAATAGTGGTTTGATTTATCCACCTGAAATTTTGCAGGTTTATACATCCTGGAAAGCTTTCTTGATTTTATGTCAGGTGGCGACACCTACACTCAGGTTTACTCTGCAAACATCCAAGCTCATATCTCGGAAACTGTTTGACCTATTGGGCCAACATTTTTTCATGTGTATTCATCTCACATAGCTCTTCATCATAGGCAAAACCGGTGGTGCCACCTGCAACCACTTATGCACAGCGTCCATCCGTTCATCTGCCTAAGGATAAAATCACTCATATCTCAGAAGTGGTTTGACTTATTCACATGAAATTTTGCAGGTTTATACATCCTGGAAAGCCTTCTCGATTTTATGACAGGTGGCGCCACCTACATTCACGTTTAATCTGCAGACATCCAAGCTCATATCTCGGGAACCTTTTGACCGATTGGGCCAAAATTTTACTTGTGTATAGATCTCACATAGCTCTTCATCATGAGCAAAACTAGTGGCGCAACCTGCAACCACTTTTGAACACCGTCCATCTGTTCATCTGCTTTGGGATAAAATCACTCATATCTCAGCAGTGGTTTGACTAATCCGCCTGAAATTTTGCAAGTTTATACATCCTGGACAATTTTCTTGATTTAATGACAGGTAGCATCACCTACATTCACGTTTACGCTGCAGACATCCATGCTAATATGCAACACACCTCACTATATTCTCTTGCCACTTAATCCATGCCTCACTTCGCCTGTCCCACTCTGATTTCTGTGGATACACATAGACGCTTGTCGACTACCCATATTTATTTTAAAATGTCCTAGTCTAAAACTTGCAGGTCCAAAATGTCCATTTTGCTTAAATCATAATGACTAAGGTAGATATGCAGGACTTAAAAGGAACAATATTAAATTTAAAAAATAAACCTCCATTCATACTCCCAAACTTTGCACAGGTTCGCATTAGGCCTGTAGGCCTTGTTATATTTTATTTTTTTTTTGGTGGAGGTAACCGTCTCCATTTTTGTAACACTTACTTAACTATTACTATGTGTATCTGGGGAGTTCAATTCTGTACAAGACAGGAGCTTAATTACCAAATTATCCTGGTGTCAACCAGGCTCAATGTAGTCCACCATTCCTACCTGTCCTGGGCATGTCATCCCAGTTGCTTGGTCAACACACTGAGGAACCCCCCGAAAGGCTCACGCAATTGTGGGTGAGACATGACTGGGCATGGGGGGCACAGTCTCACCATTAAGTCTGCAGAGCGCTCACCCTGGGTGGGGGCCGACCATAAAATATCTCAGCCCCTCTGCTGAGATTCAAACTCATGATCTCCCGGCTTTACCCCTGAGCCATAAAAACCACTACGTGCTGACATCTTTTGGTGATGGCTCTAGCATGATATCACAAAGATGGTCTGGCATTCAAGTCAGCAGTTTAACAAAGTGAGGCAAATAATGCTTTGAAAGGGGTGAGGCAAATTTTGGCTCACATACTAAAACATTTCAGCAAATGGGGCACTTATAAAGTTGATTAGGTACTTATACCAGTCCCTTTAAAATTGTTTAAAAGTATTTTTGCAGCAAATATCCATATGGAAAAAAGTAAAGTGTTGCAGGCTATTTTGTGTTTGTTCATAAATTCTCTAAATAAAATATAAAGCCACTGATTTAGGCATTCAAATTTCTGGTCCATGAGAGTTTAGCCTAGACATCGTCTCTGAGTAAAATTCACAGCTATTTCAGTGAACATGTCTTTAATTATGCTCTTTCAGTACCATAGTCTTTAATTAAACTGACATGTGAATTTATAAATTGTCATTTTTGTAGTAATTGTATAAAACACATTCTCAAAATTTGTATGATGTTACAAGTCTTGTCAGATGCTGTTATATTTTTTTTCTGTTTCAGGGTTTTATTCCTGATCTTGTCAGCTGCTGTAATGACCTACAAAATCTTCATATTACAAGCACAAATAGACGACAGGTACCGAATACCGTCAGATTCAAGTCTCACAGAAAGGTAAGATACAAAGTTACTGAGATTAGAGAATAACATACAGCCATTTCAGGGCATGACATGCATATCTCACAGAGATGAGACAAAAACATTATTATTTTCAGAGTTAGATACATTCCTTTCCTTTTACTTTAAAATCAATATAAGATTTTACACAAGTGAGACAAAATTCCTGACAGTTGTCAGGGACACAATCATGTATTGTATGATAAAGTTCACATCTCACACAGGTGAGATAACATTTCTGACAGTGGTCAGAGGTATATCCCTGTGTTGTATGATAAAGTTCACATCTCACACAGGGGAGATAACAAATCTGACAGTGGCCAGAAAGACACATACCTCCATAGTGTAGTATGAATATACTATCTCACACATGTGAGACAAAATTCTTAACACTGGTTAAAGACATGCCTGTAATGTATAACAGTAGCATCTCACACAGGTGAGACATAATTCCTAACAATGGACAGTGAAATACATTTCTTTATTAGATAATATGAACATTGTTGAGATCAAATTCTTAAATAATGGTCAGAGTGAGCCACATTTCATCATTGTTTGACATAAATATTACATCTCAAACAGATGAAAAATTCTTAAGTCATCAGAGAGAAGCTTTCTTTTATTTAATAATATAAAAATCACTGGTAGGACAAAATTTCACACATAAACTAGGAGAAGGCCAATTTAGGCCTAAAAAGATTTGTGCCGCCAGCAAACATTTTTGCACAATAGTGTCAATTTGTATAAGCCCATCCCTTCTCATATAGAATAGCACATTGATCAAAACAGCAAAAACATTTGCTCACATGATGTACACAGAAATAGAAAAAAGCAATGGACAATTAAAGACTATTAATTGAGTCTTTAATATATATATATATATATTAAAGACTCCATATCTTATACTTATATTTTTCATTGTGTGCTAAATAATACAGTGGTTGAATCATAATAGTAGTTTAGTAGGAAAATAGTTTTTTTCAACAAATTTAGGGATTTTTTTTTGGCCTTTTCAATATTTTATAGATTTTCCATTTTGCCTGGTGGAGAAATGTTTACTTACCTGTCCAATAAATGAACAAAATATAGCAGTGAGGCATAATGAATGCATTATCATGACCAGAAAATTTCTTTTGTGGGAGCCACATGGGATATTTTATGGCATCATAAATATATTAAGAGTACATCCAGGTTTTTTAGAACCAGGCTTAACCACTGCTCTGCTTTGCTGGACCCTGTCTGGTAGAGAGATTATTGATTCTTATTTAGCACCGGATTGCGAGGGCTCACCACATTTAGAAAAGGGAGACACCCACCAGACAGGTGCTTTATTTGATATCCAGGTATTAACAAAGCCAGAACATGACAGGTGTGAGGAATAATCACTCTACCTGACCTCAGCCCCAATATGTCAGGGGTCCCAGCAATACCAAAAATCAGTGAATTTATGGAAAATAAAAAGTAACTTTTTTCAATCAGGGAAAATTCAGGGAAATTTGAGAAAAGTATCTCAAAACAGGGAAAAGACAGGAAATTTAAGAAAAATAATCCCTAATTAGGGGGACTCAGGGGAATTTGAGAAAAGTATTTCAAATCAGGGTGAAGACAAGGAATTTAAGAAAAATAATCCCTAATCAGGGGAAACTCAGGGGAATGATATGTCAGATATGGTATGCGAACTGTACGCTGGCGCCGCCTGTCGGGACTTTGTGAGACTATATTGGGGATCACGTGTCAAGTGTGACGTAGATACTTTGTGAGTTGCATTGTATGCCAAGATGGCTTCCGCTCCGTGATTAAATGTATTGTCGTTCATTTTGTTCTTCTTGTGTGGTTGTGAACGAACCTAAGGCCTGACATAATGGCAACGAAGATGCGGCAACCATACGGTCAGTACATAAACATTTTCAAGGCCTGTCATCTGCTAGTTGAAGCCTATACACCTTGTTTGCTCCGTCGTATATACTTCGTTCTACAGAATTCGTAAATACATTCACCATGTCTCAATAGGGGGCTCATGCATTGCCAGTATTGAGGCAAACTATGAACTTTATGGTCCCTACGCCCAGGTTTTCTGGTAAGAGGGAGGACTTTGAAACATTCGCAGAACGATTCAGTTCGTGCATGCTTGCAAATGATACTATGGACGAGAGTAAAATCGTGCATACATTGTGGCTAGTATGGGCCATGACCTTTATAAACTAGCATGTGACCTTTTTGCACCTGAGAAATTGTATGAGAAAACTTTCAAAGAAATTGTTGATAAACTAGTTGATCACATGAATCCTGCACCGAATGTGATAACTGCACGTTGTGCATTCAACAGATGTGTACAAAGACCTGACCAAGACTTAATGTCACTTTCATTGCCACTCTCAAGCATTTGGCTGAGGACTGTAAATATGGAGACAATCTCAATATGTGGTTACATAACAGGTTTGTGGCTGGTCTTCAAAGTGAAGCAATACGCAGACGCTTATTACAGGAGAAAGAAGATATGACTTTTGCACAAGCATATAAATTGGCCGCTGCATATGAAACAGCCAGTAGGGAAGCAAAGACCATGCAGCTGAGTTCAGGGAGTACAGTGAATGCTGTTCACACAAAACAGCAGCAACAGAGAAAAAAACTGCAGACATCTGGGCAAGGATCTTCAGGTAAAAGACCTTACACTTGCATTCGTTGTACATCTACTAATCATAAAGCTGAAGATTGTCCATGTCGTACTAAAACTTGCAATGCTTGTGGAAAAGTGGGACACATACAGAAAGCTTGTCTTAGCACAAAAAAAGAAAGTTAGACCACCTAACAGTAGACAAGTACATACGACTACAGCAATTAATGAGATGCCTGCATCTACAGAATTAGAACAAGACCTGTATGCAATTTCGAAAGACAAATATCAAACAAAGGTCTACAGGTAGTTTAGAATAGATGGGAAACTGCTCAAATTTGAAGTTGACTCTGGTTCTGCTGTTACACTTATTAATCAGAAGGTGTTTCAAAATAATTTCCCAACACATACATTGAGTAACACAGATACAATGTTACGTTACTATGGAGGGCAGAATATTCCTGTAATTGGTCAGTGTTCTGTTAATGTGATAGTCGGCCAGGGAAAGACAAAGCAAATGAAACTCGTAGTTAAAGGCGATGGTTCAAGCCTAGTTGGACGTGATTGGCTGCAGCATATTGATGAATGGAAAGATGTGCTTGGCACTACAGCTGGGATTAAATCTGTTCAGGAAATCACTGACAATACATCGAGAGAACAGGCAAAGCAAATATAACAGGCTAAGTATTCTGAACTTTTCCAAGAAGGTTAAGGAACTCTCAAGGATATACAAGCAACCTTGGATATCCAGTCAGATGCAAAACCTGTCTTTTGTAAAGCCCGTACAGTGCCACTGAACTTGAAACAGAAAGTTGAGGCTGAAATTGACCGACTTGAGAAAGAGAGAGTACTGCAAAAGGTTAAAACATTGCAATGGGCTGCACCAGTAGTACCCATACTAAAACCTACAGGAGAGATTAGACTGTGTGGTGATTTTAAGTTGACAATAAATCAGTATGCAAATAATGAGCAGTACGTACCCCATCCCAAGGATAGATGAATTGCTAGCAACACTCAGTGGTGGAAAAGAATTCACCAAACTAGATCTTCGAGCAGCATACGAACAAGTTGAATTAGATGCTGCTTCTAGAGAGTTGACAACTATAAATACAACAAAAGGGTTGTATCAGTACACGCGAGTTCCGTTCGGAATCAGCACAGCACCTATGCTATTCCAAAGGATTATGGAAAACCTTCTGAAAGGCATGCCAGGAACAGTAGTTTACCTGGATGACATACTGATCACAGGCAAAACTAGACAAGATCATTTGCTGAACTTAGACAAAGTATTGGATACACTTAAAACTGCAGGTTTAAGTTTGCACAAAGACAAGTGCCATTTTCTGTTGCCCAGTGTGGAATACCTTGGTGTAGTGGTGGATGCAGAGGGGATTCATCCAACCAAAGAGAAAGTCAGAACAATAAAGGATGCTCCTGTACCCTCAAACATATTGGAACTTAAGGCATACCTTGGGCTCTTGAATCATTATGGATATTTCATTGATGATCTCGCTACAACACTTGCACCTCTGTATGAACTCCTTAACAAGGGTAAAGATTGGATTTGGTCTAAGAGACAGCAGGAAGCTTTTGAAAAGAGAAAAGCTAGTCTTGTTGATGATGCAGTGCTTGTACACTATGATACAGAGAAAGAACTTATCTTGTCATGCGAAGCTTCGCCCTATGGTCTGGGTGCAGTGCTACAGCATTGTGTAAATGGTCAGGAACAACCCGTAGCATATGCATCTAGGCACTTAAATAAAGCAGAGATGAACTACAGTCAAATTGAAAAAGAAGGACTCGCTATTGTGTTTGCGGTTCAAAAGTTCAGACAGTACTTGCTTGGCAGAAAGTTCACTTTGATTATGGACCATCGTCCATGATTGACATTGTTTTCACCAGTAAAAGGGATGCCACAAATGGCTGCTTCACAGATTAAACGATGATCACTAATCCTTTCAAGTTTCAATTACCAGATTGAGTACAGAAGTTCAAAGAAAAATGCCAATGCTGATGCATTATCGCAAATGCCACTTTAGGAAACGGAAGGCATTAAGACTCCTGAAGCAGAAGTAGTACTGTCACTACAAGAACTCGATGATGACTTACCAGTTACGGCTAAGGATATAGCCAGAGAAACAAAATCAGACAAGGTCTTGAGGAATGTTACCCTCATGATCCTAGAAGGATGGCCAGAAAGCATTGATTCTGAGTGGGAAACAGATATAACACCCTACTTTCACAGACGTCTCAAACTTAGTGTAGAGCAAGGTTGTATCCTGTGGGGTAACAGGGTCATTATTCCCCCATCCTTTTGTCCAGCAGTGTTACAAGAACTTCATTCGGAGCATTCTGGCATAGTTCGAATGAAAGCTGTTGCAAGATCAATTCTGTGGTGGCCTTATTTGGACTCTGAAATTGAAGAACTAGCCAAAGCCTGCACAGACTGTCAAGAAAATGCTCCAAACCCACCAATGTTGAGACCTACAGAGTGGAAATGGCCAAATGCTCCTTGGAAGCATGTACATGCAGACTTTGCGGGACCTTTTCTCGATAACTACTTCCTTGTGGTAGTAGATGCCCATTCCAAGTGGATTGAAATAGAAATCATGAAGACTATAACTTCTACTACTACCATCAAGAGACTGCGCAAACTGTTTGCACAGCAAGGACTTCCACAGAACCTTGTCACCGACAATGGTAGTCAATTTGGAATTCCAAAGAATTCCAAACCTTTCTTCAAAAGAACAACATTAGGCATACATTAACTGCTCCAGGGCATCCAGCTACAAACAGACAAGTGGAACGATTCGTCCAGACGTTTAAAAACGCACTGAAGAAGATGTCTAATCAACCTGGCAACCTGTATGACAAACTGCAAAGATTTTTATTGTCGTACAGAACAACACCTCATGCTGCTACAGGTCGAACCCCTGCCGAACTGCTCATGCATAGATTGTTGCGCACAAAACTATCGGCCATGAGGCCCTCGCCAGATTCATATGCTGAACCTAAAGACAATGTTGTTGAGTCACAAAACTGTCGTTACTTCGAACCGGGACAAACTATTTTCGCCAGAAACTATGGTGCCCATGGACCTCGATGGATCGCTGGTACGATCCTTGAATGACATGGTTCCAGAAACTATCAAGTTGCGGTAGGAAATTACGTCTGGAAACCACATATTGATCAGCTTTGTTCTCATTCTGAGGATACACCGCAAATTCCAGGACCAGATGCTGTGATCTTCCACTCACCGACGTTACCAAGAGAGGAGGATATGCAGGTACAACTAGACGGAAACATTCCAGCACCAGTACAGGACTCCCCTGTACCAGTTTCTACCAATGATTCAGACCTCGCACCAAAACCATGTACCGTCAGACGTAATCCTGTGCACGAAAGAAAGAAACCAGTGAGGTTTAAAGACTTTGTGTAAAACATGTGTCGTATCCGTTGTTCTATGTGTCTTAAAATTCCAATAGTAAGTTTACAATATTGCCTTATATACTGCGAAAACTAAGAATCACTCGGAACACAATAGATTAATAGTGTAACTTTATTAGTGAATAACATATTGTAATGGATCACTGTAACATACTGCCTGAAACAGGAATGTTTTCTTAATGGTACAACTACTGATTTACTATCTTTTAAAGTTACCTGTTTCAGGTGGACTATGGTTAAAACCTTTATTTAAGAAGGGGGTATA
Source organism: Sipunculus nudus (assembly GCA_026874595.1). Lineage (NCBI taxonomy): Eukaryota > Metazoa > Annelida > Sipuncula > Golfingiida > Sipunculidae > Sipunculus > Sipunculus nudus. Next base: position 61,842,181 of record CM049313.1, read on the forward strand.
TGTCAGATATGGTATGCGCACCGTACGCTGGCGCCGCCTGTCGGGACTTTGTGTGACTATACTGGGGATCACGTGTCATGTGTGACGTAGTTACTTTGTGAGTTGCATTGTATGCCAAGATGGCCTCCAGCTCCGTGATTAAATGTGTTGTCGTTCATTTTGTTCTTCTTGTGTGGTTGTGAACGAACTTAAGAACATGACACCATAATCAGGGGAAACTCAGGGGAATTTTTGAAAAGTATGTCAAATCAGGGAAACACAGGGAATTTAAGAAAAATAATCCCTAATCAGGGGAGACTCAGGGGGGGGGGGAATTTTAGGAAAGTATCTCAAATCAGGGAAGCACAGGGAATTTAATTATAAATTCCCTAATCAGGAGAGCCTCAGGGGAATTTGAGAAAAGTATCTCAAATCAGGGAAAAGACAGGGAATTTAAGAAAAATAATCCCTAATCAGGGGAAACTCAAGGCAGTTTTAAAAAGTAATAAAAAAAATCGGGGGAAAGATAAGGAATTTAAGGAAAAAAAAGTTTATTAATTAGGGGAAATTCAGAGGAATTTGAGGAAGAAATATCTCAAATCAGGGAAAATTTGGGGGATTAGCCAGTTGATGATTTGCGCTAGTTGATTTTTAGAGTGGAAATCACTTTAGAGTGGAATCAGAACTTTCTGTGGACAGAAGGTTTACACACTATTTACTACCAGTAGTTTACATACAGTTGTGGTACTACATACATTAAAATCTTCTTGGTCTTAGTTTTCTCGAGGTCACAGCAACTACTGTCCATTCACTGCAACAGAGCTGAAGATGTTACAGAGTGGAATAGGTACAAATAATCACCCTGAAATATTGATTATTCATTAGGCAAACACGTGAAGTCAGTGTATTTTGTTTTTATGGAACTGAGAGTATGTACTAAAAGAACTAGTAAGTTTGTCTGGTCCCTTCGTATAGATGATTTTTTTTAAGAATTAATGTGATGATTTGATTTACTGTTACTCCCAGTTTCCCTGAGGTTATTGAATATGTTAAGTCAACATACAAATTAACTTTCTAAAAGATTCAAGCTTTTTGGATTATAAACCATCCATGGTCTTTATGCAAATTATGTAGAGTAAATGACAGGTTGTTAAAAAATATCCCAGAGGTGTCATTTTGAACAAAGTAATATAGAACAGCATCTGCTATAACTTAAAATACATTTCATAGGTATGTTGCAAGAAAACCTTTTGCAAATGTAAAAACATGTTAACAAGACAGAACATACTGAAAAAAAAGCAATTATAAATATAATAAATCTGTCTGTCAGTGCAGCTTAAGCCTTTCCTTAATGGTAATCTGGAATAAATTTAATCTGCCAAAAATTGTACAAATTAAGATGATAAAGTTGAGGGTCAAAGGCCAGCCATTGGTTAAGTCTCTCCTGGCTTTGCTTGAAAGTGAGAGAGGACAGAAATTTATAAATTAATTTTTCTAAATTTCGAATGTATTATTTTGAACAGAATAAACTTTTACCCTATAAAACATCAATGGCATGTGGATACTTGAAAACTAATTGAATAATTTTACAAAGGCATGAATAGGTTTATATAAGATTTGATGTGACAGAGCTGAAACTGAAGTGTGTTGTTTTTGTGAACTTACAGGTCTGATGTACTTGGTCATTTGTATCATTTAAATGGTGAATACCATGTGGCTACAGTCGAGCGATTCCATAACATCATACGGGCAAACATGCAGCTGCTTGAACAGGTGAGAACCTAGGCTGTATCAACACATGGTTTGCATCTAAACTTGATTATACTAAACCGGTATACTTTAGTCTCAAAGTAGTCCACTTCGCAAACACAGGTTTGCCTGTATGCACTAGAAACCGGTTTACTGTAAACCGGACTACTATAAACTGACTTATAACTTTATAAGCAGACTACAGTAAAGCAAATTGATGCTGTTTAATGGCATAGTGGGGACAGAGTAAACTGATTCTTGATCCACATTATTTGCTAGTGCGTAAACAGCCCTACATTGAATACTACTTAAAAACTAGTCCCTTTCATCCCCTCATGTCCACCTGTTGAAATTTTTTATTTATTTCATTTCAAGGGGAAAATGATAGTGTGGGTAGAGGATAAAAGTGCCTAGGTAAAGAAACCTAGATAAATAAAAAATACCTGCTTCACACTTTATTTAAGAAAAAGAATTATTTAAATTTATTAGAAATCAGTCTACATTTTACAACATGTTAGACCCACTTATAGCCGTCAAGAGCATTGGTCACATGCAAAAAAAATCCTTAATTGACAGCTGCTGATTGGAAGATGTCATGTAAACACTCTAAAAGTTATAACCAGCTAAAACAAAATGGCTACTCATGCAGGGACACATTTGAACTGCCAGATCATTGTTGGTGAACAAACCAAAAAGTTGTGAAACTTTAACTGGAGATTTATTGAAAGACTCTGAATTGCCATAATTGGTTGTCAAATCTTTTTGTAGTTCTCTTGTAAATCATTGGAAATATAATAAAGAAAATTAAAAAAAAAAAACGTGGACACAGGTTGGTGGAACGGAGTACTACATAGAAGAGACATCCTTATAATCAAAATATTCAGTTCTCTGTAACCCAGGTTTTTTTTTTTTTTTACAAAAGTGATCAACAGCTTTAAATGAAACAATAAAGATGTTAAGATCCTCAAGGACACATAGGTAAATTTTTAACTGCAGACCCTGGAATGTCCCATAAAGTACATCATGTGGTTTAGTTTCATTGGTGGTGGAAAGATGGCAGCACCATTAAAAGACAGTTTCCCATCAGTGCATAAAATGATTTATATCATTATGTATATTTGGATTAGAGTATGTCTTACACTTGATATGTGCATGGCTCCACAACTAGAGGTATCAGGGGAATCCACAGTAAATATTAACACTTTGCATATTCTGTCCAATAAACTTCATGCTACTTAACTTTAAAAAAAATCAAAAGCAAAAATCATTTTTGAATATAAGAATTATTGCGATCAGGTAATACCATATTTTGCATTCTCAGTTTTTTTAGCTCAGCTGACTGAAAGTCATCTGGGCTATAGCGATCACCCTTTGTCTGTCGTCCGTCCGTTGACAGGGCACAAATCGTAACCGCTGGACCTGGAATCTTCTCACTTGACATCCAGGGAGGTCCATGAAAATTCTCCTTGAAAACCTGAAATTAGGTCTCTGTTACCCATATCCTTCAAGCTATGGGGCTCCGAAGTACCCCTCCAGAATAATGCAAAAATTTGATACAAAAGTTCATGTATCTGAATAACTACTGCATTGATCACCATGATTTTTTGCATGAATATTGATCATAGGATGTTCCATCACTTCCTGCAGACTGGTGCCACCTTTATTTTTAGCGAACCTGTGAGCTTATGCGATGGTGTGGCGTCGTCCGGCGTCCGTCGTCTGTACGTTAACCCATACTATCTTGAAAACAGCAACAGTTAGCATCACCAAATTTTATGCAAAAAATTAGTCATCTAAAAAACTCCATCGGATTTTGCTTATTTTTTTTGGCTAACTGCATTTTCTTAGATTTTATAGTGAAAAAGCTTAAAAACCTTTAAAAATCTTCTTCTCTGAAACTGTCCAGCCAAATTGTCCAATATTTTACAGAAATTATCCCTGGAACAATCTCTCTCAAGTTTGTTCGAATGGTTCCAGTTTGGAGATTTTTGGCCGAGTTACAGGAGGTTGAACTTAGTCATCTGTCCAAAAAAGCACACTAAAATTAAAATCTCAGAAACGGCTAGAGATATAATGACCAAATTTTATACCAATGTTTGTCACATATGTCATATCTGATTTTGAGGTATTGGTGGCGCCACCTACATTGATGTGTTTTTTACAAGCAAAAATGTAATTTTAAACTCTTCTAGCTTATACACTGATTTATGATGAAACTGTTCAGCTGATTGGTTTAAACTTTACAAGAATTATTCTACGGTAGGGTTCTGCCAGTTTTATAAGAATAGATTGGGTAAATACAGTTTTAAAAAAGCATTGTAACCAATTGAAAAAGGCTTTCTGTATTTGAGTACAGATTTGACTTCATGCAGCCAAGTCAAGAGGTCACTCAGTACAAACAGGTGGGGTCCAGACATCACCATGGCAACTGACCTGGCTGGGGTGGGGGGGTGTCTAGACAATGTGTCTAGACATCTAGACACAATGTTTAGATGCAGAATTCCCAGATTATTGGAACTATATCTTTCAACTGTTTGAAAAAACTTGGTTTGCATTTGAAGCGAATCGGGTTTATCATCAGGTCACATGTGAATTGCTGCGCCTTCATTTTTGGTTGACCTCTTACCTTTCCTTGCTGCCCAGTGTCCATTTGTGCGTCTGTTTCCACACATAAACCCACATATCTTGGGAACCGTTTGACCGATCAGGCTAAAAATTTTGCACAAATGTAGCCCTTTGATAGCTTTATAACATACACTAAAAATGGTGGTGTATTATGTTCCTAGTACCCTAGGTAAACATATCATAAAGTCCAGGATGGTTTTTACTTCTTTTATTCCAGACTGGTTAACATGTGCTCGGCCGCGTTCACGCCATGAGCTGTCTCTACCGGAAGATCCGGTCATTACGATACACGTCACATCCCTTAATTTAGTACCAATGATGGTCGACAGGTGTCGCCACCATACTGCACCACACAACATTATAATAGTCGACAATATGCAATATACATCATGTTACACGCCGCTTCTTTAGAAAAGAAATAACATAGTAAAATATTTTATGTATGATATTAAACTTGGTTATTGTCACTATTTTCGTAAAGTTACACACCGAAAAATACTTGATTGCTTATTGAAGCTTTTACATGATGTATTGTTTCTAATATTATCATGTTAATAAACTGTGTGAAAAGTATCCAAAGTTTGGTGTCTGCAAATGATTACAGATATACATGTCTTACATGAAAATATACAAACATGCACATACTTATAAAATGTTCACTTACAAATCTAACCGATCAGGCTTTTTAATCAGCCTTCCCCTGGATGTCCTATACTGCTCACAATCACCAGGTTCATCATCAGGTTCATAATCAACATCTCCTGTTCTGTCTACAATCCTGGGTTTAATGTGATGTCTATTTCTCTGATATTGTTTTCCATCTACCTCTACTATATATTCTCTGCCATGTCTATTCTCAGTTTTATCAACAATATTTCCTGCAGCCCAAGTTTTGTTCATTGGGTCTTGTACATCAACATTTTGATTTATTGCTAATTCTGGTAAGCGCACTGCACCATTATCATGATACCTTTTCTGAGATTCTTGTCTATCAAGCAGCCTGTCTATTACATCATCATGATGATATTGAACTTGTGCTGACAACTTATTATTCATTAGTGACATATTTGGCAAGTTTGACTTGTACATTCTGTTATTCAATAATACACAAGGTGATGGTAAATGTGAATCTACAGGAGTAGTTTTAAGACATAACAATGCCATGCTCAGATCATTTCCACTGTGTTTACATTTCTTTATCAATCTTTTTACTGTCTTTATGGTTCTCTCTACCATACCATTACTTTGATGGTGATATGGGCTAGTGGCAACATGTAAGAATCCATACTCATTAGCAAATTTCTGGAACTCTTCAGACATATATTGACTGCCACTATCTGAAACTATCTTCTGGGGTACACCATGTTCTTCAAATATCTGTTTTAAACTATCTATTACATGATTTGCTGTCATTCTATTCAGTCTCCTTACAACAGGAAATTTACTGTAGTAATCCACAACTATATTGTAGATCTGATTATCAAGAAAATATAGATCTGTGCCTATTGTGTGCCATGGAGCTGCAGATATATCATGTGGAGTTAACTCTTGCTTTTTATTTGATTCTTGAAACTTTCTGCATGTCTCACATGAAGCTACTGTATTTTCTATTTCCTTGTTTATGCCAGGCCAGTAAACTGAATCCCTGGCTCTCAGTCTACACTTTTCTATGCCAAGATGTGCATAATGAATTTGGCTCATCACATCTGGTCTTAGTAATTTGGGGATTACAATCCTTGTGCCCTTTAATATGACTCCATTCACCACACTCAACTCATCTCTTAAATTCCAATAATCTGTAATTAATGGTGAACACTCTGACCTCAATATTGGCCATCCTTTCATAATGATCTCTCTCAACTTAGAAAGCTCAGGATCCTTGTTTGTTTCATCTTTGATTTCCTCTATTTTCTGTGAACTGGCATTTACTGAATTATGAAACTCATGTACAGTGATGTCCATACCTTTAATCTCATTATCAGGTAAGGGGTCTAATCTAGACAGTGCATCTGCCAACTGTAAATGTTTGCCTGGTACATAATCCAATGAAAAATCATATTTCTGTATTCTTAATAACATTCTTGCTAATCTTGGTGGAGCATTGATGAGAGACTTTCTAACAATAGCAACTAATGGTTTGTGATCAGTTATAATCCTAACCTTCCTACCATATGTATAATGGTGAAATCTTTCAAGTCCAAAAACAATTGCTAACATTTCTCTCTCTATATTAGCATATCTTTGCTCTGCTTCACTTAAAGATTTTGAGGCATATGCTACGGGTTGTAGCTGTTTTCTTTCATTTTCTTGTAATAATGCTGCTCCTAAGCCATGTCCGGATGCATCTACCTCTAATGTGACCTCTTTCTTTGAATTGAAATATTTCAGCACCTGCCCTGTACTTAATGCTTTCTTAAGAGCCTGAAATGCCCTTTGATGTTCTGGTAGCCACATGAATGTAACATCTTTCTTTACTAGGCCTCTAAGAGGTTCTGTTAGCTCACTGACATATGGAGAAAACCTTGCTAAATAATTGACAATGCCTAAAAATGACTGCAGTTCTTTCACACTACCTGGTGCTTTCATGTCTTGTATAGCTTTCACCTTTTTAGGATCTGGTTCTAAGCCATTCTTTCCAGCAACTACACCAAAAAATGGTATTCTAGTACACTTTATTCTGCACTTTTCTGGATTTAACTTTACTCCCCTTTGCTTGTTCTCTCTAGGAATTTTCTCAGATTTTCATCATGATCAGATCCATCCTCTTTATATCCTACAACCACTATGTCATCTGCAATACCACACACTCCTGGCAATCCTCCATAAGTCTCATCTATTTTCTTCTGAAACATGTCTGTAGAACAACTCAGACCAAATGGTAACCTTAGGAAACGGTACCTGCCATATGGAGAGGAGAAAGTAGTGTAGTATGATGACTTTCTGTCCAATTTAATATTCCAAAATCCACTCCTAGCATCTAATATGGAAAAGTATTTGGCACCATTAAGTTTAGGAAGTATATCCTCTAAGGTTGGTGTATAATAGTAAGGTCTTATGATTGCTTCATTTAGTTTTGCTGGATCAAGACAAAAGCGTACAGAGCCATTGCCTTTAGCAACACAAACAAAACTATTAACCCACTCACTTGGTTCATCAACTGCTAATGGTGCTATGATGCCTTGCATTTGCATTCTTTCAAGCTCATCTTTCAATGGTTCTTGTAGTGCTATAGGCACTCTACGTGGTGGACAAACAGAAGGTTTTGCATTGGCATCAAGTGTAATTGTACATTCACCTTCAAAGCAACCTATACCTTGGAAAACATCTTGATATTCATCCATAACTTTGTTCTTTTCTTCTATGCTAGTCTGTTTTTCTGCCTTACTATGGTAATATTCTGTGTCATCTCTATAATCATCTTTCTGACCCATCAATTCCTGTCTGACAGTATCACAGTACCTCACTGGTTGGTAAGCCTAAAATAGCTGGACCTTCAGTAACCACAAAGAAAACAGTCTTAATACACTTGTTATTGTATCTCAGACTTAGAGAACACTGACCTACCTGTTCTATCTCTGCTCCATTGTAGGCAATTAGTTTTACATCTAGTTTCTTTAGCTTCTTTGGAAAACCACATTCATCTAGTTCTGCTTTAGGGAATAGCTTACAATATGCATGAAGCGGTAGCAGATTACCTTCTGCACCAGTGTCAATTTTAAAGTTGACCCTTTTCTTTGCATGCTTAGTGACACATAATAATTTCATAAACAATTTTGACCTCTGTGCATCTTTAACAGTAATATATTCAGTAGAAACAGTGTGATAAAACATTCTGGCATTTTGTTTGTTATCATCAACAGAGTCAATATCAACATCTGATACATCACTATATGTTTGTTCAGAGTCATTATCTGATGAAATGTCTTGTTGCTGTACAGTATGCATTTGTTTCTGTTTGTAACTTGTTTTATTCTGTCTATATGCCATGGTATGACTAGTAGGTTTCACAGAGTCTCTATTATCCACTGTTCTTTTACTTTGTTGTTGCTGTTGTTGTTGTGTACTTCTGCACACTTGTGCCCAATGGTTCCTCTTGCCGCACATATTGCAGGTTTGGCCATATGCTGGGCATCTTCTAGCCGCATGTCTGGTACCACAAAATTTGCAGTCTTTCTGTTTTGGTTTTGTATGCTTTCTTTTCACAGCACTGATGTCACTGCTGGTCTTGATAGAACCTTTAATACCGCTTAGCTGTGCCTGTGTGGCTTCTATTGTCTTCGCTTGATCAAGCACTTCTTGAAGTGCAAGATTTGGATTGTTATTTTCCAATAGTCTCCTTTGAATCTGGGTATTATTAGTTCCCAATATAATAGCGTCTATCAAGTGTTCATCTGGGTTTTCATATTTACATTCTTTTATTGCCAACTTCAATTCTGCCACAAAGGCTTCTATTGACTGTCCTTGGGCTTGTTTCTTCGCCCTGAAGTTGTATCTCGCCAGCCGGAAATTAGTTCGAGGCTTAAGTAATTCCTCGTATTTTCTAAAGTGTAACTCCACGTCTTTTCTTTGTGTGTTAGTTAAATTCCATGTGGAAGCAACTTCCGCCCCCTCTGGACCCATCCAGTTAATCAAGTAACCACACTTAACACCGGGGTCTAGGTCTTTGTACGGACCATAGTCAAGTAAGTTCTTACTTACTAGCTTGAAACGTCTCCACTCAGTTTCTCTATCATCATTGTCCCAGTGAAAGATTGGGGTGTTGACTCCCGTGTGGCTGAAGCCGGTAGCCATTTTGTCTTGACGCGGAAAGTGAAACGGCGAGTTGACTGAATACAGTGCAACTATTATAAGAATCCATAAAGCTTTGATCCATGTATGGCCATGCTCAATCCGATCTTCTGACACCATGTATTATGTTCCTAGTACCCTAGGTAAACATATCATAAAGTCCAGGATGGTTTTTACTTCTTTTATTCCAGACTGGTTAACATGTGCTCAGCCGCGTTCACGCCATGAGCTGTCTCTACTGGAAGATCCGGTCATTACGATACACGTCACATCCCTTAATTTAGTACCAATGATGGTCGACAGGTGTCGCCACCATACTGCACCACACAACATTATAATAGTCGACAATATGCAATATACATCATGTTACAGGTGGCACCACCTTCAACCAATTTTGCACAGCGTCCATCTGTTCATCTGCCTTGGGATAATATTACTCATATCTCAGCAGTGGTTTGACTTATCCACCTGAAATTTTGCAGGTTTATACATTCTGGACAGCTTTCTCGATTTTATGACAGGTGGCGCCACCTACATTCACATTTACTCTGTAGACATCCAAGCTCATATCTCCGGAACCGTTTGACCGATTGGGCTAAAATTTTGCATGTGTATAGATCTTACATGGCTCTTTATCATAGTCAAAACTGGTGGTGCCACCTGCAACCACTTATGCACAGCGTCCATCTGTTCATCTGCCTTAGGTTAAAATCACTCATATCTCAGCAGTGGTTTGACTTTTCCACTTGAAATTTTGCAGGTATTTTACATCCTTGACAGCTTTCTCGATTTTATGACAGGTGGCGCCACCTACATTCATGTTTACTCTGCAGACATCCAAGCTCATATCTCGGGAACCGTTTGACCAATTAGGCCAAAATTTTGCTTGTGTATAGATCTCACATAGCTCTTCGTCATAGGCAAAACTGGTAGCGCCACCTGCAACCTCTTATGCACAGCATCCATCTGTTCATCTGCCTTTGGATAATATCACTCATATCTCAGCAGTGGTTTGACTTATCCACCTGAAATTTTGCAGGTTTATACATCATGGACAGGTTTTCTCGATTTTATGACAGGTGGCGCCACCTACATTCACATTTACTCTGCAGACATCCAAGCTCATATCTTTGGAACCGTTTGACCGATTAGGCCAAAATTTTGCATGTGTATAGATCTCACAGAGCACTTCATTATAGGCAAAACTGGTGGCGCCACCTGCAACCACTTATGCACAGCATCCATCTGTTGATCTGCTTTGGGATAAAATCACTCATATCTCGGCAGTGGTTTGACTTATCCACCTGAAATTTTGCAGGTTTATACATCCTGGACAATTTTCTCGATTTTATGACAGGTGGCACCACCTACATCCACTTTTAAGCTGCAGACATCCATGCTAATATGCAACACACCACGCTCTATTCCCCTTGCCACTTAATCCATGCCTCACTTCACCCGTCCCACTCTGATTTCTGCAGATACACATAGTGGCTTGTCGACTACCCATATTCTGGTTTTAAAATGTCCTAGTCCAAAACTTGCAGGTCAGAAACGTCCATTTTGCTAAAATCATAATGACTAAGGTAGATATGCAGGACTTAGGAGGATCAATATTAAATTTTAAAAATAAACCTCCATTCATACTCCTAAACTTTGCACAGGTTCGCATTAGGCATTTAGGCCTTGTTTCCAATTTTTACTAATTTTTAAATCTCCTTGAAAACCTGAAATTAGGTCTCTGTTACCCGTATCCTTTGATCTATGGGGCTGCAAAGTACCCCCCAGAATAATGCAAAATTTGATACAAAAGCTCATGTATCTGAATAACTACTGCATAGATCACCATGATTCTTCGCATGAATATTGATCATAGGATGTTCCATCACTTCCTGCAGACTGGTGTCACCTGTATTTTTTAGCGAACCTGTGAGCTTATGTGATGGTGTGGCGTCGTCTGGCGTCCGTCGGCCGTCTTACGTTAACCCATACTATCTTGAAAACGGCAAGAGTTAGCATCAAGAAATTTTCTGCAAAAAATTAGTCATCTAAAAAACTATCGGATTTTACTTATTTTTTGGCTAACTGCATTTTCTTAGATTTTATAGAGAAAAAGCTAAAAAAACTTTAAAAATCTTCTTCTCCGAAACTGTTCAGCCAAATTGTCCAATATTTCACAGAAATGATCCCTGGAACAATCTCTCTCAAGTTTGTTCGAATGGTTTAAGTTCGGTGATTTTTGGCCGAGTTGCAGCTAGTTGAACTTAGTCATCTGTCCAAAAAAGCATACTAAAATTACAATCTTAGAAACGGCTGGAGTTGTCATCAACAAATTTTATGCCAATGTTGGTCATATGAGTCATGTCTGAAATTCAGGTATTGGTGGCGCCACCTGCATCGGACTTTTTTGAACGGGGGTCATCAGTGCCTGTATCATACTGACAACTACAAAAAACTTCTTCTCTGAAACCATTTGGCCAAATTGTTTAATATCGCACAGAAATGATCCTAGGGTAGTGCTTTCTGAAGTTTGTTCAAATGGTCTCAGTTCAGTGACTTTTGGCTGAGTAATGGGAAGCTTAATTTTGTCATATACCATAACAGCCCATTTTAGCTCAGTTGCTACAAAGATCTTCTTCTCAAAAACCACTGAGCCCAATTTTTAAATCTCACACATTAATTATTCTTAGATGTTGATAATTCAAGTTTGTTCAAATGGTTTTGGTTCAGTGATTTTTGGCTGAGTTATTGGAAGCTTAACTTAGCCATTTTGCTTTATTTTCCCATATGATTTATAAACCTGCAAAACGTTTTTTGACTGACGCCACTGAGGCCAATTTGTTTAAATATTACAAGAATAATCCCCTGAATAATTCTTATAATAATTGTCTTTTATGGTTCCAAAGAATGAATTTTGGCTGAATAATAAAGATTGAATTGAGTCATTTTACCATATATGTTAGCTGTGTGAAGCAGATACATCTAGCCTGGAGCCAGTTTACCAGCATCCCTTACATCATGCCTCCAGACATTTAGATTTCAGGTTATCTTTGGTTAATATTGACAAGAATGTTTTTTAAAAACTTTTAAAAAATGTACATTTATGATTTTAGATATTCCTCATGCCAGGCAATGTTTACAATCACAGGTATACGTTAACCCATACTATTTCGAAAATGACTGGAGCTAGCATCATGAAATTTAATGCAAAAAATTAGCCATCTGAAAAAAATCTGCATTTTGTTAGATTTTATAGAGAAAAAGCTAAAAAACCTTTAACAATCTTCTTCTTTGAAATGGTCAAGCCAATTTGTTCAATATTTCACAGAAATAATCTTTTATACCATCTCTCTCAATTTTGTTCAAATGGTTCAAGTTCTTTGAATTTTGGTCGAATTACAGGAAGTTGAACCTAGTCATCTGTCCAAAAAAGCATACTAAAATGACAATCTCAGAAACGGCCAGAGCTATCATCACCAAATTTTATTCTATTGTTGGTCACATGAGTAATATATGAAATTCAGGTATTGGTGGCGCCACCTGCATTGACTGTTTTTTGTACGGGGGTCATTGGTCATCTGTATATCAACCCATAATTTCTCAGGAATTGCAGGAACTACCATCCCCAGATTTTATGCAATTATCTGTCACATATCAAATGATGTGGGATTCAGCTTATGTTTTTTGCTATCTGCATTTACTTTGATTTTATAGGGGGAAAGCTGAAAAACCTTTAAAAGTCTTCTTGTAAACAGTCCAGCCAAATTGTTCAATATTTTACAGAAATGATCCCAGAGGCAAGCACACTCAAGTTTGTTCAAATGGTTTGCATTTGATGAATTTTAGTGGAGTTAAATGAATTTGAATGGTCATTTGGCCAAGTAAGCATACTGACATAGTTATCTCAGAAATGACAGAAGCTAGCATTACCAAGTATTGTGCAAATGTTGGTCACATGACTCATATTTGAAGTTGCAGATTTTGATGTGCCACCTACATTGACCTGTTTTTTATGGGCAAAAACCTCATAATTTTAGCCTCTTTCAGCTTAAAATGTTTATGATGAAACTGTCAAGTTTAATCGTTCAATTTTTCCAATGAATTATCGTAGGACATGGTTCTTTCAATAATATCAGAAAAACTTAAGTTGGTCTGATGGCCATTATTATGTCTAACTCAAACTGAGGACTGCAAAACTGTTCCTCTACAAAATTATTGTTTCAATTATAACTTCTGTTACATGGCACAAAAATTATTCTTTGGTGGCCTTTGTTCAAGTTTACTTGAATGATTTTTGGCAGAATTATTGGACCTTTAACAATGAAAGAACTGAATCTTTTATTTTTCTAGATATTTTGATAAAAAGTTTATGAATATTTCAGCTTGAAAAAAAGCATTTTAGCCAAAGTCTCTCAGTATGTGTAAACAGATTTGCCAACAGGCCAAGATTGTGTCTGTATATTTACATAGGTTAAGAAACTGCCAACTGTTTCAGATTTGGCAATAGATCAAGAGTTCATTCAGTGCAGCCAGATATAGGTCAAGAGTTCAGTCAGTGCAGCCAAGCACAAGGCATGTGATCCCTTCATGGGTGACATGTGAACACCTCATGGGCACCATGTGATCACCTCATGGGTGTCATGCCCCTCAGGGCTGCATGTGGAGCCAATCTATTTATAGCTTTGGCAGACTGCCAACTGTATCAGATTAGGCAACAAGTCAAGAGTTCACTCAGTGCAGCCAGGTACACGTCAAAAGTTCACTCAGTCTAGCCAGGTGCAGGTCATGAGTTCACTCAGTGCAGTAGCCTGAGCTAGCAAATTTGTCACAGTTCACTCGGGGCAACTGCCTTTCTTACCTAAGCGTGGTCAGCCCCATGCATCAGACTTAAGGTAAGGTTGATGTATTGGCCTAATATTTTGACCTGTCTATGTGTCTTTGATGGGTTTCTCGTTCACAAGACAGGTGTCGTCACCTACAATGACATTTGCACAGTGTGTGACTTTTGTGCCTGCTTATTTCTACAGAGGAATTTGATATATCATCCTGAAATTGGGCATATTTATACCTATTGTATTTTAATTATCCTATACTTGTCGTGTACAAGACTGGTGATGCCACCTACAATAATTTTTTGCACAGTGTGTGTCCCTGCTTATTTCTCAGGAGGGGTTTGATATATCAGTCTGAACTTTGGCATATGTATATATCTCTGAAACCTTTTAGTATATAAGACTGGTGGTGCCAGCTACAATCATTTTTAGCTCAGCTGACTGTAAGTCAACTGAGGTATAGGAATGGCGCTTTGTTCATCATCCGTCTGGATGTCCAGCCGTCCGTTAGCAGGGCACAAATCATAACAGCTGGTCCTAGAAACTTCTGAGTGAACATCCAGGGAGGTCAATTAAAATTTCCTTGGAAACCTGAAATTAGGTCACTGCGACCTTTTTCCTTCGAGCTATGGGGCTTGAAAGTACCCCCCAGAATAGTATAAAATTTGATACAAAACCTCCAATATCTTGATAATTAATGCATGGTTTGTCATGAATCTTGCCTTGAATATTGACCATGACTAGTTTTGTCAGTTCCTTAAACGTGGTGGTTTTCCTATTTTAACAAATATTTTTCTATTTATTTACTATAAAATGACAACAATCATGTCAGTTTCTCAGCTGTCATTACATCTGGTGTCCCAAAACCTGGTGTGTTTATTGATCACAAGTGGATGCCCTATACTAATCACCCTGTCCGTCAGTCTGTCTGTTTGTATGTCTGTCTGTCTGTCAATCCGTCCATCCACACAAAGTAGTTTCCAGATGATAACTCCAGTTAAGTTTGATATATTGGTTCCAAACTTAACTTATAAATGGCCCACCACAAAAGTAAGAACCATGTTGATTTTGGGGTCCAACGGTCAAAGGTCAAAGTCACAGGACCCATTTCTTTAAAAGGAATGCATATGCATTTGAAGCCAAACTTTTCATCGCAAATCTTCCATCTTCAAGATATTGCTAACCTGCCACTAGGGGAAGATTCTGTTTGAATTTTTGGGTCATAGGTCAAAGGTCAAGGTCACAGGGCCCATCCATTCACAAATTAGTTTATGAATGATAATTCTGCTTTGGATAGACAGACTGGCTTCAAACTTGATTTAATAATGACCAACCACATATGTAAATTCATTTTGATTTTCAGGGGTCCAGCGATCTAAGTTGAAGGTCACAGAAGCCACATCTTTAAAAAGATTGTGGATGCCATGTAAATCAAACTTTTCATCCTGAACTTTCCAATGTTCACACATGGCTTACTTGCCCAAAGTGAGGAAACCTGTAGAATTTGAGGTTATCTGGTCAGAGGTCAAGGTCACTTTTTAAAAGATTGTTACAATAATCCTAATGCTGCAAGTCCAAGGATATTAAGTTCTAAGATTTTTTGGTTACAAGGTCATTGGTTAAGGTCACAGGACTGTCATTCTGAAAAATTTCTTTCAAAATATCCTTATAGACAAATTCAACTGGGTGTTGAGACCCATGGGTCCCTAGTTGTGTTATGTGCACCCATGCCAGAATTTCAGCTGTGATGTTTGTGTAATTGTTTCTTATTCAAAATGTTTAGTACCTGCATTGTTCATATACATGAGAAGTCATGGTCCAGCATTGAAGCATTATACCTGGTGTATTTCCCAATGCACAGGTTCTCATTAGGCCTGTAGGCCTTGTTCCAATTTTTACTAATTTTTTTTTCTCTTTTTTCAAACCTGCAATGAAACAGGTCTATGAAAAATCTCCTTGAAAACCTGAAATAAGGTCTCTGTTACCCATATCCTTTGAGCTATGGGGCTGCAAAGTACCCCCCAGAATAATGCAAAATTTGATACAAAAGCTCATGTATCTGAATAACTACTGCATTGATCACCATGATTCTTTGCATAAATATTGATCATGGGATGTTCCATCAGTTCCTGCAAACTGGTGCCGCCACCTGTATTTTTTTTCCAATTTTTATGAATTTTTTCTTTATTTTTAAGACTTTCAAAGAAGCTGTCATCTGTTAACAGGGCACAAATCGTAACTGCTGGACCTGGATTCTTCTAACTTGACATCAAGGGAGGTCCATGAAAAGTCTCTTTAAAAACATGAAATTAGGTCTCTGTTACCCATATCCTCTGAGAATGAGTAAAAATGTGATACAAAAGCTGCATTATCTGAATAACTAATGTACTGATGGCCATGATTTTTTGCATGCATATTGATCATGGAGTGTTTCATCAGTTCCTGCTGACTGGTGGCGCCACCTATATATTTTTTTAATTTGTATGCATTTTTTTCTCTTTTTGAGATTGTCAAATAAAGCCTCAACTTGTAACAGGGCACAAATCGTAACCGCTTGACCTAGAATCTTCATACTTGACATCTAGGGAGGTCCATGAAAAGTCTTTGTGGAACTCTGAAATTAGGTTTCTGTTACCAATATCCTCTGAGCTATGGGGCTCATAAGAACCCCCGAAATAATTAAAAATGTGGCACAAAAAATGTGTTCGTTTCTGGAGAACTCTTCTCAGACCCTTGGACCGATCTTTCCGTTCCCTTGCCTATGTAGTTGTGCATAACAAAGACAGGTAGCACCACCTGCAATCCTTTCTGTGAGACTGAATCTGGGTGTCTTTTAGATAACAGCCGATATCTTAGGAGTGGCTCAGTGTATTGACCTGAAAGTTTGCATGTCCATAGATCTTGAATCTTTCTAAATGCCACTGGTGGCGCCACCTACAATACTTTTTTGTAGCATCCATCTTTGCATTTGCCATCTGTTCTTCTTAGTGGTTCTTCAATGCATTGGGTTGAAATTGTGCATGTTCATAGATCCTCGACACCTCCATCTCGTAAACAAGACTGGTGGCACAATCTGCAATAATTTTCACATGGCATCCATCCGTATATTTGCTTTTAGTAAAAATTGCTCATATCTCAGGAGTGGTTTCAAGGTATTGTTCTGAAATTTGGCATGTCCATCCATCTTGGAAAGTTTTCTCATAAACCAGACAGGTGGCGCCACCTACCTTCCCATTTTTGTAGAATAAATTAATGCCCTTTTCTAAGGAGTGATTTGCTGTATTGGCCTGAAATTGTGCATATCCATAGATCATGGACTCCTCCATCTTGTACTCAAGACTGGTGGTGCCATCTGCAATCATTTTCCGGTGGTGTCCATCTGTACATGTGCTCGGTGTGGAAATTGCTCAAATCTCCTAAGTGGTTCAAGGTATTGGTCTGAAATTAGGCATGTCCATCCATCTTGGAAAATTTTCTCATAAACCAGATAGGTGGCGCCACTTACCTTCCCGTTTTTCTCAGGAGTGATTGGTCATTTTGGCCTGAAATGGTGCATTGCCATAGATCTTGTACTCAAGACTGGTGGTGCCATCTGCAACGATATTCTAGTGGTGTTAACATGGCACAAACCATAACTGCTGAACCTAGAATCTTTTCACTTGACATCCAGGGAGACTAATTAAATATCCTTGGAAACCTGAAATTAGGTCTCTGTTACCCATATTCTCCAAGCTTTAGGGCTCGTAAATACCCCCAAGAATAATTAAAAATTTGATACAAACAAAAGCTCCAGTATCTGAATAACTAATGCCTTGATAGCCATGATTCTTTGATTATATATTGATAATGGAGTGTTTCATCAGTTCCTGCAGACTGGTGGCACTACCTGTATTTTTTCAAATTTTTATTTATATATATTTTTTTATATTTATGAGAACTTCAATTCAAGTTGTCATCTGTCCAAAAGCCCACTGAAACACATTTCTAAGGACTCCTCACAAAATTCATGATTTGTTTGCATTCTGGCAGTCATTTTGCTCTTGTTCAATTTTCCTTGAATTCAGCTGAGCGTCATGGCCCATGGGCCACTTGTTTAAAAACAACCACTTTATTTGCCTAAATTCATGGTTCAATATGACCTTAATTATGGTTTTGCTTTCGCTTTCAGATTTATGTGTCACTGAAAGAAATGGGATCTTTTACAAAATCATGTTCAACAACAGAGCCACCTGTTGAGAAAAACAAAGAATTATAACATTATTCAGGAATATGCTCCTAATGAAAACTTTCCAGGATCTCGTCATTGTTGCCATGACATATTTAGCTCTGGTTTTCGAGCTACAATTTGACTGTATCCAGCAGCAACCATTGCCATGTTGTGTTGCCAGGCAACCAAAGACTTTACACATAGCAACCACCATGTACACACACAGAAGTCAACCCTAGTGTATGCACTGGATGTGCTGTTTCTATCTGTGATCATGTAGTTAATGTAGTCGGAATGCTGTGTGAACATATACCAGTGACAGACTTTTATAACAGCACTTTTAGTCAAGAGTACACTATGCTTTTGTTGTGAGTGATTGAGTGCAAGTTGGCAGGCCCACATCACTTTTTTTGGGAAACATTTTGTTTGTTTTCTCACTAATATATGCACAACCAATGTGATGGGGACTGGCTCCTCTGTCTCTGTGACATTGTGCAGTTTTGAAACTTTCGGGGCCTTTTTCACTATGCAATTAAAGGCAAAGAAGGGGTGTGGGGACAAAGTAGTAGCACTTAAAGGCTTGCAAGTTAGCTACCCATGATAAAACTTAGGGATCTATAAATAGAACAGGAAATAACGTCACCCAGATATATATTCCCTTAAATATGCTTCACATTGACACCTCTGATAGTTGTATACAGAACATTGTAGATTTTTTTTTCCATTTTAATCCAATATAATTTGTGAGAGAAAAAAAAAATCTATATACCTTCAAAAGTATTATCTGTTTTTTTTATAATATCAGTGCCATTTCTTGCATATTAAAATTCCACATATATATGTTTTATATATATGAGTTTATAAAACACAAAATAAATTATGTTTTCCTTTAATTCTCTGGATTCCTGTAAATTTGAATCAGAGAATATTTTATTGAAATCATGGATTAAATATTTAAACCATTTAATATCAGTATAACTACTTGAGGTAGTATATATATAATAAATGATAACATTTGCTAATACCTTTGACAGTCCAGATAATAACTCCTAGAAATAAAGGAAAACCATGGTTACCTTGTCTCTGGACAGGGATATTCATTGTTTAATGATAGCCTGGTACCCTTGCACCTTTACATCTTCCCTAGGTTAAGCATGTCATCAGACTTCACCAGTAACTTAGTGTTGCAGCAGATGACCAGCTGTAGACTGGCTCTTTCTCTTAAACATAAATATGAAGTGTCAGACCAACTAAAAGCAAGTCTTTTGTATTAGTTACTTAGTGATAATCATACTTAATATTGTACTCCTAAATTTGAGATTTCTCTTTGCTGCATATTCTCTATGATACTTTACATATCAACATGAATGTATTTGCAATGATCTGTGCTACTGTATGGATATTTTTAATATACCACAGAAACAATAAGTCTGAATTTTTTTATAGGCTTTATCAGAAAAAGTAAAATATTATGATAGAAAAATTGAGAATCCAGAAAAATTGAGAAATCAAGTGAGTGAAATATCCTAATACAGTTTCACAAATATTAAATATCTAAGATACACAGCAATTCTAAAACAGAAAGTTATACTGGTGTAACACCTGTTGGGCCTGTATAATCTGTCATAATGCTGGGCTGATTTTTGTTTCAGGACATGTGTGTTTTATACATTCTCATTTGAAAGCTTTAATGGTTATATATCATGTATTTAGTATGCTAGATGTTTGCCAATATTTTTAAGTGCATGATGCAGTGCACAAAACGTTGGCACACCATACTAAAATTATTATGCACACCTTGTATAATGGTACCACATACTGTCTCATTTATACAAGTTTATTTATAGACGTGTGAATGACAGTGGTTGAATGCTGTTGTTGTGCAGGGGCACTGTTCCAGGTGATCCATTGTTCAGAGCTGAAGTAATTGTTGAATATTTATTTAAATTTGTTAATTTTTGTCCTGTGGTTGTAAAAAATATGTTTTATGCAAATTGTACTTGTTAAGTTACAGAAATTGTTCATTATATTCATTTCACACTTGCTGACCGTTGAGCCCCATGCCACAGAAGAATAAGATTCGAGCATGAAAAAGCACACGCTCTGGTTGGAAGCTTCCTATTTATATAAAGATGCAAATGATTGGCTTAGTGAAAGGCTGCTTTCCTTTTGTTAGTTCAAAAATGCAAGCTTTAATATGATTGGTTTTTGTGAATCTTAAGATTAACCTTTATATATGTGATTTATTGATCAGTTTCTGAAAAATTAAAAAAAAATTATTTGTAAAAAATTTACTCATTGAAAAACGCCAGTACATTTTACCTGGAATCCTTTCTTGATGGCATGTAATTGTTTTATGTATGCACAGATGTGCATTATACTCAGTTTAATTACTTTTGTCACAAGACCCGTTCAATACTCAAAAATAATGAGTAGTCCAGGATGACCTTTATTTGGGATTTTATTAAAACACATGCATCGTAAATATTGATCAGAACCAATGCTTAGTGCAGTTGACAAACACATGAAATGGAAAATAACGCTCACCTTTTTCTCTGTCAAAAAGTTCAGTGACGTGTATGTGTTAATTCCGTTGTCTTTCATTGAGTAGGATTTCTGAATCTTTATCATGTGATTGGTATTTATAGAACATAGCGTTTGGTTTATGTTCAGAGCATATGCATATGGAAATACTATAAACACTTAACAATTATTGATAAATGATACAAACAGTGAAGAAAGAGAAGTATGTTTCAGAGAATTATATTTATTATATTTTTTTATTTGAAGTAGAAGTACACCAGAATGCAAAAATTTGATGCCACAGAACATTCCAGGACTAAATCCATATATCATATATATATATATATATATATATATATATATATATTTGTGAAATTTGCTGCTTCTGTGTTTCTAAGGTTGTTTATATATCAGAAAGCTGATTGTTTGCAAAATTATCCGTCTTTTATCATTCCTTTTGTATGTAAATGTAACAGTTGCTACATGATTTAAGCAAGGCCCAACAGAAGGATCATTCGATTAGACTTGACTACACCATTAGACATTTTGCTAAATTAAAGGACCAAAAATTTCTTACATGAAATATTGATGTTGAATCGCAGTGACTGCATGATTTGCAGCTGGTGTTTATTTGACAGTCTGTTGCATTAGGATAATTGACCAGAGCTTAATAGCTGAAAATATATTTTATTTTGACACATTCTGTTTGGCTTGCAAGATCATTGGCCCTTTGGTAAGCAGTGCATTTTCTGTTGCCTTATTATAATTGGCTGGCAAGATCATTGGCCAGCTCTGATTGGCTGATATTGCATGTTGTGTGGCTATATTCTGATTGGCTTGTATTTTAAGTTAACAGACAAAACGCTGTGTATTTTAAGCCATAAATACTTGAGGGGTTATTTTGATATGACAAATTATATTTTTTGCTCCTAAATGTACAAGGAGCAAAATGAAATGTGACATTATTTATTATTTAGGATGTAAACTAAAAGGATACTTGGAAAGCTTTAATGACTGCCCAAAGGTTTATTTGACATATTTGCTTTAATATAGGTCAGGCATCTGAAGCCTGGGTCCAGAATCCGAATGTTTGTATCTTGATAAAGCCACCAGGCATACATATTGATGTTATTTATTGTACAGAAGCTTTGACTGCTTTAACTTCGTTTAATATTTTAAATAGCTAAATTATAAGGAATCAAATACAGCTGTTTTGTTGTGCCATGAGACTTTGGTTGTGACATAAATTAAAATTGTTCATTTATGATTTATTATTTTGCATGTGAATCGTGTTTTAACTTACTTTAAAAAGCAATCTTTAGTTTTGGGGTAAATTTGTGCAATCATTTATAGAAGTAGTCATGATTTGCTGTTGTGAATTGTTTCAGAAGTTTGAAGAGCAGTCGTATCTATTCAGGTCACCGAGGACAAAACGGATTTATTTTGAACAACATTATGATATGACATATATATATGTGTGTTAGTGTGTGTGTGTGTGTGTGTGTGTGTGTGTTTACACGGAAGTTATATATTTACTTGGAAATTGTATGGATACACATTATCCAAGAAATGTGTCTTTACATTCATTCAAGCAGAACATGTTATTATCTCTTGAATTGTCTAGGCATCAGAACTTGTGAGCTATTTTGGACTCTGTATAGTGTTTGTCGTACCAAAACCTTCAGATAACAACTGATTGGTGAAACATTTTATTCTGATGTCACCTTCAAATAAGGTCAATATTATTTACTGTAATACAACCATTAACTGTCAGTGCCGTCTCGTGTTAAGCTGAAAGTATTCTTTGAGTTCAGTATTTCCAGTTGCAGTCAAAGGTTTGAATAATATTTTTGTTCATTACAGAAACAGTTATTATCCCATAACTTCATAACCCGTCGATGTTTTGAAATCTTGCAAAAAACAGTGGCCGCTAAGAATACTTCCCTCCGCTGTGACGTACACTATTTCCATGAAAAAATGGCAGGTGACACTGACAGCTAATGCGTATTACATTTTTTTCAGTACCCCTTTATATAGGGACTCTCTTGTGTCATATAGATATGTTCAGTATTCTAGACTACTACCTCAGTGCATGAAACCCATTCAGGGGTAATATATATATTCCATTCAAAATGTTCTACCCTACTGTCATGACTAAATGCTATATTTCAGTCGTAATCAGTCTCTTTGGAATTTGATATCTCTTGTGAAATATATATGTCATGTTCACAAAATCGTAACCCCGTGATGGATGTCCAACTTGAACTGACATTATGCCATCACGGGGTCGGCATATAAGTTACTTTAGAAGGAATGTACAAGTTTGAGATTTTTTACGATGCTTTTTAACAGGAGCGAATGATTTAATGAAGGATTCATCAAGACTAGCTAATTTTTCCCTCATCATCGTCATTATCGTAAACACTTAGGTTAATAATCGTAGGGAAACTACCTTTGATCATTTAGGATTAGAAGGGATCCTCTAAATCTTTATTTATTTTACTCTAAGATTCATTTAAAACTGTCCTTATAACAGATTACTTTACTAATAGTGAAAATTTACAAGTACTGTAGTGATTAAATGTTGTTAAATGTATTGTATACAGACAATGAACAAATTGTTCAGTATGATTCAAATGCCACGCAGCATTATATATATACAGAGAGTTCAAGAGTGTGTTAGTATACAAGAGACCAGAGGGATACTGAGGAGTGTCTTCGTTGAGTGGTTGTTTGTTGGTCTGCAATAATGTAAGAAATCAGTGATAACCTAAGCCTTTTACAAATTAGTTTGGAATGTTAACATGGTCACATGTAGATGTAAAGTCGGCTTCCGTTCGCGGAGGTTGATTATCTGCACTCCGTCTGCCAACCCAGGATCGTGTATCAATTTTTTTTGTTAAAGCATTCGACCTACAATTGAGAGCTAGGTATCGTTGGTCTGACCAGGTATGACAAGGTTTATACTCCGGTCGCATTGGTCACAACATTTTTGGCTATGTGCCAACTCCTGTGGTTGCGATATCCAACAACTGTTACAGAAAGCAGTGGTTGAGTGAAAATAACCATTGAACGAAAGCTGCACGACCACTGCGTAAGAAGTGTAATGTATTACAGTTCTTTGATTTGTTTGATTTTTATACTGGTGTTCCTATCACAGTGCTGATGGCAAAAATATATTTGTAGCCCTTGATATAACACTGTGATAATTGGTATAGCAGTGGAACAAACAAAGGACGTTACATTTACCCCAAGGATTGATTTTGGTCGATATTTAAAGATCAATTTCTTTAAACTTACGAAGGGAATATTGATTTTCGCTATTCACATAACAAGACCTAAATCAGTCAGAAGCTGTCTTGGAAGTGCATTGCCTCTCTTTAATTCAGTAATGGATATTTGAATAATACATACAAACGGTTTTATAGAGTACTTGTGGCACCGTGGGCTACAGGCTGGTCGCCGTGTTTGGTTTCGGTTGGCAGCCCTGTTTCAGTTAGAACATTGCATTCATTTCTGGTTATCATGGATT
Source organism: Sipunculus nudus (assembly GCA_026874595.1). Classification (NCBI taxonomy): domain Eukaryota; kingdom Metazoa; phylum Annelida; class Sipuncula; order Golfingiida; family Sipunculidae; genus Sipunculus; species Sipunculus nudus. Next base: position 61,866,416 of record CM049313.1, read on the forward strand.
TCCATGAAACGTGATATAATTCGAGCCATATTTGATGTCGCCGAACATACATTTATGCGTGTAATGTGTGTGGCATGTCCCGTTGGAAGACCTTAAGTTGCAGGTCCAGGATATTTAGTCTGTAGCACAATGCACTTTTAAAAGCATTGCATCTTTTATTTATATCATATTTTTAATAAAATTAGGAAAGCCGAGAACGTTAGTGGCCCTATTTGATATATGTGGAGACTGCGCCGCAGAGCAGAGACAGCCACCTCGAGTGCATTTCCAGAAGAAAAAAAAATCAGTTATCTAATCTGTTTGAGAATGTAAGGTACACACTGCCTTAGTGGTTGCGTACACCTTTTATTCTTAGAAACACCACTGACTTTTTTATGGATCCACACGTCAAGTGTCTGTAGACCAACCAGTCCGTTGTAGTCCTTGGTGGTGATCGCGGGGTTATGTTTCTCTTTGATATCAACATATAACTTTTATAATATCAATTATAAAGTAACAAATATCAATCTTTATGTCACCCGGTACCGTTACAACTTGACCAACCGGTACGAAGTAGCCTCATTCTTGTTCTCCCAGTTCCTAAACTGTCATTAAATGTCAAGGAAGTTTAGTGGTTCAAAGGGTAACGGGTAAGCCCTGCAGTGTGTTCCTTTTTTGTTTTGGTTCTACATTAGAGCCAAATCCCGTTTTGTGACATTTGTACACATGTAACACACCCGTGGGTGGATTTGTTACATGGTATTTTCAATATTTAAAGATGAAGATGGGACCAGAAAATTATGAAATGAAGAAATGAGAACTAATGAGTGAATATCAAAGGTGTATGTATATATATATATATATATATATATATATATATATATAATACTTATATATATATATATATATATCGAAGTAATTGTGATATGATTGATGTTGTATATGTTATAAGACTGATTAGGGACCTAGCCATAGCAAACAAAGTCGTATACTTTGAAAAGTCATCTGTGATGAATAAGATAACTCATTTGATCATATGTACATAGCATCTCTTCGTCATACCTGTTGATTTGATTGTGATTTGGCTGTGCTTAACAGAGCATCATTGAATTTAGCGTTGTTTTTGTCACTGTTTTCATCTTCGTCATATCCAGGATCCATTAGTGTTTATGCGGAATAAGAGTTATATTTTATGAAAGATAAAGTCTTTACTTGTTTTCTTTGTGTCTGTATGTGCCGAGTGTTTGTGCTTGTGTGAGTTCAGATTGATTATTTTAAACTTTGAGATCCTTAAGATCCTTAAGTTCATAGAACCGGTAAGACGTATTAATATTTTATATTATACTAAATCAATATATATACTTGGAAATATTAATGGAAAAAAAGACAGGGTAGCAGACAAAAAAGGGCGAAACTGGCTGCATTTTATTGGCAAATTCGCAAATTTTAATTTTACCGATATGTCCCAAAATTCCCTATCCTGTAGCTCATGGCCTATCTTTTCGGTAAAACTACATTACAATTCATGTAGAACTTTCGCTGATATTACTTTGACAAACCCAATTTAAGTTCTTCATATTTAAATCTATACGCCACCACCAATGGGGGGGGGGGGGGGGGTAATTCGATTGTAATAAGTCTGAGGTTACGATGTCATTTTCCTGCAGGGAACGCCGAGGAAATGTATTGAAAGGTTCGAGATGAGTTTTGTAACTTTACTTAACCATTGCTTAGTCCTTGCACATTTTCCGTCTCTCCTGGTCACAACTTCAGGCTGACCTCAGTAATATTCTCATATTTTTTTTCTTCACAGAATTGAAGTGTTGATATGTTGGATCAGTGTGCCGACTCTCAAATCTGCTTCTAAACAATGTATATGACCTGAGGTAGCTTGGGAAAGAGCAAGAAGCAATGTGTGCAAGATGGTTTCAAGCCTGGAGGGGTTAATGGCAAAGAAATCGACGTGTTCACATAATGATTAATAACTCAACGCTAACAAACAGCAAAGGATGATGGTACCTGTCTGACTTCTTGCTCGTTGGGGGAAAAAATGAGCAAAAATTAAACCTTCTTGGTATAGGGTATCCTAAAACTATTCTGAAAGACTTTAATGACATAGCGAACGCCGAAACCTATTTGCAGAGTTCATCAAGGGATAGCATTAAAACAGATTGCCCATCACCAGCCGTTAAAAAACCCTGGCATTGTTTGATTATATTATCAGACACGATTCGTGCTTGGAACATACTGTTTAACAAATCAGTTCGATTTTATGTTGTCCATCGTCATACCTAGATAACCGAGAACTGCAGCTACAATGCACAGAAATAAATTCCAGGCCATCCCATTAGATCAAGCTCGCATCTCAACTGTGGCTTCAGTTGAATTTGCCAAATGCAGCAGTTTTTTTGTGTGAAATGTTTTCTGTTAAAGGCTGGTAATGGCAAAGCCGGCAAAAATCACAATATACGAATTTCCTGCAGGAAGTAACTCCCCTACAACGCACAAAAGCTTCAATGAGACGAGACAAATGTCGCTCTCGCCAACGAATCCACAGTGGAAATGAAAACTGGAGTTATCCTTAAATCAGTCAGAAGCCAAAACACACTGCAGCAAGGATCCGAGTTATTTTTGATATCATTGAAAGCCTGCAAAGATCCTTTTCCTTGTTTCAAGTATATTAAACGTGAAGTTGATTTGGAAAATTTGCCAGACCAGGAAGAAATTCGGGATTTTGATTGGCCATGAAGATTGGGGTCAGTTAGTCATATTTTGCCCCCCCCCCCCGCCCATGTCCAAGAACGTACCAAATGGATGACTGGATATCATGGTTTTTCGGTATGTTACTCCCCTGAAAAATTCAAAATAATTATTCTGGAATTTTGAAAATCCATCAGGGAAACTCAATGGGGAATCAGGGAATTTGTTTTGTGAAATACCGGGAACCCTCTACCCGAGTCTACCGGGATTGGTTATCGTCTTTCAAGGAATTCTTCTGAGTGCCGACTGCTGTCCCTGGCATTAAATGGTCTTCACATCAGGATCCAGTTTTGTCCCTGAGTTTCTCACTTCACTGGGCGAGTCAAAGACAAATCAGTGACTATTAACAAACATCCAGATTTCAGTGACAGCTTCGTGTATAACGTCATCGGCAGCCACTTCGTGATGGATCAGGGGCGGATCCTGCATTAAGAAAAAGGGGGTCCAACTCAGGATAACTAATGATAAACCTAATCCAGAAAAGGTCCCTGCCGCAAATTTTGTCTGAAACCCTTGGAAAAAGGTTGCGGCGGATTTTTTTTCCATCCTCCGCAACCTTTTGCCAGTGATGCCGGAGGGGGGGGGGGGCCTTGTGGCCTGTATTGGCCCGGTTGCTGGCTATTTAACATGTTGTAAAATAGCTGTTTCCTTCGTGGCAATAAGCATCGTACGCTATCATCGGGCTTGCCATTATAGAGGGGTGACGGACATGGGGTCAGGATGAAGTGCTCCTTGGGATAACTTGCATGGGCGATTGTTGATGACAATACTCACCAGGCCTCGTCTAACCTTTTAATGGATACAAGGTTCAGACGTTCACTACAGGCTCGGTAAGGTTTGGAAATAATTTGGTCCTACCATGCTTTCAGTTCTTCAACAATAATGTATTGGGAACCACATGTTTTATCACTATACACTACAAAAAAAAAAAAAAAAAAACTCACTTTGTCTTGCAATGCGCGACGAAGCTGAAGGGAATCCGTGTACCCTGAGTAAACTTGGGGGTTGGGGGGTGGGGGGGGGGGATTAATATTGTCAATCTCTTTTAATGATTTAGAAAAAAAAATTGAAAATTCATAAATGTAAATATCGTACATATTTTACTTTGCCGAAACATGTACTGGACCAGTGTGTTGTAATGTGATTGTTAGTTTGTCATGTTATAATCCTCCCTTTTTTTTTTTATTCAGGGCGGATGGTGGCACTGCTTGCAAGAGGGCGGAAGTTCAAGGTCGCTAGATTTTGAATAATGATTACAGAGGTCCTTACTTTGACAAGAAGGGTCACAATTGGTAAATATATGTTACATACATCCCCATCCGTATTCTAACTGGACTAAAAACTCGATTAAATATTATATTAAGAAAGATTTGGGGCGACCATAATGTACTGCAAACCGGAAGTAAGTACCGGCCAATAGCAGGCCAGGTCATTGTTTGAGAAGACATGTCCGCGCCGGGACATGATCACTCGTCAACCAGCACTCGGCAAACATCTACCACTAGTACCAGGAGAAACTACGACCAGTGAATTCGTCTGTCAGGAAAAACTACAACCAGCAACGTACTATCTGGAAGAAAAACCCACCACCACCCCCTTCGCCACCGACTCAAGCACTCTGTGTTCTACTTGTTATTGTTAAAGTTTTAAAGTTTACTGTTTCTAAACAGTATATTTGTCGAGGTGTAAACTGTTTACTTTTACTCTACTATTTTTACTTTTAGTATGACCTATACGATATATATGGCGTGTTGTACCCCACCTTCCCGTCAGTGAGAAAGAAGGGATAATTGCTGAATATGTTGAATATGAAAATTTTAATGTTATTTTTAATAAACCTCGGCCAATTTTTCCCTCATTTCCATGTCTTGTGCGCTTCTTTCAGCACTTCCGAGAACAGAGCAAGTGACTGGATGGGTATGAATGATATATATCAACTTTTGATTAATTATGGGATAACTGTGAGCAGGTTCGGGTTTGTGCATGTTGGTGTGCATAAATATATATATATATATATGTTACGGATATTCACAGCTAGACAGTGCTGCATGACTCGCTCGTGATACTGGTCAGTGCATGTAAAGCACCCTGAGTACATGTTCCTGAAGGGATATTTTTTACATACAAGAGAACTGTGTTTTTCACTATATTTCAGTTCGTGTACAGCAGTAATACCCTACAGTCAGTAGTGTTTAGCACCGGGACTATTATTATATTCTTCACATAGACTTTCCAGTACTATGGGAATTTCTGTAAATATACAAATAAATATTCTGTTGTGAGTACAACGACTTCTAGTTGAAAATTAAAAACACAAAATTGGCGCAGTCGGACTGAAAAGAACTTTGCCACCGGCAGTGCATACTTATGCTGGAAAGTTCTGTGTTTTGTGATACACAAGGATTCTTTCAAGGCCGCTACGACATCAACAGGTAAGCTACTTACGTGCAATGTAGCTTCTGTCATATCCTTTCTACAGACTTTTGTTTCCTTCTGTACGGCGTAATGTACTATTTATCAGCCACCGGCTGTCTACGTCACTAATATCAGAATTCATACTGCCAAGCTATACTACAGACGTTTTGTTTCGGCATTTTCCGGTCATCAGTGATCTGTAACCATAATGTCGGATTTCGCCGATTTAGTCAAGTTGTTTCAGCAACAAATGCAAATGCAACAGCAACAAATGGCGCTGCAACGTCAACAGCTAGAACAGATACGTCTAGATGCTGAACAACAACGCAGCAGCATCGCAAAAGAAACGGAAATGTTTATCAAGACGCTAACCTCTCCTGAAACTGCGACAGGGGTATCGCCAACCCCGGTGCTCTCCGCTGCTTGTATACCTCGCTTCGTGCCATTCGACAGTACGTCGGAGCTCTGGAAAGATTACTGGACCAGGTTCCGTACCTTCGCTGGTGCCAATTCCGTTCCAGAAGACAAAATGGCGCAAGTATTCCTGACGAATCAGACCCCTGCGGTTTACAAGCTCTCGTGCACCCAGGCAGCACAGTGCACGCCGCCGAAAGATGTCATTGAGCTTAACCTTGACGAAATTGTGCATTTCATGGATACGCAGTACGATCCAAAGCGTTCCGTCGTACGGGAAAGATTCAAGTATTGGTCCAATATGGAGCGAAAACCAGGTGAACCAGTTCAGGAGCTTGCTGCCAGAATTCGACAGGAAGCTGCTACCTGCGATTTGGCTGCCATTTCGGACCCCCAAGATGAAGCTCTACGGACAAAGTTCATCTGTTCGGTCAGTAACGAGGCTGTGCTGAAAGCGTTGTTCAAAGTTCCCGGCGACGAGTTGGCATTCAGCAAAGCTATACAAGTTGCATCGGAGACAGAAGATGCAGCAAAGGCCGCCAAAGAAACTGCTCATGGTGTGAAAGGCACGCCTGTCGGTAAGGTCAAGGTCAAACCAATGCCGAAATGAATTCGCTCCAGAAGGCCGACACAACTTCCTCCGAGAGCAAAATCGTTTGCTACAGATGTGGTGCGCCTAACCACAAAGCCGACGCTTGCCGAATTAAAGATGCCATTTGTCGCTCATGCCAAAAGAAGGGGCACCTACAAAACGTTTGTCGCAGCAAGAAACCGACAGACAATGCCCAACGCGTCAGATGGATTACGCAAGTCCAGACAGTCCATGGTGTTATCTCTGAAGTAAATGTTTTCCGGCAACCGCTTGAACTGAATGGCTGCTCATTCGTGTTCGACATCGACATAGGTTCGCGGGACAGTTTCTGTTCAAAGGAAGTCTGGGAGAGCTTAGGCAAGCCGAAACTCCAATCTACCACCTGCAACTACATTTCTCTGACCCAGCACAACGTGCCAGTCCTGGGTACATTCACCGCAAAAGCTGTAATCGCCGATCCAGTCAGAGGGGCCGATGTCAGCATTAACGTCTGTGAAATTCCATGCAACATTCTTGGGCGACGCGCAGTCCAGAAGCTCCAGATCGACATCACGAGCCTCATGAAAGACCCCGTCTTCAGCAGCATTCACGCTGTGATGCAGGACATGTCTCCTGACTTAGTACTTCAACAGTTCTGCCACGCTCTCTGTGACGAATTTCCAGACTTCTTTAAGGCGGAATTGGGATGTTTACGAGATTTTGAGTTGGAGGTTGCTTTCAAACCGGATGCGGAACCGATTTTCTGCAAACCGCGCACCGTGCCATTCGCTATCCTAGATGACCTCAACCACGCATACGATAAGGGTATACAGCAAGGAGTCTGGGAAAAAACTAACTTTTGTGAGTACGGTACTCCAGTGGTGCCGATCCGCAAAGCCCTTCTGTCGGGACAGTCTATACCCAAATTACGTGTCTGTGGGGACTACAAAGCTACAATTAACCCACAACTGGAGACACACCGCCATCCGATGCCGCTACCTGATGTATTGATGCAGAAATTAAGTGGTGGATACTGCTTCACCAAGATTGATCTGGCCGATGCCTACAACCAGATCAATCTTGCACCTGCAATGCGAAAGAAACTCGCTCTGAGTACTCATCGTGGAGTACTTCTACAGAAACGACTTCCGTTCGGAATTAGCTCTGCTCCAGGTTATTTCCAAGAAATTATGGAGAAGATTACTTGCGATCTCCGTTGAGTGGCTATTTACCTGGATGATATACTGGTCAGTGGTTCTACGGCGGAGGAACACTTACAAAACCTCCGGGCACTTTTCAGACGTCTCCAAGAGAAGGGGCTTCGATGCAAGATGGAGAAATGTGTTTTTGCTCAACCTTTAGTTGAATACCTTAGGCATTGCTTTCGCGTCAGGGCATTGCTAAAGGAAAGAAAGTTGACGCCATCATGCAGATGCCGCAGCCTACGAATGTGTCAACACTCAACATTACGTTCATTTCTGGGATCCGTTCAGTTCTACAGCAAATGGATTCCCAACCATTCTACCATGTCTGAGCCACTCACCCGTCTTACCCGGTAGGACACACCCTGGAAATGGGGCGCTGAGGAACAAGCGGCATTCCAGCGCCTGAAGGACATCCTGTCCAGTGATACCATCCTAGCGCACTTCAATCCGTCTTTGGATATTGGTATTTCATGTGATGCTTCAAACGTTGGCCTTGGTGCCGTCTTATTTCATCGCTACCCGGACGGATGCGAGCGCCCAATCGCCAACGTGTCTAAAACCCTCACTGATACGCAACGTAAGTACAGTAAAGTCCAGAAAGAGGCCCTTGCAGTTATCTTTGCCTTAAAGAAGTTCCACCAATTCCACCAAGTCGAACATTCATCGTAGTCACGGACCACAAGCCATTAGTCGCCATGTTTGGACCAAAGAAAGGTACTCCAGCACAAGCGGCTAACAGACTTGCGCGTTGGGCCCTAATGTTGAGTCAGTACAACTACACGATTGAGTACCGGAAAACATCCGATCATGGCAAAGCCGATGCCCTGAGTCGACTTCCGGTTGCAGCCGATGTCGATTTCGATGGGGAGGAAACAGAGGCGGATGTAAACGTGGTTTGTGTGGTAAAGACAATCAGTCAGCAGCTGAATCCGACGGATCCAGGACTAATGGCAAAGGAGTCCAGTTAGGATCCGGTGATACCCGCTGTTATGCGTTATGTGTCAGAAGGATGGCCACCAAGAGTTGATGTGGTCGATATTAAATGTTATCAGAAGATGGCGGATTCACTTACGGTCGAGAATGGATGTTTATTCGTTGGAGCAAGGATCGCCGTTCCAACAATCCTGAGAGAGGGAGTTTTACAGCTGATCCATGTGGGACATTTTGGGATGCAGCGGATGAAACAACTCGCTCGTTCGGTGGTTTACTGGCCACACATCAATGATGACATTGAACGGATCTGTCGTTCGTGCACCGCATGTGGTCAGCACCAAAACCAGCCGCCAAAGCCTCCTAATCATCCATGGATGTTGCCAGAAAAGCCATGGAGTCGGCTACATGTTGATCATGCGATCAATTTTATGGGTAAAAATTGGCTTGTCTTGGTGGATGCTTATTCCAAATATCCATGTGTCCACCAAACGTCCTCGACTTCAACCAAGTCGACGATTTCGCTGCTGGAGCAAGACTTCGCTCATTTCGGATATCCTCAAGCACTGGTAACGGACAAATCCTCTTCATTTACATCGGACGAATTCCAAGCCTGGTGCCGCGAGCGAGGAATAACTCACCTCACGGGAGCACCATATCATCCTGCTACGAATGGTGCCGCGGAACGCCTGGTGCAATCATTTAAACAGTCCGTGCGGAAATCCTCCCGTCCACCAGAAGCCGCTCTGCAGGATTTCTTAATGCAGTATCGTCGAACTCCATTAGAAGGTGGGCTGTCACCGAGCCAACTGCTGAACGGACGCCAGCTTCGGTGTCAGCTCGATGCTATAGTTCCGTCGCCTGCGCATGCAGCGCAAGGTAAACAGGCGAAGGAAGCGGTCAAGTCACAGAGCGACGAGACCACCCGAACCGTTTCAACGCTCACGCATTTATACAAGGTAGGAGCGCTCTACTGTGGACCTCGGAGGAACCAGCAACCAAGATGGGTGCCAGCCATTGTCACTAAGGTTTACGGTTCACGCAGTGTCAACGTACGCGTAATTCCACGCGGACCCACTTGGCGTCGCCACATTGAGCAGTTGCGTCCTCGATACGCGACAGCTGAGGACTCCGATCCAGGGGATTTGCCGCAATGTTTGTCATCAGCTAAAGATGACATTGATTCACGACAGCCATCCGGGGACCAAACTTCGTGTCGGTCACCTGAAGGCCGACCTACATGTCAATCACCTGAGGTTGAGTACGGACCAGATAACCCGCGTCGGTCGAGGCGAACCCGCCGTCCACCACATCGCTTTGGGTTAACCCTAAGCTGGCGGGGAGGTGTTACGGATATTCACAGCTAGACAGTGCTGCATGACTTGCTCGTGATACTGGACAGTGTATGTCTAGCACCCTGAGTACATGGGGTGTCAGGTTCCTGAAGGGACATTTTTTACATACAAGAGAACTGTGTTTTTCACTATATTTCAGTTCGTGTACAGCAGTAATACCCTACAGTCAGTAGTGTTTAGCACCGGGACTATTATTATATTCTTCACATAGACTTTCCAGTACTATGGGAATTTCTGTAAATATACAAATAAATATTCTGTTGTGAGTACAACGACTTCTAGTTGTAAATTAAAAACACAACAATATATATATATATATATATATATATATATATATATATATATTGTGCCTATATGGTACATCAATTATGTTATATATATATATATATATATATATATATATATACATATTATTATCTAAATTATCTAAAATAAAAAAAAATGAAATAAATCAAGAATTAATGGGAAAAGTTATGGATAAACTGATTTATTCATAAACGTTCATTGATCCCAAGGCACTCGACATGGATTGACCATTATCATATACACAGTAGAAAAATATTAAAAAGAACGTGGTCATGTAAAAATGTAATATTAAACGGACTACACGTTCAAACAGCCGACCATCAATACAGCCATCACGTTTCGGTATCCGGTTATAATGGCCAAATCGATAACCGTAGCAAACCCACTTCTTAGACTGCATGGACCTTTGAGAATTTTTTGTTCCAACATAGGAGCTGATCCACACATACACACACACAAATATATATAAATTAGAGCCCTGCGCGGGCCCAAACCTGCCCCGCGGGCTACAGGGGCCCGCAACCGCCTCGCCCCGCGGGCCCCCGCGGCTGACTTTAACAGGCTTTTCTTGGGCGGGGCGGGCAAAAAAATTTCTCTGCGGGGCGGGGCGGTCGCAGGCTAACAGATGGGATACGCTGGGTGGGGCGGGTTACATGATATTTTAGTGCGGATTTCTGCGGACCGAAAACATGGTTATATAGCGAGAAGAGGATCACATTTACTTAAATGTGAAGCACTCCAGGTCTGTTTATGTTCCTTCAGTTGTTCAATTTTCTGAAATTCTATATACTGCACTTGTGAAATATAAATTTCCTGAGATTTGACACAGATTCATCTTTTCAGAGACCACTTTTAAGAATATTGCTCAAATGTACCTTGAAATAGCGTTGCAGAATTATAGACTGTCCAGCACTGTAGGCTTTTACTTGTGGCCAGTCTCAGATATTAGGTAACATGGCTGAGGGTAGAGCACCAGGATTATGCCTTTGATAATATAATATACTCACAGCATTAGGTGCATCTGGCTCTGTCACCAGCTGCATATAGCTTTACATAACTATCAGCAAAGACTGAGGTGTGCTAAACATGGATGAGCCAATGAGCACTGGCTAGTTTAGAGGACTTTAGCAAAGCAGAATGAGATAACGAGCATGGTTTTCATTTGATATCTATCTTTGTGTACACAACCATGACATAGAGCTGACTCCCTCTGTACTTCCATACCTATCCCCTTCCAGCTAATTAGCTGATCATTGCTGGACAGGATTAAGCTCTTTGTCAAATAAAAGATGTGAACTGTGGTGAGCAAGTACGCACTGTCCTCTATAGCTACTACAGCTAGTGATGAGTAGTGTAACTCTAGGCATACAAACTTTATAGAAATTGATTGTTAAAGCTTTAGTTTTATTTTATGTTTCTGTATAGCAGCATATGCATGGTAAATATGTTTAAACTGCAATTATGTTGTTAGCTAAATATTTGAATATATTGAATTTATAATTACTTTAAATATTTAAAGGAGACACAACGGCAATATTTGATCAGTGTGTCCCAGTTACTGACATTTCAAGTGATATGACAGTAAATAATTGTATTTTGGTAAGTGGTAATTCTTTCAAATAAAAGAAAAATGAATAGTAATTCTATGACACTCGTCCTTACCTGTGAAAAAAACTGAAAAATGTCCTACCATCCACTAGACATGATAACGCGCTATGTATTCAGATGGACATTCATTATTAATATCTGGAATTAAATTATATTTTTTATTGTTGGCTACCTTTTTAGTTGTCCCTTATCTTTATTTGCGGGTTGAATGCGGGCTGACTTTAAGTAAAAATGCGGGGCAGGGTGGGTGCGGGCTGAAAGCTAAATATGCGGGGCGGGTGCGGGTCAATTTATTCTTTAAAGGTGCGGGGCGGTGCGGGGCGGGTTTCTACAACTGCGGGGCGGGTGAGGGCTGAAGGTTTGTTTTGCGGGGCGGTTGCGGGCTCTAAAATCTGGCCCGCGCAGGGCTTTAATATAAATATACATACATATATATATATATATATATATATATATATATATATATATATATATATATATATATACACCTTATATTGTATTGGGTGACACATATCATATATATTACAATTAAGTATACGGTTTTAAAAAATCAGGTATGTTTAGAGTATGTGGCAATTATAAACCAGTTTGATATATATACTATTTCATTGTAAACCAATGTTTTTAATTTTAATTTTTAATACATAACATTTCCTTCATATAGATATTATTCTCTGAATATCAGGGTAGGGGTGTGATTACATTGAACACATCCGCACCCCCACCCCTTGCTAAAGGTGAGGTGTATATATACCCCACGCCCCCTATATTGACGCCCCTGACAAGGGGAGATCAGCCGAACAATGTGACCTGAAATGCACCATTAATGGGTAAAGGAGAGGTTAATCTAGAGGGCTTTAAATGTATCTGATCTATGAGGCCTTATCTAGTAAATCACATATTTATTGCACGTCCGGTCTTGGGTCCTTGGCTGGTCTTCAATTACACTGAAGGTGGAATGGACTGACCATAGCTATAGAATATGGCTAAGGTTTACGGGTACTCTTTATGGATAACTCTTCACGAACATCACCAACTCTTGTACTTACGTTGTTGATACCTTCTAGATGACATAATTGCTAACATCGCGGGCATCGCGCTGCTAAATACTTTTGCGTGGGTGATCGTGTAACAGGTGTATCATTAGATAGGTACATCCCCGTACATATCAGTGAGTTAGTATGCGTTTGAGGTATATGTGTGCCGTTAAGTAGGGTGAAGTTGGGAGACAGCCCTCAGGACATACGGGCAGAGATGGGAGCAAGACAATGTCACCGGCCCAGGCAAGTGTTTATATTATTGTTTCGTATTTTGAAGCATCTTTTGAAAGAAAAATATGCAAACAAACACACACAAAACATATACATGTGTGTTTGTGTGTGTGTGTGTGTGTGTGTGTGTGTGTGTTAGGAAGCAACACTAAGTTCCAAAGTCAGCAGGCGTCAGACAATGTGTATGTGTGAGTGAGATAACAGCAATTTTCTGTCCAAGGTTCTCTAGGGTGATATGTAGGGGCGGGGAGAGGGGCTAACGAGGGGAATCCTCCATGTTACGATAACCATATTATATACCATCATTGTATTGGTAAATGTTAATTGCCAAAGAAAAGAGATTATAAAACCTGAATTCAACTGGTGTTAGAACACCCCTTCTCTATATTGTTTGGTAGAGGTAAGAGCCTCCATTTATTAATGTTGATGTAACTAAGTATTATGTATATCAAATATATATAAATATATATATATATATATATATATATATATATATATATATATATAATATTATGTAAATCTACAAAATTTCATTCCTGTTTCGAAACACGTCACATGCACACAGTGAGGTGACAAACGATTATCCGTACCGTGCCTGTAGGTCGTTTTTGTAGGTCCCCTTTTTGATAGGTCTGTCCGAAAGACGCAGTCGTTCGTCAGGGAAAACGTGACACTTGAGGCACAATCTTCCCATTAAGCCTGTAGAGCGCTCACACTTTGTGGGGGCCAAAAATTTTAACTTTGAGATTAGTTGCTGTCTTCACTTGGTATCAGATCCAGTAATGATGCAGGCCTTTGTCGACCAAGCTGAAAATTCAAGTAGACAGAGCGAGTTCTGCATGTTCATTATTGTACTTAGGCAAATATTTAAGCGAAATTCAGGCAAATATTTTAATTGATAGAAGAAATCCTCCTATCAACAAGAATTCACTGCTCCCGACAAGTAATCCTTGAATGGTCACTCGATGACGTGACTGGAAACCACAATCATTCAGTCAGCCGACGATAGGTGGCCCTAATTACCGTTTCATCTTTATCGGACAAACCGATATATATACACAAAATAATGTCACATATGGCATAACGAGAGTGTGAATTAGCTGTAATATAATGTGAACTAGAATATGGGCAGTCGACAATATGGACAGTCGACAAGTGACTATATGGATGTCCGCCGGGGCACGGATTATTTAATCATGCAATTTGTCCTTATGTGAGAGCCCTCCAAATGCCTGGCATCAAAGATACCAAAGTATTCCAGGAGGTATGGACAGATAATACAAAAGAATTAATGTAGTTGGTGCCACCAGTCTTTGTACAAAATAAAGCCAAACAAAATCGTTTTAATTGCAAAAGTTTAGACTGACAACCACTCCTGAGGTATGATTGATTTTTTTAACCAAAAGTAAAGGCACGGATGGACCACACGCAAAACAGTTTTAGGTGTCGCCACTAGTCTTGTATGGGTGATAAAGCTATCCAAGATCTATGGACATGCAAACTTTGAACACGATTACAGGAGGCGCCACCACCCTCAGGTATGAGAAAAAGGTGTATAAGGTATATGGACATGGAAAATTTTAGGCCCATATATCAGACCATTCCTGTGAGGTATATGAACAGACGCATAGATGTAACGTTACAACAGACAAACATATTAAAGGTGGCAGTCTTTATTAGGCATCCTGCAGTTCTCTTGTCACCCTGTAATGCCAGGATTCGGAGTAATTCGTCTAGCTTTTTCAATTCTTCTCGGCGGCGGCGGGCGACAGAGCCATCGTGAAAACATAGTATCTTCGTTTTCGGCGGAAATAATAATATTTTACATAATTTACAGTCATATATTATTACCTTACCTATATAGGCCATACCAACCATTAGTCATATGATATGCCACTGGGAAACAAATAAATTGTTAAATTAAATCAATGATCAAATACTTATTATAATTCATAGCATTCCACCCGGTGTAGTCCAGAAAATACCTTTAGGTCATACATATGCTTTATCACAATGTTTGTCGTGTACAGCGAATTTGAAAGGAATGTACATATTGAAATAAATATGAAGTATATTGGTATTTATAAAGACAATAAAAGTTCATATACGATAAAAGTATTTTTATATATTTTTTTTGCTATTACAGCAGAGTCAGTTTGACGAGATGGCTGCTGATCTTGACTTTATCTATCGCAACTTTATGGTTTGTCACGTGGGACTATGACGTCATGGGAAAGGTCAGCACGTTTAATGTTAATAAACGGGTAAGAAGCTCATGAAGGTGGACTGTTATTATGTGAAGCATTTTGTGTAGCAAAACCTTCTGCAGTTATATACTTTTTTTACTTTTTAGCAGCACATTTTATTCTCTTTTTTTCACTGAAAAATTTCCGGATATACTTTTTTTTCTCCTGCTGTAACAGTCTAGTTAGAACAAGATTGGGACACTTTGCTATTTTTGTTGGGCAAATGACCAGCATGTGTCACATGTTGAAAATACCCATATCTTCATGCAGAGGGAAGTGCACCATATATGATCTTGGCTTTGGGACAATGGAAGTGATGAAATATATACACATATGTTGTATGCATCGCAAATATTTTTCAGTCTTTGATAAAAAAAATTGGGATTTTTCGCTTATTTTACTATTTTTTAACTCTGTATTTCAAAGAAGTCAACTATTTTTCCCCAGAGCACTCACTCTTTTTTTGTCATTTACCTTTGGCATAATTGCTGGAAAAGTTAATTTAAGGACTAATACTGTGAAATGATTTTCAAACGTTAATAATTCAATGCTCACGCATCTTGTCAAGATAGCGATTAACCATTGTGTCAATGTACCATACAGTTCACCACTTCTGAAGTAATCGTTTGACTCATTTTCAGATTTCTAAATTTTTACTGACAAAACATTAATATATGTTTATTGGAAATTGGAAATTTCGGCTGGTTACTCTCACCACGTGCATAAATAAACAATCTTAAACATGTATGCAAGAATAAAGAATCAACTGTCACCTGATAACAACATTATAAACGTTCGCAGGATTGATACATGAGAGCAAGTTTACACTTTCTCGCAACAAATTCATCATCAAAAAAAATTTAAAATCTTCCGCCTACAAAATGTATCTTTGGTCATGTCATTTATTATGTATCAAATCCATTTACGTGTTGAATCACAGCTGGATTAATTGTCAACTTAGTTACTTTCAGAGAAGTAACACGGAGGTGCCAAAAGTGAGCAGATCCTCGCGACATCTGGTGACGACAAAGGGAAATAAAGTTGTCCGATCCAGCAAACTGTCTGCTTTCCACACACCCGAGATCTACATGGGAACAGCTATTCCGGACCAAAACTTTGAAAAGCAAATTACAACAGTAAAAATGAAACTGAAAAGAAAAGAAGAGACAGTGAAATTAATAATACTGTCCTATTTGCGTGGTGGTTCCAGCTTTTTTGGAGGACTCTTCCAGTATAACCTAAAGGCATTCTACCTTTTCGAGCCCCTCGATGCCATATATGGTAGTATCCATGGCAACCTCATGCGCTGGTATCCGCAAGACGTGTTCTTCAACCGCGATGGAATATCCAGGTGATCAGGGAAATACGATTTATGATGTATTTTGTTTTGCTTTTACTACAAGACTTCTTAGACAATTGTCCACTTTTGGGGGTGTCAATACAGATATATGATATATATTGAAATTATATATATTAATAATTATATTTATGGATTTTGGTTCCATTTCTGAGTTTACTATAGAATAATACATATCTTTACCTGGTTAAGATTAACTCTGTAGACTACCTGAAGCATAATACCTAATTTTTTATATAGAATCATATACTTAATTATATCATATATGTTGATGTATAAGTTAATTACGCTACGATTCCCCCCCCCCCCCCCCCCCTTTAAAGACAGAGTGACACTATAGGCCCAAAACCTTTTATCTCATTTTTGGGCGAATCCATATACTATATTAATCATTCTGAATGTCCAAATGTATGTATAAACACAATTGCTCAAATCCCTGTTTGTTGGATTTTTATTAAGAAAACAACCTCTACAGCCGTTTCTACTACACACAGGGCAACTGTGATGTAAATGAAATTGTGCTAGGACTGTCATTTACTGGATACAGCCCAATTGACCCAACAAATCAATAGAAAACACACCCGTTTCAGGAAGTGTTTTTAATGTACAATTTTAGTTCGTAATTTTTGTGTTGAACACATTTTAAAATTCCTATGATAATTATGAAAAGGATGTCGGCCTATATGAAGATCCATAAAGTTAGTCAAAACCCATTTTTTTAAATGCAGCCTCAGAGCGCCATGTCATTTAAAAGCTATGGTGAATATATATGTAATATTTTATATATTATTTAGTGTGACTTTCATCATGCCTGCATTTTGTTACCTTCCTGTGGTCTAATTTAAATTATGTTCTATATTTCTAGGAATGTCTCGTCTCAGGAAGAATCAGAAGTGATCGGTCACATCCAGGATCTGCTTGACTGCCGGCTTGACCAAGTTCCTACAGAAGTATGGGCGAACCAGTTTATGTTAAATTCTGGACATGCTCTCAGCCGTTTCTTGACGTGTCTCCTTGAGGAAAACATGGCTGTGTGCCGACAGGCAAGATTATGTGCAGAATATACAGAACATGTTTGTCCTCATTTTCATGGAAAAAGTCCTCATCCTTGTGGACCAATCGTGCGTGAGGAAGGTCAAAGGTTAGAGACCAGAGTTCGATTTGCAAATTATACCACTTGCTTGAGCGAGGTTCACCAAAAATACGTTAAACCTTGTATACATGAAGCAAAAAATGTTTGCGCTAAAAGCAAAGTTCGTGCGATCAAAGCTGTACGGCTTTCTGCTGGCCTTCTTGAAAAAGTCATATCACGTGACCCTAACATTCGCGTCATTCATTTGACACGTGACCCAAGGGGTGTGGTCATGTCGCGGAAAATTGTGAATGCCCTTTCGCTTGTTTCTCGCGGAAAAGTGAAAAGAGAAAGCAAATCATTATGTCAGATAATGAGGCAAAATCTCAAAACAATTAAAAATCTGAGTCAGCATTACTCGGTACATAATGTTAAATATGAGGACCTTGCAATAAATCCCTTCAACATGTCTCGTTCTATATATAATAATTTTCTTAAACAGCCATATCCTCCTGAAATCGCCCAGTTTTTAAATCGAGCTACAAACGGGAATGTACAACGCCATTTTCCATACGGTATATTGAGAAACAGTTCAGAAGAAACGGCATTTGCATGGAGGAAGAAAATTTCAGCCATGGATAAAAGAACTATCGAGAATGCATGTATGGATATTTTAAAAGAACTAGACTACAAATTATAGAAACGTCGATGTAAAATACAATATATATATATATATATATATATATATATATATATATATATATATATATATATATATATATATATATACACACAGAAAAGTTGGTTAACTGCCGATGGGAAATAAGGAGTCAACCATCGGTATTGAATCGATTATTCTGTGTATTCATGATCCATTTTTCTCTCCTGTCGCTGGTCAATGTATGCCCACTTGTCAATAAAATGGTAATGCATTGGCAATTTATTGTAATATATATATATATATATATATATATAAATATATATACATATATATATATATATACACAGTGAAACCTCGTTGTGTCAAAGTCGAAACGACCCGAGGGTTCGACACAAGCGAGTTTTATTTGGTAATAATTTAACTAGAGTTGTCCGGAATATCGAGTCTGTAACTTCGACATAATAGGGGTATTCGACTAAAGCGAGTTCGACCACGAGGTTTCTCTCTCTCTCTCTCTCTCTCTCTCTCTCTCTCTCTCTCTCTATATATATATATATATATATATATATATATATATATATATATCTTCATTCTATCGATTAATTCTATACGCTTTTACAGACATTGATTCAGTGAGTCACTCTGGCGACTGTTTCAAGAATAATGAACACGCCTGAAAGTGCTAATTTAGCCGAAAATAAAAACTGCCAATCAAATCCAACGAAACAAATGTTAACAATACACCGTTCACTGCCTTCCGAATAAGAACACGTGCACCAGAAACGGGACAGCTTTATGCGGCATTATTGGTTAGATTGGTAGAATAAGTGTATGCGATTTGATTTTTGTTTATAGCTTGTTCATTATTTAAGAAATAAACACCTGAGCGGCTCTCTGGATCAAGATATGTAAAACGTAGTTTTACTACATAGCTACTACATTATGTGGTAGTTTGAGGATGATACACATTATGTATACGACTTACTCCAGACATCTTGTACAAGAGGCTTTGTGGTTCTTCATAAAATAATCTGATTTTGTATATCACCCTGAATGTACATCTCAGTTTGAACATGGCGTGGTTATATATACTACATTACACGAGGATTTATATTTGCATATATACTAAGTGCATTTATTGTTATGGCATACATATATGGTTTATACCTGAGATTATATAACTCAAACCTATAAAGCCTATAAACACGAACCATGTAACCCTAAATGTGTAAGGTATTTTCCCAGAAGGTATCGTCCTAAAGGGCAGTTGTTTTACATTGTGGATATACCAGGGACTAGATATACCCTGACCCCCTTTAGAAACTAACCATAAACCTTTGCCCTGTCAACATTTGTAAGTTTTCATTTTTTTTTCTTTGGGGGGGGGGGGAAGGGGAGAGACATAAGACAAAGAAACGGGTTAATTCATATTTATGGTATATATATATACCTGGGCTTATATAACCCTAACCAACATACAGGTATGTGGTTTTGGGTTATATAAGCCCTATAACTCTAAACCTTAATTAATTTCTGTCAAGGTTTTTCCTCGAAAAATAAAGATGGACGAACGAGTTCTTTTGTAGGTAGGCCATTTTTCAAATTAATTCATAATTAAATAAAAAAAAATGAAATTCAGAGAAGTATACGCTGTTAAATTTATCACAACATTTATCTCGTGCTCATAAGATAGGCCTACCATCGGGTGCGCATAACAAAATGGGCCGAATTTTCTATGTCATATACAAGCCACCGCACGCAAGTGCACCAAGTCTTATTTAGTCTTATTTTAAATCAATTGCTATAATCATATTTAGGCCTATTGACGTATTTAAGACGTCTCGCTGTATCATAAGGGACTAGAGGAATTAGATTTAAAATAAAAACGTGTTCTTGAATCATTATTTTGACAGCATTTAGGGTACATAGGGGAATATGAGCAGCTTAAGATTGTTAGCATCGCAGAAGTATAGTATTATAATTACTCGCCGTTATCAGCATGTTCTCGGTTTGATTGAAGGAGATAGTCTCATAGAAAGCAATTAGACGAAATACTGGTTACTCTAACATTTTCAATAAAAATAAGGACCAATCTTTAAATTTGATATTGTGCTCATATTACCCCAGTGTTAGGGTATTATGAACATGTGTGCTCATATATTGCCCTGAAATGTTGAATATTTAGTTAACACTGTTGCTTTAGTTTTAAATAGTCTATACTATAGTGTGTTAATATTTCATAAAATTACAAATAAATGAATTTATGTGAAGGTATACTTTATCTTGATAAATATTAATGCAAAAACTAAAGGTCAGCTGCGTGTACATGACAAAGTGCGACTATCATAAAGTTAACAAAAATGGCATTTGAATATATCCTGCCAGCCATAAGCACCCTATCACTGTGTGTGCATCCAGAACATACAACCCTGGTATATTTTTATCTCCTGCGGAATATTATTTTACTATTGGCCATGAAAGTGCCATGTCTTTGTCCGTTATATGCAGGATACCATAGCCATAGTACAGAGTATCTGCTGTAAGAGTATGCCTCTGTGACCACCAGGTACCATGATCATAGATTAGAGTATCTGCTGTAAGAGTATGCCACTGTGACCACCGGGTAACATGATCATAGATCAGAGTTTCTGCTGTAAGAGTATGCCTCTGTGACCACCAGGTACCATGATCATAGATCAGAGTTTCTGCTGTAAGAGTATGCCACTGTGACCACCGGGTACCATAATCATAGATCAGAGTTTCTGCTGTAAGAGTATGCCACTGTGACCACCGGGTACCATAATCATAGATCAGAGTTTCTGCTGTCAGAGTATGCCCCTGTGACCACCGGGTACCATGATCATAGATCAGAGTCTCTGCTTTCAGAGTATGCCTCTGTGACCACCGGGTACCATGCATGATCATAGATCAGCGTTTCTGCTGTCAGAGTTTTTCTCTGTGACCACCCGGTACCATGACCATAGATCAGAGTTTCTGCTGTCATCAGAGTATGTCTCTGTGATCACCGGGTACCATGATCATAGATTAGAGTTTCTACTGTCAGAGTATGCCTCTGTGACCGTTGGGTAAAAAGACCATAGATCAGAGTTTCTGCTGTAAGAGTATGCCTCTGTGACCACCGGGTACCATGGCCATATATAGTTTATATATAGTTTTTTGCTGTCAGAGTATGCCTGTCAGAGTATATATATATATATATATATATATATATATATATATATATATATATATATATATCACACAAACAATAAAAAGGTTGCCCAAGAACCTGCTCCCCCCCCACACACACCTACCCTTTGAGATAAATGGACGCCAGTGATATACATATATGTGTGTGTGTGTGTGCACCTCGTGAAAATAAAATGCAGTCTACACCCAAACCGTTGCACCTCTACCTTTTAAACTTGACATCCAAGGAGGTCCTATTAAAATCTTCTTGGAAACCCTTAATAAAGTCACTGTTACCTTTTTTCCGAGGAGATGTACAAAAAGTATGATTCTGAGTACTCTGGAATTCATTCTACCCATATGTTCATGCTCTTTAGGCCAAAATAAAAAAAAAAGTATGGTTCTCAGGCACTTTTTTTAGAAATCAATGTGGGCAGGCAGGTTTTTTATATTAAATATTTTTGGTGTTTAGATAAAAATGTCAAATGATAAGGGAAAAGCATGATAATAACAGATTTATTTTGCTAAACAAGTAAAAGCACTACATAACAAAGGAAATTGTATGATTTAATCTTTCAGTTAATTTTTGGGATAGTCATCTTACATACAGGCGCGGACAGACAGCGTCAGTTTTTACGGGGCAATCAACGTATATGACGACACGAAAAGTCAACCTTGCACCATAAACTGGTGTCTTCTCTTGAAGTGACCACAGTGTAAGTGGGAGTCGAGAGTTTCCGTAAAATGACGGTCAGCTATGAAAAGAAAGATTCTATATTTTATTAATTACTTTTCCCATTTGTTCCTCAGAGCGAAGCATATAACGAGTAGGCGTATAGCGAGTGGGGATGGCCGAGAGTAGGATTCCTCCGACAGTGGGGAAATGTTTGTTCAAAAAGGGCTACATGCTATAAATAGACATTTTCTTATTATTAGGCTCTAATCTCAGAAAATTTATTTTTATTCACAGGGTGCTTTTAAAAAAATTTCTTGCAAATTTACTGTCTACATTTTTTTGGACCTCTTAATGCTCTGATCTCGGGGACGGGGGGGGGGGGGAGGGAGGGAGAGGGGAGACCGCGTTTATATCATAAATGAGGTCCCCAAAACACGCATTTGTCCTATGCTGTATCGATTTCTTACCATTTCCCCTAAAATGATGATTCAAGCGACTGTGGAAATGAAATAGCATTTACTCTGATGATTTTACTGTGATAATTTTGGGGTTGTGAGGCCAGCCACGTGGCGTTTGTTGGGAGGCCCGCTTCCTGGCGCCAGATCTCGTCACACTAGGCAGACAGCGTCAGTTTGTTGTGGGGCAATGACGACACGGAAGTCAGCCTTGCGCCATAGACTGGTGTCTTCTCTTGGAGTGACCACAGTGTAAGTAGGAATCGAGAGTACTCGTACAATGACGGCCAGCAATAAAAAGAAAGATTCAATCTATATTTAATTTTGACATGCTTCCGATAAAGGTAGTGCTTTTTTTGCTTCGTTGCCAATAGTGGCAACACAAGAATGCACCATACCACAATGGTCCTAGTAAAATCTGATGATCATGTTTCTAGTCGGTTACACTTAATAATTAAATAATAAATCATATTTCGCTCCCACTTATGACTAGAACGTGGCCGGGTGTGACGTAACAAATGTAGGTGTATGTACGTGTGTTGTGGGGAGGGGTCTCTTGGAGGGCTAAGATGTGTGATTTTCTTTTGAACTCTATATGGTTGCTATCTATAGAAGGATATAAATGAGGCTTCTTTGAAAAAGAAAGCCTTAATTGCTTTATAAATATAATAGCCTGAACAAGAAATTTGTTGCTCATGCAAACTAAACGATATAGTCTTAACCAAGATGGGAATGGCAATAAGCGCAATTAATTACCACTCCTTGGGGTTGGTGTGGGTGATGGTGGAAATAAGCATAAATCAAACATTCCTTATTGGCTTGCCTTAAATAATATATGCTTATTTGCAAGTGCGTGCCCGGGCATGAATATGAAAATATAAAAAGGCCAATGTAATAACTTATTATATTAGGTAATAAGTATGTAATTATTAAATTACGTTTAGGCCTATTTTATTTAGATCAATGAAAGGCAATGCAAACGTTTTAATTGAAATTTTAAACAAAATGAATGTCCAATATTCATATCAAATTAAAACTGGACACAAAAATGCGTTTGGACTTTTTGCTAACTAAATCCACTGCAAATCATTCCTCACCATAATATAATTAAGGGGCCGGTGAGCGTCGGTAACATTTGGTGCTTCTTGGTTACGCGCGGGCCATCCGGAGCGAAATAATTGTGTCCAGGAACCAGTCTACGATGGGGATTCCCCTCGCATTAACAGTTCAACGTAAAGTGTCATAGTAAAATTGTCAAAGAACAACTCGGCGACATGTCAGTGCACTGCAGTGCTGCTATGGTGAATAATAACGTGAATAATCGTGATTGAGACTTCCATTTGTCTTGTCATTACTCACAAACTGTTTACCAACTCTGAGAGTTTCGACGTACAAGTCAGTGAACTATCAGGTACAGGTGAGCTCAGCTCAAACAGCGGCCTGGTGACACAGCACAGTGAACCTGTCAAAGGTACAACACGAACAGAATAAAGTGCGTGGATATCTTTGTTCACTTTGCTGGCTGATTTCTGTGACTGTCACGGGCACGAGACTGAGAGTGCATTGATATACGTGAAAGATACGCAGATTGAAGTGGTAATTAGCCAAGAGATGAGATCCATAAACGTGGCAGAACGTTGACCACTGAGCAACTTGAAACAGGTAGGCCTAATCATATTATTATTACTCCAGAGATTTCAAACGCGTGGTCGTAGCCTGACCCAAATGGCATTTGTGTGTGTGTGGGGGGGGGGGGGGGGGGAGTTAGCTGATGCGAGGGGGCAATTGCCCTGAGAAGAGAGGGTGTGGGAGGAAGGAAGGGGGGGGGGGGGGGGTCTAGGGGGGGTATACCCCTCCCGAGGTGTGGAAAATTTTGAAAAATTATATGTATATTACTCACTTAAATTTGTTCTCTGGTGCATTGTTGCTGTCATTTATTGGTCAATGCCTACTTAGAAAAAAAAAATAAAAAAAAAACACAACTTTTATGTTAAAGGAAGTCAAAGTAAAGGAAGCGAGCAGAGGTTCAGTTTTAACTTGAAAGGAGGGGATGACTAGGCCAGGTAACAGAATGCATGAGATTTATGTTCCTTGGCATGAGAGCAGGAGACGAGGGGTAAATGTGTTAGTCTTACGCAATATGCGTGAAACTGAATTGGCATGTCTGTAACTCTTATTTAATAATCATTTGGGGCAGGATTTAGGGTAGTGCTTTCAAAACAATTTTATTTGTAACCTGAAAAAAAGGGGGGGGGGGGGCTAAACATTTCAATTAATTTTCACATGTAAAAACAGACAAGTACTACAGTAGTATAACTACAATCAACATATTATATACTTATCTAACTTCTTATTATACTCAACTATCTTTGGAAATATGTACAAGAGGCACATCTAGTACTCCGGTATCTTGTACTAGAAATGTGAACATCACAAACTAGTCTCTGACCCGTGCCAGACCTCCCTTCCCTGAGATACCATCACAAATGGATGCATACATCACAATTATATTGAAGGCCCATACAGTAGTTTTTATGCATAGGAAACATCACAAATGTATGTAAACGTCACAAGCTACCAAGTCACATGTGTCAGTCCCCCCCCCCCCCCCTTTTCCTGAGATACCATCACAAACAGATGCAAACAACAAAAATTTATTGAAGGACCATACAGCAGTCTCTTATACATACCAAGCATCACAAATGATGCTATTTGTGATGGTATCTCAGCAAAGAAGGGTCTGACAGGGCTGACTTGGTAGCTTGTGATGTTTACATCTATTTGTGATGTTTGTTATGTATAAGAGACTACTGTGTTTGCCATCACAAGTGGATGCAAACATCACTGATACCCCACCGGGGTGAGTTCACAAGGCTCTATATGATGGCAAGGTTTTAGGCCTGTCTGCACTTGTGGTCAATGTACGCAGGTTGCTTGGCCAGCAACATTGCCAGCAATCCTTTGATTAAACCAAGAAATATTATGTTTTTATCATTGTTGGGTGGTTGGTTGGGTACATGCTGGATTGCCAAATGCCGGAATGCAGACTAGCACCATGCCAATTCCTTTTTGCCGAAACGCCGGTTTGCCAAATATGTCAATACAACTGTAATATGAAGATGGTTTGGGGATGCATGAAATACATGCTTATGACAAAAGTTCATAATGTTGTATGTTGAATAGGAGGAAATAGTTGTATCTCAGGCTGGAATTGGAAGGTGCAAAGCAGGATTCGGCAATAGCCTGGCGGGCCCATGCGTCATGACCGACTTGACTTCACCCACGTCTGGCAGTCGGCAAGTCACCTGACCATACACAGCCAGGTCAACATGAGAAAGGCAGGCTTCCTCAGACAAATTAAACCGTTATGATTTATTACTGGTAATATTTGTATCCACCAAAACAAAGTTTTGCGGAAACTATGTTTTTGACTGGGTTCCGCCGCCACCACATTTGTTTCCGGAGAACTCCTCTAAGACTACTGGACAGATTTTTCCGAAACTTACACCAATTATCAGGTCACATGTGAACTGGTGCCTAACCAAATGGCCTTGAACTCTGACCTTTTCTCTCTGCCCAGCGTCCATTTGTGCGTCTGTTCTCACACATAAACCCACATATCTCGGGAAACGTTTGACCAATCAGGAAAAAAAATTCACACAAATGTAGCCCTTGGATAGCTTTATAACATACACAAAAAATGGTGGTGCCACCTGCAGCCATTTTTGCACAGTGAGTGTCTATCTGTTCATCTGCCTTGGGTTAAAATCACTCATGTCTCTGCAGTGGTTTGACTAATTCACCTGAAATTCGGCATGCATATACATCCTAGATAGCTTTCTTGATTTTATGACAGGTGGCGCCACCTACGTTCACATTCATGCTGTAGACATCCATGCTTATATCTCCGGACTCGTTCGACCAATCAGGAAAAAAAATTTACACAAATGTAGCCCTTGGATAGCTTTATAACATACACATAAATGGTGGCGCCACCTGCAGCCATTTTGCACAGCATCCATCTGTTTGTCTGCTGTGGGATAAAATCACTCATAACTCTGCAGTGGTTTGACTTTTCCACCTGAAATTTTGCATGTGTATACATCTTGGATAGTTTCTCATTCAAATAACAGGTGACACCACCTACAATCATGTTTACATGGCAGACATCCATTCTACTATGTAACACATGTAACTCTATTTCCCCTTGCCACTCAATCCATGCCTCACTTCACCTATCCTACTCTGATTTTGCGGATACACTTAGTCGCTTGTCGACTACCCGTATTCTAGTTAATCCTATTGTCAGTGCATTGAGGGTAATTGAATATAAACTTGAACAATTTTCCTGAATTAATTTTAACTTTTTATTACTTTTGTTTAAATGAAACAGATTTCATTCAGTCCTTATGTGATTTTCATCATGTAATTTTGTGTGTATTAGTCTGTTTTTCTTATTAATTTTTTTATAATAATAACACCTTATAAAAAGCACAGATCTATATTTTCATCATTTTGTTTAAAAAAAAAGTCTCAGTCTGTTTTTGCAGAAAAATGAATAAATCATACTGTATTGATTTTAATAAATTTGTGTAAAATAATTGAATTGATAATTGAATTGAATTTTAGTACCAAATAATCAAATCAAATTGAAGACCCCGAGAAAATTCTTCGGCCTAAGGCCAAAAAAAAAAGTTTGGTTCTCAAGCGGAGGTATTTTAATTTTTACCTTTTTATGTATGTTTCCATAAAAATGTCATATGTTCAGGGAAAACCATGAAAATAAAAATTTTTTATACAGGTAAAAGCACTACATTAATTGTGTTATCTTCTTGAAAGATAAAAATCAAAAGAAACAATTTTGATGCGGGGGTCAAAATTGAGGTATTTTCCTTAGAACCATACCTTTTATTTTTTTGGCCTAAGAAGCATTGTATGGTATAGTAGAATTAAGTCACATGACAAAGCATGCAGTCTATGCTGGATGAACTACTGGTAGCACAACATCATGATACATCACAGGGACGTGCCTGGCATCACATCTTTTTTTAGCATTTAACATCCAAGTCCAGTAATTATGGCATTGCTATGATGTTATCTAATGGCAGCCACAAGGATGGTAAAATGCCAGTCATGTTGTTGTTAAGGTAATTTTGCTGATACATTTACCCTGTATATTCTAAGTCTCTTACTCCAGCTATTGCTTATACTATATAAAAATATATCCTTGCAGAGAAAGAGACATTAGACAAGTGTTATAAAACTGATGTTGGATGATTCTGCCCAAGTTTTAAATATTTAGAAGAAATTTTAATTTTCCTCTTTATTTTGAATCATAACGGCAAACATATAATTTGCAAATTACCCAGGATATTATAATGCAACTATGTAACCTAATAATATGTATTTTGATTGATTCTGTGCAAAAAAACTTACTTCTCTGAGGAAAGACTTTAGTAATTTTTTATGCTTCCCTGATGAGCAGTCTCCAAACACAGGTAGATAACAGTGTGACCGGCATGACCAACCTTTTTTTATAAATATCTATATAATAAATATGCAGTTCTTTTTTTTCTACAGAATGGTTTACCTGTTTCCCCTCTTATTTGACTCTCCAAATTCTGCACATGTTGCCAGTGTGCTCTTGTAGGACAAGTTTTGTTTTCTTTTGCGGGATTATTTCCTATGAAGCTGCAATATTAACAATTTTAACATTACCCCCATAGGTGCCCCTATTTCTTTTGTGCCTTAAGGTGCCCCACGCCTGTCACGCTTTTCAGGAGGGGCCTTATGGATTTTCCTGCATTTTGAGGTTACTGGCCTGTTTATACCATGGCCAGAAATGTCTTGCTGGAGCATGTTGAGTGGTCACCTGTAATCCACATTGAACCCCCTCCCCCATATCCATTATAACTCCTCTAAAGGAAGTTAACTCTGTCAGAAGGAAGTAAAGGTTTTGAATTCTAGCGCTGAGCACATGTCCACATGAATCAGCTTTCAATAGCGAGGGCTTTTACCTATAGACATTTTGGCATTAAAATATGTGAATATCATTCAGTAACAGCTGATTACAAATTATTTTTTTCCATGGGTACAGTTAGTTTACTTTTATATAAGACACAGACCTGTCACCACAAAATTTATAGGTTTGACCAAGCCACGAAAAATTGATTATTCCACAGACTGTAGGGCCAAATATATAGATCAAGCAAGTGATTTTTTTTACCCTTTATTTTGTCAGCTGGCAGGTAGGACACAAATATGTGCAACAGTTCAAGGAAATAGAGTTGCAAATCTGTAGAACCAAATTTTTTTTGGGGGGGGGGTGTGGCCTTATTTAAAGTAGCTTTCACTAGATTTTTACCTGCTCTAAGTGATTGACAGGTCACACATTCACCTTACACCATTATTTTTATTTAGAGTTGAAGCTTGTAAGCACAGTCAAAGACTCATGTATGTCATTGTTAATTTGTGGTGAATGTTTGACTCTGACCCGGACAGGAAGTAATACTACAGCTGTTAGGTAAACGGGTGCTCATTCCATTTATAGTTTGCACATAACACACAATGTGATCACCCCAGTGAATTGTGTGAAACAGGTCATATATTTTACCATTTCATGGGAAGCAACACGCCAGCATTATGTGTACAGGAACAGTATTATGTGTGAGTGAACAGTCTTTACAGTACAACAGTGACAAGATAGATCTTTATTTGCCTTTAGGCAGTGTTTGTTACACCTTTTGTTCATTCATGTTGTGGAATGTTTCTCATATTAATTTCTTAATGGGTGCCTGTTTAACTTATTAGATCAGCAAGTTTTACTTTTGGTTTCATCTAATTGTTGGTTATTTATACATCATGACAGTAAAAATGTTTTAAATGTTTGGTTTTCAGCCAGCTCATAATAATTATGTCCTTTGAAACATTGTTTACTAATGTTTTGTGATGATCGCTTTCTGTTTCCATTCTAAACTCAGTATCATAGCCCCCCAGTAGCAAGTGGATGTGCAGTGGTCAGAATAAGCCTTATAAAAAGATCTGTACGAAGTACTGAATATTCATGACTTAACGTTTAGCCAATCAGATGAATGAAAACAAAAAAAAAGATTTTGATTTAAACAGGCATGACCAGTGCTTCTTTACTTAATTACTGGATGTGTGTATTTGAAATTTAGAAATGTAAATTGATGCTTTGAACAGTGATTTTTGTGAGAAGATTTGGCAATATGGTATCTAGCTGAATGATCTGTGAAGTGAGGAAAAGCTAAATTAGATGTATTTGGATGATATTAATTATAAAGGAATGAGCAGTTCACGGAGGTGAGTGGTTTTATGATTCTGTTTATCTTGAGATCAGTGAGCTTTTTTATCAAAGGTTAGAAACTTGGCCAGTAGATGGGCTTGTATTTCAAATGAAGATAAAGGTACATGAATGACAATGAATCATATGTAAAGAAAAGCCATGTGGATTTTGACTGAATTTCCTGAGTGTGGACTCCTGAATGTAATTAAGAAGCCAATTGCAAATATGCATCGACACATACAGTAACAGAAATGCTGGTAGACTGTGAAGACTGTATGCTTCCTGGTTGTGTAACTGTGTGTCAGTTTGATTTGTCTCTCAGTTTATTCTTTGTGTATTGACCTTGAGGGTGCGTTTTGTTGAGTTAATTGTTTGGTTGGTCCTGAACAGAAGCTGGTTGCTGAAATGCACTAAATCGATACTTGGTCAGAAACAAAATGGGGTCTATGAAATGACAAAATCAGTGTCAACATTTTTTATGTTTCTTAAAATATGCATATTATATAAGTTGATGAACAGATTCTAAGATCTACAGTGAGATGGTATTTCTGAATTTCCCTATTAAATTTGTGATGATTTTGTGTTTTTTTTTCAATGCAAAATGACCCTGAAGCGGCATGTGGGTTTCAACCCGTTTGCACTCAATGCCTAATAACACTTATGCTTATTCCAGGGCCATGTCTGCAGATGTATAGGCCCTGGAACTAAGATTTTGTTTGAGGGCCCTATTTACCATCTTCTGTCTGGGCATAACCAACAACCGTTCTCTGTTCAGCTTGGCCCAACTACTGGTTCAACCAAAGCCCTCAACCAGAGTGCCAAACGGCCAAACATACAACCAAACCTAGTCAGAGCACCAAAACACACCTAAGAGTCACTTCTTTCAGTAATATGATGTATAGACATTGACTGAGGTAGTTGCAGTGTACTACAGACTTCATTTATGAAGTGTATTGAATGTTGGACACAGACTCATTATATCCCTAGACAAAGTCGATCGCGCCGCCGCAGAGATTTCGTTTGGACGCGAAAACTCAAAAAATATTTTATGGATCTTTACCAAACTTGACATGTGCATAGATATGGGTAAGAGAACAAAGCGTATTTAAAATGGGGTCATGACCTTTACCAGGAGAGTGACCTTGAATAGATCCATTTGGGGGGAAAATCACACAAATTCTTAAATATCTACAGAAATCTTGCATGGATTTATCCGAAAATCAATTTGACCGTAGATCTTAGATAGTGATGTCATGTACCCGAAACTGGTGGTGCCACCTGTTATCCTTTTCTTGTTTTCATACCATTTATACACCCATCATTACAACTTAACAGTACTGTGAGCATTATAAGTCAAAAACAAATGGACAGATTTCTTTCATATTATGCATATACATAGACATGGGTTATGGGATGAGGTCTATTTAAATTGGGGTCATGACCTTTCCTATGATAGTGGCCTTGACCTTGAATATTGCCATATTGGGTGAAAATCACACACCTCTTATGATATCTCCATTGTTGATAGCCTTATGGATTTCAAACATGACATATGTATGGCCCACCACTAAAGTAAGAACCCTATAAGTTCTAGGGTCATGAGGTCAAAGGTCAAGGTCACTGGACTGGCATTTTAAAAGATACTGTGGATGCATTTTAAGCCAAACTTTAATCCCAGGTCTTCCATCTTGAATATATAGCTCACTTGCCAATAGTGGATGATCCATATAAATTTTGGGGTCACAAGGTCAAAGGTCAAGGCCACAGGAGCTATCTGTCCAAAAATTAGTTTCTGGATGATAATTCCTGCTTTTATTGATGTATTGATTTCAAATTTGACTTATATATGTCCCATTGAAAAAGCAAAACTCCAATTGATTTTGGGGTCATGAGGTCAAAGGTCAAGGTCACAGGACACATCTTTAAAAAGATTGTGGATGCATTTTCAGCCAAACATTTCATCTCAGACCTTTCATCTTGCACATATAGTTCACCTGCTAAGAGTGGAAGACCCTATCAGTTTTGAGGTCACAAGGTCAAAGGTGAAGGTCACAGGAGTCATCTGTCCAAAAATTAGTTTCTGGATGATAATTCCTGCTTTATTGATGTATGGATTTCAAACTTGACTTGTATATGTCCCATTGGAAAAGCAAGACCCAAATTGATTTTGGGGTCAGAGGTCAAAGGTCAAGGTCACAGGACACATCTTTAAAAAAAATGTGGATGCATTTTAAGCCAAACTTTCATCCCAGGTCTTCCATCTTGAATATATAGCTCACTTGCCAATAGTGGATAATCCATATAAATTTTGGGGTCACAAGATCAAAGGTCAAGGCCACAGGAGCTATCTGTCCAAAAATTAGTTTCTGGATGATAATTCCTTCTTTTATTGATGTATGGATTTCAAACTTGACTTGTATTTGACCCATTGGAAAAGCAAGACCCGAATTGATTTTGGGGTCATGAGGTCAAAGGTCAAGGTCACAGGAAACCTTTAAAAAGGTTGTGGATGCAATTTCAGCCAAATAATTCATCTCAGATCTTTCATCTTGCACATATAGTTCACCTGCTAAGAGTGGAAGACCCCTATCAATTTTGAGGTCACAAGGTCAAAGGTGAAGGTCACAGGAGCCATCTGTCCAAAAATTAGTTTCTGGATGATAATTCCTGCTTTTATTGATGTATGGATTTCAAACTTGACTTGTATATGTCCCATTGGAAAAGCAAGACCCAAATTGATTTTGGGGTCAGAGGTCAAAGGTCAAGGTCACAGCACACATCTTTAAAAAAAATGTGGATGCATTTTAAGCCAAACTTTCATCCAAGGTCTTCCATCTTGAATATATAGCTCACTTGCCAATAGTGGATAATCCATATAAATTTTGGGGTCACAAGATCAAAGGTCAAGGCCACAGGAGCTATCTGTCCAAAATTAGTTTCTGGATGATAATTCCTTCTTTTATTGATGTATGGATTTCAAACTTGACTTGTATTTGACCCATTGGAAAAGCAAGACCCGAATTGATTTTGGGGTCATGAGGTCAAAGGTCAAGGTCACAGGAAACCTTTAAAAAGGTTGTGGATGCAATTTCAGCCAAATAATTCATCTCAGATCTTTCATCTTGCACATATAGTTCACCTGCTAAGAGTGGAAGACCCCTATCAATTTTGAGGTCACAAGGTCAAAGGTGAAGGTCACAGGAGCCATCTGTCCAAAAATTAGTTTCTGGATGATAATTCCTTCTTTTATTGATGTATGGATTTCAAACTTGACTTGTATATATCCCATTGGAAAAGCAAGACCTGAAATGATTTTGAGGTCAAAGGTCAAGGTCACAGGACACATCTTTAAAAAGATGTGGATGCATTTTCAGCCAAACATTCCATCTCAGATCTTTCATCTTGCACATATAGTTCACCTGCCAAGAGAGGAAGAACCCTATCAATTTTGAGGTCACAAGGTCAAAGGTGAAGGTCACAGGAGTCATCTGTCCAAAAATTAGTTTCTGGATGATAATTCCTTCTTTTATTGATGTATGGATTTCAAACTTGACTTGTATTTGACCCATTGGAAAAGCAAGACCCGAATTGATTTTGGGTCATGAGGTCAAAGGTCAAGGTCACAGGACACATCTTTATAAAGATTGTAGATGCATTTTCTGCCAAACAATTCATCTCAGATCATTCATCTTGCACATATAGTTCACCTGCCAACAGTGAAAAACCCCTTTATTAATTTTGAGGTCACAAGGTAAAAGGTGAAGGTCACAGGAGCCATCTGTCCAAAAATTAGTTTCTGGATGATAATTCCTGCTTTTATTGATGTATGGTTTTCAAACTTGACTTGCATATGTCCCATTGGAAAAGCAAGACCCAAATTGATTTTTTCATGAGGTCAAAGGTCAAGGTCACAGGACACATCTTTAAAAAGATCAAGGTCACAGGACCAACATCTTCAACAAGATTGTGGATTGTTAGATGGAAGAAACAATAAATATGCCAAGTGTCAGTATATGCTGCTTAAAATGGGGGTCGTTCTTAAAGGGGGGGCCTACTATGTCTGGGGATACTCTGGCACCTGCGGTGCCAAGAAATGTCTAGTTAGTAAGTACTGTAACCCCTGCACAATACTTAAGGGTAAACATAGGGCATAAAATGGTAGAGACTATGTTGCAGGTGTGGTGTGACCACTCTGACACATACAAACTCATACACAACACACCTGCTTTAGATTGTTAATCCATTTATGATGTCAACACTAGGACACAAATCACTATTTTACTTGTACCGGTAACATAGATTGCTTAGCTATTTTGCCTGTACCAGCATAATTGCCAGTTAGTTAAAATAGTTATTGTTCTATGAGAAATTTTTCAGCAGTTTAATTCCAGGAATATATTTATTTATATTAATCCAGTGTTAACTTTA
The DNA here is from genome assembly GCA_026874595.1 of Sipunculus nudus. Taxonomy (NCBI): domain Eukaryota; kingdom Metazoa; phylum Annelida; class Sipuncula; order Golfingiida; family Sipunculidae; genus Sipunculus; species Sipunculus nudus. The sequence continues at coordinate 61,900,620 of CM049313.1, forward strand.
CATTTCAAGTTGTTTATTTGTTAATATTACTGATATTACAGATAATATGATCCAGTCAGCTTGTATGATTTTATGTTTAGTTTTCAGGTAAAAAGTGTTAATAACAACACCTGTTATGGAATCCTGTGATTGAGGGAAATATATTTTGATGTTTTAGATAAAAATATCTGGTTGATATCACCATGATCAGTTAATGTCAGACTCTGGACTCCAGCTAGTAACTCCCTGTGGAATCAAGTGTTTTTTCTTTGGATCTACCCTAAATTTCATGGTACTAGGGTAGTGCTCATGTTTGCATTAACAGTCATTAATTATATTGTGAATAAAGTGAATGCCTGAATGGAATTGGCCTGTCAGGACTAGGATTTATTTTTGTTAACAAGGAATTTATGATCATGGTGATTTAACCAAGTAGATTAATTATTATTTGCTTGGTGAAAACATGCTTTTAACATGATTATACCTCACATATAGTGTTACCAGTAGTTAGCTTATTAATTTTATTAGTAACAGTGACAGTAGAAAATCTTTTCATAAAAATCATCTCCTTTGAGAGCTTTAGAGTTTCTTTTTAGCCTGGAGAGTCACAGTTGCTGAACAGCACATTGTATAAAGGTTTATACGCAATGTCATTCTTTCACTTTTTTAGGGCCTCAGTAAATCTTGTGCGTCTCTCATTTCCTAATACATGACAATATAAGTAGATGTCTCTTTGTTTGCTAACAAGTGTATAGGCCCCATGTATATGAAAACTAGTCAATCTTGACAAATACTTTTTTCTCAGGGGACAGGGCTCAACTTAAAGCGGTAAACTGCTTGCATGGGGCAAGTGTAAATCCCAGAAAATAGTGGGAGGGCAACTAAAAGTCACCCCTACAACTGACTGGGATAGTTGGGCAACATAAACCTTTATCCAAATACCTGAAAAAGGATGTTTGTGTTCTTAAATGCAATCAATGATTTTTGTAGGGCAAGAAAAAGTTCATTTAGGGCAAGTAAAAGCTAGATGTTACTTGCCTGACTAAGCAAGTACTTTCAAAGATTAATGTCAAGCCATAGGGGACATGAAACCTGATCTCAATAGAAGACCTTTACCAAAGTCAGTGCTGAAAAATACATTTCCGTCATTTCATAACAGAGCTAAGAATTTAATCTTATTTTTTTATACAAAAAAACTCTTGGTTACTGAACAGAAACTATCTTAGTAATTTCCCAAATCCCATGTATTGAAATTGGTGATGTGATCAGACAGATGAATTTGGATAATTCCTGGTATAGGTGAACAGTGATAATTTCAAAGCCTGCTTGAGGATATGAACATATTTTGGACCCCTCATGCAATGGTCATGAACTTGTTCATTCATCACACATAATCACCATAAAGGCTCTTAAAGGGAATGATTGACATGCTCCCTGGGTACTTTGTGTGTGCATATCCCTTCCTCTGGCTATAGTTGGCAAAAATGATGTGTAACATATCTTCTGCATAAAGCCTCTAATTGATGGCTACCAAGTAATATGACCCTCTCCTTGAAATAATCTTTACTACTCTGGTTCTGGCCAGGTTTTTACAGGTTTATCTGTGACTTTGTACATTCATGGTTTGATTGACAGGTCATAACATTGTGCAATATGATCATCAGGTTGGCTGCCAGATGTTAGGGAATAAATCAGCACTTCTGATTTCAGAAAATAATGATTACTTTTGCGGAGACCTCAAGCAGTAATTAAAATTCACTTTCATTTACTTCTTTATATCTGTCAGTCAATATTTGCCCAAAATATCAGTGAACCCTTAATAGGCAAGCAGCTTTATATTGCTACTAGGTCAACAGACAAACAATTAATCAGGCAGTGTGGACAGTTAACCTTTGTTTCTTTGAAAGAAATGATAAACAGAGAGCAAATCACATATGTATGTATTGTGTGTACATTATTCTTGGTTTTGAAGTTTAGATGAGAAAAGACACTTAAGAGGATTTTGCTTTAAGCCCAAGGTAATGCTTAAAACCAGGATATTGAGACCAGTACTGGGACTTCCATAAATTGTTTCAAGACTTGTCAAAATCTTGAAACAGTCTCAAGACCTACATTGATGTGGAGTACATTATGATCAGTGAATAATGATGGGCCAATGATCAATTATCATTGATGACTGAACGTTTTAGGAACACTGATCTGATCATTGGTCTTGCCGTACTGTAATTGATTACAATTTTTTGTAACAAATTAGGCTTTGTGATGAGGCAGTGTGAGCATACTCTAGAAGAGTGTGTTTACTGAAATTCATTACCTAAATTTACTGTGCACACTAAAAGACTATAGAATTATTACATATACATATAAGCAAACATGTAGGCCTATATATCAGTTGAGATGGTGTGCAGGTCTGCATATGGGCAGATATTTCAAACTCCTAAACAGCTGATTGATATGGATTACTGGTCAGTAGAGGTTGACCTATTTTCACTGATGATTGTTCATGAAGTTTCAGCTGATTTTAAACACTTAATAGTGGACAAAAATTTTAGAAAGTGATACCTGTTGTCTATGATCCATGATTTCGATGTCACAGGCCTTCTGACCGAAGGGGCATTTAAGGATAGCTCATAAGTCCTTTGTCTGTTTGTTGCTTAATGTCTGTTGAATGAACATTAAAGGCGGTTTCACCCCGGATGTGTCTGAACAAATATGACACAAATAAAAATTCTGTTCTGACTAAATTCCTTTCGTAACCGAAATTTCATTCACACCAAATCTGAATGATATTTTTAGCTTCCGGTCAATTAAATTTCATATCCGGAATTCGTGGTTGACAGCCACATGGTCAAAATGGTATATATGTATATATTTATAAATTTTTATTGTAAATACATGTGTGTATATATATATTATATTTATACATGTGTATATATGGAAGCCATGAAACTAGGCTAACTACTAAAGTAAGCTGTCTTTTTGTCCAAGCCAACAACATTTTAGTGGTTAACATAGCCCCGGGCTCTAGTAAATGTAAAGAAAAATTTGTCAGAAATATAAAAGAAATCTATACAATATAAAGTTTGACAGTACCCCATGGACAGTACTTAAGTGTATGCAAGGTATGCAGATTATTGATCTCTCAATTTCTATTAAGCTATTGAATTCCAGGAGTATATTTATTTATTGGAATATTTACTCAAAATTTCATGTTCTTTATTACCTAATATTAATGATAAGGTGACCCAGTTAGCTTGAGTGACATTGATTTGGAAACAGATAAAAAATGTAAATATAACAACACCTGTTATGAAATTTTAATGAGTCAGGGGAATTTTTTAATTTGATGATTCAGATAGGTATATCTTATTGAAATTTGTTATTGTTGGACTCTGCACTCAGCTTGAGCGACTTGGTTTGTTAAATATAAAAAAATGTAAATAACAACACCTGTTATGAAATTTTATGAGTGAGGGGAATTTTTTAATTTGATGATTCAGATAGATATATCTGATTGAAATTAGTTATTGTTGGACTCTGCAGTCAGCTTGAGTGACTCGATTTGTTACATATAAAAATGTAAATAATAACACCTGTTATGAAATTTTATGAGTCAGGGGAATTTTTTAATTTGATGATTCAGATAGATATACCTGATTGAAATTTGTTATTGTTGGACTCTTCACTCCAGTTTGTCAGTGAAACATCAGTGTCAAGGGTGTTCTTTTCAGTCTACATCATATAATTACTTGAGTTTACACAGACAGTCATGAAGACATTTATTGTTCAATAAATATTACAATATAGTTTGTTAATGCAAGTGAGTGCTTGAACTGAAGTGGCAACTGAAGTGGCAAACAGGATGATGCACATACATCGTGGCCTATATGAATATTAAAAAAAGTATATGCTTGAAGCTTTACATTTCATGGATTTGTGGTCGGGGAAAAGCCTGAAGGATCCAGGACAGACCAAGCAGAGAGGCACAATGAATACTGGGGTTTCAAGGTTGTGTATTAACTAGTGCATGCATTTGAAACACCTGCCTTTTAAGATGAATATACTGTACATTGTAGTCATTATATCTCTCCTCCCATGGGGGAGACATATAGTGTTTGGTCTGTCGTTGTCATCCATCATTGTCAATGTCAGGGCCTGTGTCATTTCTTGTGAATGCAAATTACCTTTGAACAACTCAACTTTTATTCATGGAATTTGAAATTTATATAGTTTCTATCAATATCTCAGACACATTTGAAAACCAGTGTCCTTGACCTTCATCTTCAAGGTCAAATAGGCTGAAAAAGAAATACTTTGTTACACACTTAAACTATATCATTTTTAAACCACTCGATATATTTTCATGAAATTTGATATATGAAATTTTTCTGGAAAAATCTTGGAATTGTTTGGAAACCGTCAACCTTCATCTTCAAGGTCAAATCAGCCAGAATAGAAATTATTTGAGAATGCCTTGACTTTCAAAGTAGTCAATAATTTTCCATTAAATTTGGGAATGGGAGGCCAATAGGGAGGGGAGACATATGTCTGTTTTTGCAATGCAAAAAAAAAAACATTCTCATTCTAGTGAGTTCACTGATTAATATTATTACCTATGACTATGGAAAATCTGATATAAATTTATATAATTTCATGGGAGCTTGTAATGGTTCCTTTTTTCCTAACAAGGCACAGAACCTGAACAGGGAATAGTTTCAAAGTTTGATGTTATCATTGACATGTCAGTTTTCACTTTAAAGGAAAAATAATTATTATGCTCAGGACTTTATTTGCCTGTACATTAAAATGGAACTTGATGTCAGATTGTTTGCTAAAGTGAAAGGGCCTGGTTTACATGAAACCAGATCACTCTGTACTGTAGTGGTACTTCCCTGGCAACATGGACCCCTATTTAAATCAGACCAGGTCAGTGTTGAAAATTACACTTCATCTGATGAATACCTTCAAAAACATTTACAAAATAAAAACTCATATATCAGTACAGAAGGAAACTGAACTATAAAAATTTAACTGCTATTTTTTTTATATAAAGAATTGGTGTTAGTTCACAGGTAATATTTTCATAATCTCAATAATTCCCAAAGATTTTCTTTTGTGTTTTGATCTAACAGATGAATTGTGATAATTTCTGGGATTGTAGAACAGTAACAATTTCAAGGCCTGTATGAGGATATGAACAAAGTTGTTACCACCTCTCCATGCACTGGCCAAGAACTTCTTTATTCATCACATATAATCACCATAACGGCTCTCTAAGGAAATGATTGACATGTTCACTAGATGTACTTTGTGTGTGGGGTTTTGTTCCCCGTCCTAGACTTAGCCAAGATGATGTGTCATATATCCTCTGCACAAAGCCTCTTTCTGGTGCCAACTTTGGGAACTGGTAAGCTTTTACTGGTTTATCTATGACTAACTACGTTCCTGGTCTGATTGGCAGGTCAGAACATTATTATATAACTATTTAGGAATGTGAGAGGTCTTAAATCATCAGCTCAAACTTGAAACAAAATAGCTTATATAAATTATATAAATATTGAGTTACTCCAGCTAGGAATCAGCATTAGCATGTGTGAGATCTGAATGTGTTGTGATGTACAGGTAGTTGAGATCTGCCAAGATCCTTGAAGATCAAGACAGAGGCTTTTGAAACATAAAAAGAGTAGTTGAAATTGTGAAACTTTTACAAATACATGTATGTCATATTGAGAGGATCCTGCATCTTTCATATAGTCCATAAAAGTGTACAGAGAACACAACCATTAACTAATACAGATAATCTCAGAATCAGTTTCAGCTGAGCACCATGACCCCAAGGTCCCTTGTTTTAGGGCTTAGCCTGCTGTTGGCACTGTCTGTTGAATTGAGATAAAGGGAAACCAGGATATTTCACTATTTTAGCCAGATGTATATCCTGTTTTATATTTACAGGGTTAGGAATAATCCAGGGGTCATCATTACATATCATTAAGACCTTAGAATGAATATCTTAAGTTCTATATGATATTTTCATCAGTTTTCCTTCGATGTGTACCAAGGCTTGAATCAGGGACTTAATTTCTACTCCCTAGCCCATCACCTTAACCACTGAGCAGTGAGATTGTCCTTCCAGTTTAGCTCGAGGTCTACTAAGGCTTGAATCTGGTACTTAATTTCTACTCCCTTTTCCATCACCTTAACCACTGAGCTGTGAGTTTGTCATTCCAGTTCATTTTGAGGTCTACCAGGGCTTGAATCTGGTACTTAATTTCTACTCCCTTGTCCATCACCTTAACCACTGAGCAGCGAGTTTTTGTCCTTCCAGTTTATTTTGAGGTCTACTATAGGGCTTGAATCTGGTAGTAAATTTCTACTCCCTTGTCCATCACTTTAACCACTGAGCAGTGAGTTTGTCCTTCCAGTTTGCCTTTGAGGTCTACTAGGGCTTGAATCTGAGATTTGCTTAAAATCAGATAAGACCACCAGAGTACAATCAGTTATATTGTACTGCACACATTATTTCAGACATATCTACTTTAATATGATTTGAACCAGTAGAATTTTTGTTTCCTCATGCATATTGATAAAAACGTGATTCTGTTTGTAATTTTTCGTGGTCCATTGTCCGTCGTCCGTCCGTCCGTCCTTAGATGTGGCAGGTTTTGAAACCCTAAGACCTAGGAATCCAAAATTCGGCATAATGTTAGATGTCCCCAAGATCTCCTACCAAGCGGAAAACTGGGTCTTAGTGACTTTGTTCCTTTGAGAAATTAAGGAAAAACCTCAATTTTTTATTAAAAACCTATTTTCACACTTCAGGACTGCCTTATATCAAAACTACTCATCTGTTTTTCCTCATATTTACCATAAATATTCCCCTATATAGTTCCTATGTACATGCCAGAAATTGTGTCTGTATTATATAATTTAAAAAAGTTATGGGCCCAAACATAATGCATTTTGTAAAAAATCAGGAAAGATATTTGATCACTTAACACAAAACATGTTAAAGCTATGGACTTTTTTTCCAGTAATATAACTTTAATTAATCAAAATTATATTGTATACCCAAAATTAGATCAAAATCTTTTAAATTTTTTAAAATATTAACAAAAACAAAAAATTGGTATTTTAATTTTTGCCCAACCTTGACTGTGGCACGTTTTTTTCCTGTAAGTACTGTGGATTTAATTTTCACAGCATGTTTTTGTTAGCATTTTGACTGTTAACACAGAAAATTTGAAACCAGTTGATCAAAAACTGTAGATTTTATTCAAGTTTTCAAGCACCATTTAACATATTGTTTACATCAAGCTAGTGTTATGCAGTTTGCAAGAGCTCAGCTCCCCAGCTTCGGCTCTCAGTTCCTAAAATTTGGCATACAATTAGATGTCTCCAGAATCCCCTACCATGCCAAGAATTTGGTCACTAGGACTTAATACTTTTGAAATATTAATGAAAAACTTCATTTTTCCATAAAAAAAACCATTGTTACACTTCAAGACTGGCTAATATCAAAACCACTGATCTGACTTTAATCATATATAATATACTTATTTTTCTATACATTCTCTATGCACATGCCAGAAATGATGTCAGTATTGCATAATTGTTTTAAGTAATGGGCCCAAACATAATGCACTTTGTAAAAAATCAAGAAATATATTTACTCCCTTAACAAGAGGATTGCTGAAGCTAGAGATTTTTTGTTAGGGATGTTACATTATTTTATCAAGATTGAATTGAATGCCCAAAATTAGTTCTGAATTTTTCAAATTTTATAAGTTATTAGTATAAATATAAAATTAGTACCTTAAATTTTGCCAAACTTTTACCATGGCACGTTTGTTTCCTGTGAGCACTGTTGATATAATTTTCATATCATGCACACAAAGGGATTTCAGCTTTTTAGTTTAGAAAGCTGAAAGAAATTGGCCAAAAGTTGTAGCTTTTATTAATGTTTTTATGAGACCATGTTAGACCTTAGCTCTCCCCAGCCCCTCTTGAGTCACCTGTATGTTGACCTTGTTGACCTTTCATCAAATTATGCACGCTTGACGCGAGGCATACACTGGGGCAGCCAGGCAGCTTATGGCCAGCCACAGTTGGTCCAGGTGTCCAAGCCAACTCATTTAGTAGTTTTAACTAACAACATTACAATAATTAATTAATTTTTATTGGTTTTTAATAACAAATTAAAGAATAGAAAAGGAATTTGTTAGTTGATAATAACAGGAAATTAACTTGCAGTTACTGAAGATATAAGAATCTTGTATCGATTGATAGAATGTCACGTATTCCAAATAACACCATGCAGTCACCTATGGTATTTTTCAGTTCAATTTTAATGATAAAAAAATAAATCATATTATTCATTACTAATCATTAGGGATCATATGAAGGAAATTAATGATAGACAAAGATGCAGTTGATAATATTAATCTAGATTTCTGCTGTGTCTAGTGTGTACATTGATGTGAAATTAGTCCAAAATGAATATATTACATTTATTTTTTTTAATATGAATAAAAGCCATAAAACCAGGTACTTATGATCATTATTTAAATGTGTGAATTTTGTATATTCTGGATTCTCAACATCATTGTTTGGTGAAAACTGAATAAATACCAGACATGGTGAGAATACTTTGCAAATGTATTTTAATACAGATATAAATATGTACTCCATTATAAATTTTCTTGCATAAGAATGGGAATTCAGGTAAAAATGAAAGTATATGAATACCAGTGCAAATACTTTCAAAATGTATTCATGAATGCATTCATGAATATATTCTTTGATATTATTTTAATAATCATTTCAGTTGTATTTTATTTTAAAAAATCATACGATTCTCTTATTATTTTAATTAAAATTATATTTGGGACAATTTGTAATTATTTTTAATAAATAGTTAAACTCTAATATTATATGTTCTGCTTATAAGTTATATGGCCAAGTCAAAATCTGTGTGACAATAGCACTCCATTTGTTAATAAAATAAATGAAATCAATCCTCTTCCCTGTCTCCAAAGATACTATCAAAATCATACATAAGCTAAACACCCACAACTCATAATACAGCTTATATTTTTTTTCCCACACAAAACAAGCATGTGCCTCATTTCTAAATCATATTTTTTTATCATATATAACAGCTGAGTGCCATGACCCATGGGTCCCTTGTTTTCAAACTATAAACTAAACTTTTTACCCATATACCGTTTTCCCCCATAGATAATCCGCATTTTTTCATCTTAGAATTGAAATAAAAACCCTGGTGCGTATTATACATGGAGACATAATTTCCAACCTTTTTTTCAGTCAGGTTGAACATCGTACGGTGAGCCGATGATGAGCGATAATAAAGGATTTTATGTAAACAAAGTGTATACTCACTTTACTTGTACAAATTTTGCATTAAAACAACATAATTATTGATTTGATTCACTTTTTTTCATTTCAGATACTTAAAATATATCTTAAGTATTGCTTACAACAGAAGATCGCCGTTGTGAAATATGCATGATGGTATATTGCTTGGCTGACCTCCTTTGATGTCAATGTCTGTCGGCAGATGGCGCTGCGGCATATTTTTACATGTGGTGTTAAATCACAAAAGGGGATCGTTTCTACCCGATATACCTGCACCTGTCAGTCCTTGTCCGTGGGAACTGTTCCGTGATACATTAATTACTATTTAAACAACTTGAGCCAAGGGAGGAATAATTGCCTGGTGGTTTCCTAAGTTAATTAATAATTAATAATTAATTACTCTATTGAGCAAGCATGGACAGTTTGAACAGCTGTGTAAATTAATGATATCCCGGAGATGTGTTATAAATTTATTACAAACCTAGGGTATTATATTATAGTTAGTTAAATATATATATATACATATATATATGCTTAAAATGAAACCCCGTTGTGGATATTAAACATCACAGAAAATTTGATTTTAAAACATAATAAACGTGTGTATTTCTAACAATCTTTTTTTTCACACATGAAAACTTATAGAACATTTTACGTCAGAAAAAAGCCATTTTATTTGACATGTTTTACACAACGCATATGATTGCATATGATTTACTAAAGATATGAATAGTTAATGATCAATATATATGCATGTGGTTGCATGAAGTATTAAGTCACCAAAGAGTAGCAAATCAATATAGTTCATTTATCATCAATACATGCATATTCAGATGATCAATACATGCATGTGGTTCCATATATTATTAAGCCACCAAAGAGTGGCAAATCAATACAGTTCATTTATTGTCTCTCAAAACCTTCAAACTCTTCGTCGTCGGACTGTAAGAACAACTGCATGATTTGTTCTGATGACATCACCTCTTCATCCGCAAAATACAGGTCATCCGTGTCGTTTTCATCATCCGAGCTTTCTGCAGTCTCTTCCTCGTCTTTATTACTCCATAGGATATCATCTTCTGTGCCGTCAAGGGCGTTCGAAATGCAACAGCGCTTGAAGGATCTAATGATGATATTCTTATCAAGCTCGCCCCACGCGTCCTTGATCCACTGTACGATGGTCACTAGGTCTAGGGCCTCCCTTTGTAAATGTCTTGGCCCCGTGCTGCATCCACTCGCCCCATTTAGATTTCAGTAGCGTCTTCATGGGCCTGTTGACACCTACGTCCAGCGGCTGTAGTATCGACGTCATCCCGCCAGGGATTATCGCCACCTCCGTCTTGTGCACTTGCTTCAGATGTTGCAGTACGGCCGGGTTGAGGTGGCATCTGAAAGCATCTAACACTAATAGGCTATTCTCTTTCTTTGTGAGGCCGCCCGCGCGATTCCCCCACACGCTATCAATCCAATCTTTCATCAGGGTATCGTCCATCCAGCCTTTAGACTGTACACGCACGTGTACACTGCTCGGGAATTTTACACCTTTGGGCATGGTTTTCCGTTTGAAAACCACGTAAGGGGGTAATTTAGTGCCATCTGCCATGCAGGCCAGCATGACTGTGAACCTGTTTTTTTCATTACCAGTCGTACGGATTGATACTGTGTTCGCTCCCTTCTTTTCCACAGTTGTATTGGCAGGTAGATCAAACGTTAGCGGCGTCTGGTCAGCGTTACCGATGAGTGACAGTGGCGGGTCCAGTACTTTGCGGCGTTTGATTATGTGGGCCTGAAAAGCTGTCAGTTTCTCCTCGTAATCAGCTGGGAGCTTTTGACTAATGTGGGTTTTTCTTCTAATGGAAAGATCATTCCGGGCCATGAAGCGATAACACCAGTTTGAAAAAGCCTTGAAATCACTAACTTTGAGATCTTTTGCAACCAGGCTGGCTTTAAGTCGAACTTGCACTGTGCTCACTGCATTGCCCTGAGCGCGACATTCACTGATCCATTCCAGCACTTGCTTGTCCACCTCAGGATATAAAGCTTGACGACTCCTGTTGGCCCTCTTTGATTTCGGCATTTTTTCTAGTTGTCCTTTCGATCTTTTCCACAGTCGAACATTGCTCTCATCGATACCGAAATGGCGAGCAGCACTGCGATTCCCATTCTGTTCAGCATACTGAACAACTTGTAACTTAAACGCTGTCGTATACGATGATCTGCGTGGCATGATGACCATAAGCGACTGAATGGAGAACAAGTGATGGTTACCCTTATTTATGCGTGTGTTGAGTTAATGAAGACTGTTTGTTCTATGATTAGCATTAATTGGCTAATTAGGGTACCGTGCGAGTAGTTCTCCTTATGACACGCTCGTCACAGTTTGTTACCCGACATGACGGAAAGCTTCCCTTTGATTAACATTAAAGGAGACCTGTGTTTTTGTATACATTCTGTAACTAAGAATTATCATTGCTGTTTTTTTTTGTAAGTATGGGGATGATATTTTATTAAAACACATTCGTACGACCCCTTTTCTTGGACACGAACGGCCTTGCATTGGTGATGCTTAATACAAGTGTTGCAATACCTGGTTAACGGCGGTCCAGGCACAATCCCCCTTTTCACACTTAACAATTGGAGGAGAATAGACCATTTTGCTAATTCAAGTATAATGATCTTCTGCTTAGAGACTTGTGTTGACTGACGAATTCACACCCACGAAGAGAGCGGATATTCGATGACCACCACAAAAACAATTTGCAGCATTCAAGATTTCGTCAGAATCTAGCTGCGTATTATACACAGGTATACAGGTTTTCCCCAGAAATTGTAGCTCTGAATAGGGGTGCGGATTATCTACGGGTGCGGATTATCTATGGGGAAAAACGGTATTTACACTCGTCTAGCACTACTAGAGATGCGGGGCCTTCTGAGGACCATTGTCCGACCACATCTAGTGAAACATATATTTGATTTCATGTATACTTGTTAGTTAACCACAACTAAAAATCCATATATATGATTTTCAGGTACACAAATTGGTTAGCTACAACTAAAAACTCATATATATGATTTTCAGGTATATATAAATGTTAACCACAACTAAAACCCCATATATATGATTTTCAGGTACACATATTGGTTAACCACAACTAAAAACCCATATATATGATTTTCAGTTACACATATTGGTTAGCTACAACTAAAAACTCATATATATGATTTTCAGGTATATATAAATTTTAACCACAACTAAAACCCCATATATATGATTTTCAGGTACACATATTGGTTAACCACAACTAAAAACCCATATATATGATTTTCAGGTACACATATTGATTAGCTACAACTAAAAACTCATATATATGATTTTCAGGTATATATAAATGTTAACCACAACTAAAACCCCATATATATGATTTTCAGGTACACATATTGGTTAACCACAACTAAAAACCCATATATATGATTTTCAGGTACACATATTGATTAGCTACAACTAAAAACTCATATATGATTTTCAGGTATATATATTTGTTGACCACAACCAAAACCTCATATATATGATTTTCAGGTACACATATTGGTTAACCACAACTTAAAACCCATATATATGATTTTTAAGCTAACAGACCTTATATCACATTTGCAGAATATGTTATACAAATGAATATGGGTCTCTAGCCTTAGTATAACCGGTACACCATTTCACTTAGCGGAAGTACTTAACCTTCAAAAGTGTCACACAGAGATATTTTCAAGTGTGTGACAGATGTGTTTGATGAATCAGCTTAAAGTAGATCTAGTTTCAGATGAATAGAAGAAACCAAAACAGTTTATATCAGAGTTTGATATCAAGGTAAGACTGTACTGAGATGAAGGTTAAAAGATTGAGTTTAACCTGTCGGACTGAGATGAAAAAAAAATTCTTACCTGTCGGACTCTGGATTCTGACTCACATGTTTTTTTAAATCGGTGCTACCTGCTGAGCAAAGCAAAAGTGGAATTTTTCATTATTGATAATTACTAGCAGGATATCCTAGCTGGGTTAATGTCAGCATGTTATTTTTGGGCTTTGTGATAATTCTGGGAATTCCTGTCACCTGAATTTACATGTGACCTGTTGTATTATGTACATATGTGCAGGGATTGCATTCAAAAAGTACCTACAGGTCTGAGCCATGCATTTAATGGTTGGGCCTCCTCTTGAAGTTTTGACCATTTAATTTTGCAAATCAAAATTTAATGAAAAAAAATTGTAATTTTTTTTTATAAAAATTAAATAATTTTTTTTATTAAACATACAAGAAATATTTTTGTAATAATAAAGATACACCCAGCTTGCAGTGCAATTGAAGCATTCTGATGTCAGTCCACATGGGTCATTCCAAATCTGTTCCAGTGAATTAAAATATTTTTAAACCTATTCAGAAGGTAGATTCAAGGTGCTGGCAGTGAGAATTGAGTGAAAAAAACTTGACTGTTTTTAGCTCAGCTGACTATAAGTTAAATCTGAAATTTGAAAATAAAAGGTTGAAAATTAGGCTAGTTATTGAATTTTATCTTGAGGCTGTCATATATCTTGGTGTTATATGACAAGATAGAGATTTATGATGATGCAATTTAGAATTATGATACAACGTTTATATTCAGAAATATATGTTATATTGGAAATGTATACAAATTAAACTTAAAATAAAAAAATGAGGATCTAATACAAACATGTGTTTATTATTTTCGAGCCTTAGCAGAATTGGAGATCAGGCTTTGTTTGCCCTGAAAGTATATGCAAAAGTGTTGTTAATCCCACCATCCCCCCCCCTCCCCCCCCCCCCCCCCCCCCCCCCCCCGCCTGGCTGGCCTTGATCCTTTGCACCTCACCGTCACCTTTGCACTGGGACATAAGTTATTATTGCAAATGTGTACAAATTTTTTAATTTGAAAAATATTTGGATTAGAAAATATTAAGATCTAATTGAAACATATTCTTGCCTCTGGAGAATGGAACATGAAGTATTCAGTTCTGTCTGTCCATCATCTCAATTATCATTAAATATATATATTAATTATGAAATATTTCCTTTAAGCACTGTTGAAATAACTTTCATATGCTGTATGTGTATGGATTTAAGCTATTAAAGTCTGAAATTTGAAAGCAACTTATGTATTCAGATGTGTAATATTGCAGATGAAAAACTTCAAAATATTAAAATATATTATCAGCTTTGTTTGTCTAACAGTCTGTCTGTCCTTTTTTAAATATTATGTAATTGTGAATGAACTATTTAATCCTGTAAGTATTGTTGAATTAAGTGGAAATCCTATATGTATATACACTACAGTAATACAGAGATGTTGCAACTCCTATCATTCCAGCCCTCCCCCCCCCCCCCCCCCCCCCCCCCACCACCACCACCAAGTCCTTGCATCTAGGGACTGGGGACATCAGTTATATTTCAACTGTATACATTTTATAAAATAAAAAATACATATATTTAGTAATATATATTATGTAAAATAGATCCAATTGAGCAAATGTATAAACCACTTCACAAAATATTATTTGCAACAATTTCTTACTCATCAATACAAACCAATCATGTCAACCAGCCATGGCATATATTACCTTTTCCTCCTAGACTTGATCTCTATTTGATATTATTTTCAATTTTTACCTTCAAAGTCAACTTCAGCTGAGCACATTGGCCCATAGTTATAGCATCATGTCTTGAAGGTTTACATCAAATCATTGGTTAACAGTGTTCTAGGCTGTTACATAACACCTTCACTCCTTGCCTACTGGTTCTGTGAGTGTCTGGGTCAGGTTGGGTCAGGCAGTAATTATCAGAGAGCCTTTCCCCTCTCTTTCTTTCCCTTTCTCTCTTTCTCTGCCAGTCTAGCTCTCTTTCTTTCTCTCTCTTTCTCTCTCTCTCCCCCCTATGCCTCCCTTCCTCCCTCCACCCCATTCTGTTGACAGGTACTATAAACCTGATTTATTAGATATATATGTTGATGCAATTAAGAATTGTGAATTAACTGAAATATTCACATATACATGTTATACTCTAAATGTATAGTTACATTTTCAAACCTGGAAAAAAATGATGTTATAAAAAAAAAGGAATTTATGTAAAAATTGTTCATAATTTCCTGGCTCAGAAGAATGGGAATTAAAATGATTTGCTTTGTTTATCTAGCTTTCTGCCTGTTTTAAATATTTAATAATTATGAATAAACTTTTTTTTCCTGTAAGCACTGATTAATTAAATTTCAAATCCTGTAAGTATATGCAAGGGTATTGTAACTCCCACCATCCCCTTCCCCCATCCCATTAAGCCCTTGCTCCTTGGCACTGTGAACAATAGTTCTATTGCTATAGCATAAAATTTAATAATTTGAAGAAAATTTTTACAGAGAGACAGAGACGTTGTAACTCCCATCATAACCCCCCCCCCCCCCTATCAAGTCCTTCCGCCTGTGGAGTGGGGACTTTATAGCAACTGTTTACATATCATTAAATAGAAAAAAAGTGTATCAAAACTTAACTGTTAATAAAATTTTTTTTAAAAGTGTATTAAAAAAATTGGATCTCATTAGACAAATGTGTAAAATATTGAACTGTCAACAGCCTGTCAGAAAGGTATCCAATGAAAATGCATGGTCAGATCTTAAAATATTATTTGCAACAATTTCTTCAATCATATCAACTAACCATTGCCTAGATTACCTCTTTCTCTCAGACTTTATCTACATTTCATAATATTTTAGATTTTAACCTTCCAGGTATTTAAGTACTGTTGAATGCTCTGTCCCTCTCTCTCTATCTCCTTTTCGCTCTACATCCAACCCTCCTTGCTGCCCACACTGTTTCCTTCTCCGAAACCCCATCCCAATGTCAGTCTCAGTAAACGAGAACAAGATGAATCAGATATATTCATATTTTTATATATTGTATAACTATTTGTTACCTATGTACATGCCAGAAATTATGTCAATATTGTGTAATATGTAGACGTAGTGGGCATCAATATAATGTACCTTGTCAAGACCTAAGAGATATCATGTCATACAGTCACAATTCATAAATCTCCTCTTCAGCATAGTTAATCATAACATTATATCTGTCAAATTGAAATCTTGCGGACTTCCATACACTATAGATCCTTCAACAAATAGCCTTATCATCATTCTACCACTGCCTAGTGTACTGTCATTGCATTCATATTTGCTCAAATATATCCCTATTTTCAACAGCTCCCAAATAAATAAAAAATAAACCACTATATTTACTCCATACTAATCCATCAGTTAGGTTATTTCATACATCATTTACTCACATATTACATTATATTCCTTTATAATAATCTAACATGTCTATGATATTCATAAGGTTTGTCGACTAAATATAGTATCACAATGGTGATACATTTATAGTCCAATCACAATCAGCTGAGCGCCGTGACCCATGGGTCCCTTGTTTACCTGTCTGTTAAAACAATTCTTAAAGTACTGTGGCCATTGTTCAAGCCTGTTTGACCATTTTCACACTATAATCTTGTTTAATATTGTATTATGAATCTTTTATTTAGAGTATTTGTTCACCTGCTTGAATATTGTTTGACCATTTTCACACTATAATCTTGTTTAATATTGTATTATGAATCTTTTATTTAGAGTATTTGTTCACATTGTGGCAAAACAGCTTTAAAATTGTAATTCTTTTTCATATTCAGTAAGGCCCTTAGTTCACATCTTTTCTACACACAAGCACACTCTACACTCAAATACATTTTCTTTTTGTTTGTTTCTCTTAACCTTTCTACATAATCCTTGTTTACATTGATGGAATATTCATTCAACACATCACTGTATAAATGCATAAAATAAAATGTCACTCCATGAACACTTTTTGTCTTGAAACATGTACACAACATGGAGGTTATGATATTTCTTCCCTTGATTACATTTTAGGCTTCATATATTTGTTAGGTTAAGTATTTGCAAATTTTGTGTTTCACAGAGGTGATCTCATCATATACAGTTACATACACAGACATATTATTAATTTATATAATTTAATTTGGCATTGGTTGAACACTGACTGGACATTTTCCAGTGATTTTGCTATCTGCAGAAATTTACATGGAAGACCCAATGGAACACTGAATAGGTAAAAATAATTTTTTGATTGTCTACAGATAGTGTAAAAGATCTTATAACATTAAAGATATCAAAATTTACTTAAATACCATAAATTATCACCTGTTATTAAAAATATCAGTTTCCATTTTCCAAACATCTTGTATATAAATGGATAGCGTAACTGAGCTGCTACTGAGGCACCTATTATTTTTACCTCAGGGCTTGACATTAACTTTTAAAAGTTCATGCCAAGTTAGGCAAGGAACAACTAACTTTTACTTGCCCTTCATGAATTTTTACTTGTCCAACAAAAATCAGAAATTTTGGCCACAACCACAAAAATGTGATCCACATGATTATATTAGAACAATATACATGTTCAAATGTTTGTTTGTAAATAACATCTCTCTTTAGCGTTCATTATTTAAGACAGAATGATTACAATGTGATTTCAATTCTCCCAAAACAGAAAATGACTGACTAAAGATAAGTTAAGATTCAGATTTATAAAGATTTATGTTGCATCCACTTGTCAAGTCATGCAAGTAGGAGCCTACTTATAGATGCCCCAGCTACCACCATTGTCTAACACATCAGGTGCTTTGCCCTAGCCACAAAACATGTCAATCAGCAGATACCTGACTGACTTAGCCCAAAAAATGTTATATATGTTCCCACAGGCTGAAACATTGTGTTGCGAGTCACAACCAAATCTCTGGTCACATGGCCTTAGTAAACAGACATACAAGGACTGTGTTTACCAACATGCAGAGCCATAACAAGGTGTTAAAAGGTAGTATGCGTGATACTGTGACTATGTACCGGGATGGTTTTGCAGGTAAACTTTCGTATAAAGTAAAACTGAACTGATAGTGTGAAAGAATAGGCATAATGTTGTTCCTGATTATGTCCCTTTAAAACAGTCCATTAGTAAATAAACAACTGGTGTCCATATATATGAAAGTAGGAGTGCTGTGGCATCACCTGAAAGTGAAAGTAACAGCTGGCTTTGACAGATCAACCACAGATTTTATGTCACAGCAAGTACAGATGCAAAATAGCACTGACAATGGGTAAGGTTATATCGTGGTTATTGACTTATTGTGTAGCTATAACAAGGCTGCCATGTTGACTGACGGTGATTATCATGTCAGCATGGCGGAGAGACATGTAGTGAGTGTCATTGACCTTGATATGTGGACAGTCATCATACTGAATCATACCTGACAGGGTCAGTGACATCAGGTGAAGATGGTTTTATCAGTGACTTAGAACCAGGAACTTATCAGTGAAGGGTGCAAGAATGGCCGTGTGTTCCAGAGTGGGATAACTGTTTCCATATATGCTACCATCCCCTTCCATAAGTTGAACCTGCATATATTTAATTTTTAGTTACTGATACTGAAGTGAGAGTGCTGCCCCTGCCACCCCCCCCCCCCCTCTCTTAGCAGGTCAGGACTCACAAAATCAGTTTACAGACCATTGCTCGGAGGAACATTTACAGCTCAGTCATTTGGTAGTTGCAGTGATTTTAACAGGGGCTAAAGACCTGGAATTTTCAACATCATGGAAGGGGGGGGGGGGGTATAAATTCTCAAAAAATCTAAAATTCACATATCATATATAGTTCTGTTTTAAGTTAGGTAAGAGGACACTTGAGGCGCTCCTTAATGGCTGACACCTCTAAGCTTTTGCACCAAGTGATTCCACTGCTTCTTGATATTGTATGTTCACATAGACAAAACACAAGGTTTGGAGTAGACTGGCCCAGTCCATGAAATGGTTAAGACTTAATTGTTGCCTCTGACGGAGAAATCAAACATTCTCTCACGGTCTTGTAATGCTTAGTGTCGGTACTGCCACCTTGGGGCCAGTTATATAACTGTTTACCACTCTGGCCCTCTTATAAGAGCCAACACAGTGCTATTTGTATTAGTGTATGGAATCACATATTATTTACGCATTTTAGTAGCAAACAAAAATACTAACGCCCTGGCAGGGCAAGGATTGGAGGGGTTCATTGAAAGGGGTAATACACTTCTGGATATGGTTTATAATCAAGTTCATCATTAATATTTGAAGGAACTATCTTGACAGCATGCAGGATAAATCACCCCAATTAGGTGTTATGAAGGTCTAGACACATAATATAGCCTTCTAATGAGGTTAAATAACTTTTGAGGTGAGGGCTCCTGGTGTGATCCTCACTGGGTAATCAGCAAAATATCACCCATAAACAATTCTAATAAAGATAGATAATCCTAACATATATTTCAGTCTTATTATATTATGTATGTATAGTGAAACTTGTGTAATAAGACCACCAATGGGGTTGGCTATAGTGGTCTCAGTCCACACATGGTTTTGTTAGACAGGTCAGTTCCAACCAATGTGAAGGCTTTCAGTTTACTCAAGGGTCGTCTAAATAAGCAGGTGGGCTTATTAGACAGGTTGTCTTTAAGACAGGTTCCACTGTATATTGAAAACTACAGACTACAAAACTGTTATGTTGAAAGTGCAACTCTGCTGTGAAACAAAACAACATGCAGTCAGACCAAAATGAGTAGACAAAGAACAAACACAAGTGAAAACAGAACCCTCCTTATCAGAAGACTTATTAAACTAACCCCTCATAGAGTCTGTGATTTCAAGTATTCTAGTCGATCTTCATTTTGGGCCCTCTGGCTTAAAATACTTCATGTTAAGAATAACTGTTTGGAACATTCCTGTTTTCAACATTTATCCCCAAATCTCTGTGAATGGTGCCTGTGGCTCCCCTTTATAGTGGTGGTGTGTATCTATGCCTCAGGCATACCAAGATGTAGCATTATGAATATAATAAATATAATAATTTGTATCTTTATAAAACTACCAATATGGTTTAACTGAAAAAAAAACAGACATTATACTATGAAGTATCTACATTTGTTTTCTGTATGATACTTACAAAGGTCAGGGAAAAGTCAACTTAAGGGTACTAGAGATATTGTGATGACATCAAAAGCCATGCTGACAGATGGACTCTAATCCAAGCTGCATTTGAATTAAGTAATATTTAATGCTTTTGATTGGCAAATGTATGTTTCATTGTTAAAACAACTCATCAAATGGTGTTAAAAATTAAAACTTTTTTGTTTTTCAGTTGCATCCATCATGCCATCAGACACAAATTTTCAACAGTTCCTAGAATCGCAACAAAGGGAGGCTTTGAGTTGCTGCAGCAGTCAAACAGCACAACAAACTAACGCGGGCTCCACAAACATGTCTTCAGCAGAACCCAGACGCTCTCAGTCAAGTCCTGCATTAGCATCACAAAATTCCAGCTTTCCCTTGCCTCTAGACATGCCAATTCCAATGAGATATCAAATGGAACCACAGTTTGATTTTGTCATGTTCTGTAGCAAGACTGATATGAATGCTGCCACTGAGTATAAGGACACCCTACTGAGTCTTCTGCACTCCCGTGGTTATGAAGGTGCATCCGGGGTCATGTTTAACGATTTCAGTGATCTACCAGAGCTGATCCAGTCTGGTATGGAGCTCGCTGAGGAGTTGACCCGGCGAGCTTCGTTTATTTTATTTTATGTAACGGAAAATTTCAAAGGTGACCTTGAAGCTGAAGCGTACAAAGAGGACCAGCTGTTGTTGTCATTTTATAAAGCTTCCAAAAAATATTCAGTTATTCCAGTGTGGATCAAACCAAAGAGGGATTACGAGATGTTGCCTTCCATCTTAAGGACTTACATTGGCCTTGAACCATGGGACGAGAAATACTATAGTGATAAAGCATTCAAAATGTTTACTGGTCCTGCAAGTGTAAAAAAGATGAAACAAAGACTACACAGTTTTCAAAATGAACTAGTTAAATATTTAGAAAAAAGGAAAGATGAAGAAGAGTTGATTGCATATGCAAATGCAATCAAGGCACCAATTGAGAAGCAAATGAAAATTGAAGCTAAATTGAAAATGCAAAACGATGTAAAGAAAACCATGCAGGAGAACCTGCGGGACCAAATTACCATGACAACAAATGATGTTGTGCGTCAGGTTTTTGGTCAAGTTGAAAAGCTTCAGAGCGGAAATCAAATCGTAGGGCAGACCCCTGTAAGTCCTCCACAGGGTGGGGTTACAAACATCAACTTAAATCTGAGTGATTGTCAGAATGTGCACATAGGCACAGATAATAAGTACCAAGTCAACCCTACAGATGGCGCCACTGGAGGACTAGGTACCAACCCTGAAGAATACACAGTTGTAGAGTAAGTGTCAGTGCTGTGTCTCTATTGGCACTGTTAAGAATGGTTAATTTAACCAGTAATATTATAACTGAGGGTTTGCATATCTAGCATACACAGCAGAACTACTGCCTTAATTTTAAAATATCATGTTCAGTTACAAAAAAATTAACATTCAGCAGAATGCCATATCATGTGTATTCAGTTCCACTCAACAGTCAGTTTAATTTGGAGACACTATCTTATCAGCTATAGCAACAGAGGGTAACTAATTTATCATAGTGGTTTCACCACTGATGAATTATCTGTATATTCCTGCTGGTATTTTTTGCATATTTGCAAATGATAAAGTAATGAGTTCAGGAGGCAGGACAGCAAACAGAGAGATAAACAGACTGTTACAGGGTGACATAAAAGCGGACCGCACTGTCTCGCTAGCTAAGCTTGCTTTACTAGCAAAGCAGTTGGCAAGCCAGACTTGTGCACCACTAACATGGGTTCGAATCCCGGATCGGCCCAGTATTTTCCACTGATTATTAGTCTTTGTAACAAAATGGGGGCTCATCCAACGTGACGGTAAACTTTGTGGCCCAGGGAATAAGCTCACCAAAGTGCGACTCCTGGAATAATTAGCCTTGTTCTGATTGCAGAACACTCTTAGGAGGGGTAGTGTTACGGGGTGACATAAAAGCGGACCAAACTGTCTCGCTGGTGAAGCTTGCTTTTCTAGTGGATAGGTTGGTATGCCGGACTTGTGCCCTACCCACATGGGTTTGAATCCCGGATGGGCCCAGTATTTTCCCCTGAGCATTTGTCTTTTTAACAAGACAAACATGGGGGAAACATAACCTCTAACCAGGGCAAGAGAGTGCATTCTCATATGTATAGATTCATGTGTCTTTGTCATTGATTTGTATAAAGATGGTATATGGTACAGAAGTTTTATATCTAATCTTGCTTTAGGGAGACTGAGGAAGAGGGAGCAGATGCAGGTACTGATGGAGACCATCCTCCAGATAACAGAAATGAACCTTCAGGTACTGAGAGAGTGTCAGGATTAACCACAGGTCCTCGATATTCAGGGGTCACACCACCTAGTGTTAAAGGTCAAATACCATCAGCCCAAACTACCTGGGGTGAACCTGCTCAGACCAGAACCCATGGCAACCATAACAGCAGTCATGTGATTCCACAGCCCAGAGCCCTTGGTAACCATAGCAACCATCACATGGTTAATGCAGCAGAGCATGGAACCGCACCCAAGATGGTGTCCAGCGATGAGAGAGTGCAGAATTCATCAGAATGTTCAGAGCATCAGCAGCAGTGGCAGCAGTTAGTCCTGAGAGGTTGTGGAGCAGTTCAGCAGCCTGATCAACATCGGGCAGCAGCACCAACAGAAACAAACCAGCCAGAGGACTTATTAAGTAGTTCAGTCACTGCCCATTCAGTTCAAGATGATGGCCCTACTGAGTGCACCACTATAAATCTGAGAACTCCATATACAGAGAACTGTGCCATGCCTCAAACACCAGCATCTCCAATACAGCAGATGGCCATGGCTGAAATAGGCAGACCGGGAGTCTGTGCAGCACTGGTTACCAGCTCATCAGTGCTGTATCCTCAGCCATCAAACACAACATCCCCGGCTCCAAGCTGCTCTCTTGTCAGCACACAGGTACAGGTGTCTCCTATGGAGAGTCTATATTTGACGTTACACTCGCCGAGTTCTGAAACACGTACAAGTCCAACCGTGCCAATACACACAGTGCCACAGGTCCAGTCACCTCTCATGCAGGGGACAGGGAACGAGTGTTCAAACCAAAGTGGGCAGATCCTTCGTGAGAACAACTGGCAGCAAAATGTGACAGCACCTAACCAGTTCATTTCTCAACCATCATTCAGTAGCAGTGAAAGTATGTCACAAGGTCTCATGCATCAAAATCAGTTTTTGCCAAGGCCCCCACCAAGACTGCATTCAGTCACTGGACAAGGCGCTGGTGTAGGAGACTTAAAGCATGTACCATTAGTTCCTAGCTTTGATGCTATAAATTCCAATTTGAATAGGGACAGTAGTATCATTTCATCCAATCAAGGATTAACAAGTGAACCATCAGAATCCAGAGTGCCCAGTGAAGCTATGTATGGGGGGAATTCCTACCAAGGTGTCATCCAGCCAGGAGTGGAGACTTCTCCCACAGGGGGAGCCACTGGGGAGGTCACAGCCAGAGGTCAAGGTCATAAACCTCAGTCATGTGTCTCACAAACTAGTGAAAGTGAATCACCAGAGGTGCCAATGATTCCTCATTTTGAGGAGCTTGGTTCACATATCCAGTCTCTGTCTCTTGGGAGCAGTGAGCCTCCATCAAGTCAGTAGTTTTGTAAATATTTTGGTATAATCTTTGACAAAGCGTAACATTTTTTTTTCTTTTTTAGTTTACTTTTTCAATTAAAGGTAAAAACTATGAATATTAGTGTCATCTATTGTTCATGTCTCTAAAGATGTTTTTTTTAAGAGCTTTTCATTAGAATTAAAGTATTTTCATACTTAAAATGATCAGGTTATTAAAGGTCTCTACAAAAGTGTACTTACTTGTTCCAGACATCATGTTTACAGTAAATTAAAAAAAAACAAAAGATACCAAAGTACCTTTAAACAAGGCAGCTAAAGTTAAGTTCAATTATTTAACTTTTGAAACTGATTAGTCAAACGAAAACTTTGAAGCTGATGCCATGTGAGCACAATACTAGGGAGCCACACCATGTAGCTGTTTCTTTTTTTTTAAAGTACAGATGGCTGCAAAGCATAATATTTTTTGGCCATACTTTTACCTGGTCACTTTGCTTAAAGCCTGCTTCTTAAGTTTGTAGAGTTATGAGCTTTAATTTTTTTCTAGTGATGGGGCAAACAAATTAATTGAAAGTCAGTCTATTTCTTTTTTTCAATTCCAAATTTCACTTGATTACCTAAGACATATATCAATAAAACCAAAGAATGGCTACCTGAACTGAACTTAATGAACTAATGTATGTAGGGTTGTCCTATACACTGCAGAATACCCCAGAATACTGCCTAAATACTGCTTAAATTGTCAAAATACCCTATAATTAAAGACCATTGAGGCTTATATGATACGTTTAACCATTTCTAGTAAAGGGAATGGCTCAATCAGAAATTTAAATTTAAAATTCTGATTGAGCCCATTCATCTGTTGAAAACAATTAATTATTGGCTTAAATGTTTTATTTAAACCTCGAAGGTCTTTGATAATCAGGTAATTTGACAATGTAAGTGGTATTTAGGCAGTATTCTGGGGTATTCCACGGAATTCGTGGTTTAGGATGACTGATGTATGTAGGCTATATGATACACCGCTGCACTAAATAAGTCTTGTTCCACAGATTCACAGCTCCTTTTTTTTTTGTCTTTTACTTTTTTTTTGTCTATGGTGAGGTTTCTATGGCACAAATTACCTAAAAGAATTATTAAAGGTATGAAAAATGGAATAAATTTTGTGCTGATTATACACGCCCTTTCAAGAACTGTGGCAATTTGAACTTTGTATTTTCTAGACAACCTTGCAAAATTCCACAGTCTGGTATTGTGTTTGATTGGTAAACTTGAAAAAAAAAGAGTAAAAATTTTGCTCGCTTGCACCAAATTTTTGTTCCCAAATAACGTAGAACAATAATTTTTTTTCTGTGGCCTTATTATGTTGTTTATACTTATGGTAAGATGAGATAGAACATAAGGTAATTTTAGTTGGAAGCAGAAAGAAGTTGTACTGTTTATACCATATATAGTTGCACATGGTTAAAGCTGAGGTTAAGCTTAAAAGCTCTCCACTGTTCATATATTTATGTAAATAAGGTGTTGTAAATGACAAATGATTGCTTATAAAGCAATTAGCCTTTACTGTATAGCCTTTATCGTTTGGTGGTTTATTTAAACTGCTTCCATAAAAGTTAATAGCTTTAACCTATTCAGCAAAAAAAGTTGTTATTTTCATGCTTTTCCCTGATCATATGACATTTTTATCAAAACATACAAAAAAAGTTAAAAAATAAAATACTGCCTGCCCGCACTGTTATCTGAAAAAAAAGTGCCTGAGAACCATACCTTTTTTTTGGCTTAATGCTGAAATATTGTGGTAACAGATATAGCACTGATGAAGCTTTGGCCTTTACAACATAAACTAACATGACTGAAAGGAGGCCTAGCTATGAAGCCAGGATATAGCTATAGATTAAACAAGCTGAGCATATGAATTACCTGTGGTTTATATTGAGATATGGTTGAGCCATATGATGCTTAAAATCTCTGGCTTTCACTGCTTAGAAGACCACTTACTAAATTGACAGTCACAGGAGTACCTTATATATGGCCATATATATCTGATGACAAGTAAATTGCAGTTTTATTTTCAATACTCAATGTATCCATTCACACATAGTAAATATTGGTAAAGATTAGTGAATATTTTGTAAGCTATATTATGTAAATTTTTATAAAAAGCACCAAAATTTGTCTGAAATCTAAAATTAATCTGAACAGTCAAGAGTTTATAAATATTGAGTCTTATAACAAAACCATTATTGTATAGATCTTATAGCTTCTGGAATAATGCAGGAACATGTTGGTGCATTGCTTTTGGCTGAAAGCAGAGGCAAAGATTTGTAATATAGCTGCATGCTTACATTCCACAAATGGTTAGTGTTTTGTTTATTGTTTGTTCTTTTTTATATGTGTTAATGGCTCACACAATTAAAAACATGTAAATTTTATTTTTTTTTTATTAAAAAAGTTATGATTGGGTCACCAAACATTGGAAATATGACCATAAAATGCATTTGTTGATGGTTTTGGAATTGTTTCTAAACACAAAACTCTTGGAGTTAAATACTTTGTGATACATTATTTTTTTTTTTCACTTCTAACCTTTAAGGCTTTCATAGAATGTTTCACTTAAATATTGAATATGTATATAATATGCATATCTGTGGGAATCATTATGATTTTAGCCAAGCATAATGAGAATTTGATATAAATGTGTGAACAACTTCTCTGGTGAATCATTTGCCCTGGTCAGTTACTACCGTTAGACACCTGCAGGTGTCACCACTGTATGTATCTTGTATGAGAGCTGGTCTTTAAGGGCATGAAATTAGGTCAGCAAACTTCTTAATTATTTGATAATGACATTCCTTTCACCAACACATGCACATTATTTTTGCAAACCTGTGAGCTTATGAGATGGTGCGGTGTCGTGCGTCGTGTGTCGTGCGTCGTCTGTACGTTAACCATAGCTATCTCAAAAACGGCAGGAGCTAGCATCGTCAAATTTTTTACAAATGATCAATCATCCAAAAAACTATATCGGATTCTGTTTATTTTTTTCTGAATGCATTTTCTTAGATTTTATAGGGAAAAAGCTTTAAAAATCTTCTTCTGCGAAAATGTCCAGCCAAATTGTCCAATATTTCACAGAAATGATCCCTGGAACAATCTTTCTCAAGTTTGTTCGAATTGTTCCAGTTCGGAGATTTTTGGCCGAGTTACAGGAGGTTGAACTTTGTTAATTGTGCAAAAAAGCATATTAAAATTTAAATCTCAGAAACGACTGGAGCTAACATCACCAAATTTTATGCCAATGTTGGTCACATAGGTCATATCTGAAATTGAGGTATTGGTGGCGCCACCTGCATTGGCCTTTTTTATATGGGGTCATCAGTGCCTGTATCACACTGAGGGCTACAAAAAACTTCTTCTCTGAAACCATATGGTCAAAATGTTTAATATCGCACAAATGATCCTAGGGTAGTGCTTTCTGAAGTTTGTTCAAATGGTCTCTTTTCAGTGACTTTTGGCTAAGTTATGGGAAGCTGAATTTAGTCATATGCCATAACAGCCCATTTAAGCTCAGTGGCTACAAAGATCTTCTTCTCAAAAACCACTGGGCCAAATTCTTAAATCTCACACGTTAATTATCCTCAGATGTTGATAATTCAAGTTTGTTCAAATGGTTTTGGTTCAGTGCTTTTTGGCTGAGTTATGGGAAGCTGAACTTAGCCAGTTTGCTGTATCTTCCTATGTTAGTTATAAACCTGCGAAACATTTTTTGACTGATGCCACTGAAGCCAGTTTGTTAAATATTTTACAAGAAAAGTCCCTAAAATAATTCATATAATAATTGTCATTTATGGTTCCACATGGATGAATTTTGGCTGAATCATGGAGATTGAATTGAGTCATTTTACCATATATGTTAACTATGTGATGCTGTTACATCTAGCCTGGCATCAGTTTATCAGCATCTATTACATCATGCCACTAGACATTTAGATTTCAGGTTATCTTTGGTTAATATTGACAGGAAAGTTTTTTTAAAAGCTTTTAAAAAATTTAGATCTATGATTTAAGTTATTCATCAAACCAGGCAATGTTACAATCATGGATATCCAGCTCTCTGTTGCTATATAAAGACAACTGTAGGTGGATTATAAATTTTTGGTATCCCTACTCAACTTCATTCAAGAATTTGCCATCAATGAGATATATCTGTATTATAATTTTACATTCAGTATGCATCCGTAATAATTTTACATATATTCCTGAATTCTTTTTAGCGAACCTGTGAGCTTATGCGATGGTGCAGCGTCGTCCGTCCGTCGTCAGCCGTCCGCTGTCCATGGCTGTAGGTCAGAAACTGTCGGAGCTAGCAGCTCCAAATTACATGTAAGAATTCGTCACATGTGAAACTTGGTGCCCTGGAGCTTATTTTTAGGTATCTGCATTAATTTAGATTTTATAGAGAAAAAGCTTAAAAACCTTTAAAAATCTTCTTCTCTGAAACTGTCCAGCCAAATTGTCCAATATTTCACAGAAATGATCCCTGGAACAATCTCTCTCAAGTTTGTTCGAATTGTTCCAGTTCGGAGATTTTTGGCCGAGTTACAGGAGGTTGAACTTAGTCATCTGTCCAAAAAAGCACACTAAAATTAAAATCTCAGAAACGGCTAGAGCTATAATGACCAAATTTGACACCAACGTTTGTCACATATGTCATATCTGATTTTGAGGTATTGGTGGCGCCACCTACATTGATGTGTTTTTTACAAGTGAAAATGTAATTTTAAACTCTTCTAGCTTATACACTGATTTATGATGAAACTGTTCAGCTGATTGGTTAAAACTTTACAAGAATTATTCTATGGTAGGGTTCTGCCAGTTTTATAAGAATAGATTGGGTAAATACAGTTTTGAAAAAGCATTGTAGCCAATTGAAAAAGGCTTTCTGTATTTGAAAACAGATTTGACTTCATGCAGCCAAGTCAAGAGGTCACTCAGTACAAACAGGTTGGGTCCAGACATCACCATGGCAACTGACCTGGCTCGGGGGGGGGGGGGGGGGGGTGTCTAGACGTCTAGACACAGCGTTTAGACGTCTGGACACAATGTTTAGATGCAGAATTCCCAGATTATTGGAACTATATCTTTCAACTGTTTGAAAAAACTTGGTTTGCATATTAAGCGAATCGGGTTTATCATCAGGTCACATGTGAACTGCTGCGCCTTCATTTTTGGTTGACCTCTGACCTTTCCTTGCTGCCCAGTGTCCATTTGTGCGTCTGTTTCCACACATAAACCCACATATCTCGGGAACCGTTTGACCGATCAGGCTAAAAATTTTGCACAAATGTAGCCCTTTGATAGCTTTATAACATACACTAAAAATGGTGGCGCCACCTGTAACCATTTTTGCACAGCATCCATCTGTTCATCTGCCTTGGGATAATATTACTCATATCTCAGCAGTGGTTTGACTTATCCACCTGAAATTTTGCAGTTTTATACCTCCTGGACAGGTTTCTCGATTTTATGACAGGTGTCGCCACCTACATTCACATTTACTTTGCAGACATCCAAGCTCATATCTCGGGAACCGTTTGACCGATTAGGCCAAAATTGTGCATGTGTATAGATCTCACATAGCTCCTCATCATAGGCAAAACTAGTGGTGCCACCTGCAACCATTTATGCACAGCGTCCATCTGTTCATCTGCCTTAGGTTAAAATCACTCATATCTCAGCAGTGGTTTGACTTTTACACTTGAAATTTTGCAGGTATTTTACATCCTTGACAGCTTTCTTGATTTTATGACAGGTGGCACCACCTACAATCACGGTTACTCTGCAGACATCCAAGCTCATATCTCGGAAACCGTTTGACCGATTGGGCCAAAAGTTTGCTTGTGTATAGATTTCACATAGCTCTTCATCATAGGCAAAACTGGTGGCGCCATCTGCAACCACTTATGCACAGCATCAATCTGTTCATCTGCCTTTGGATAATATCACTCATATCTCAGCAGTGGTTTGACTTATCCACCTGAAATTTTGCTGGTTTATACATCCTGGACAGCTTTCTCGATTTATGACAGGTGGCGCCACCTACATTCACGTTTACTCTGCAGACATCCAAGCTCATATCTCGGGAACCATTTGACTGATTGGGCAAAAAGTTTGCATGTGTATAGATCTCACATAGCTCTTCATCATAGGCAAAACTGGTGGCGCCATCTGCAACCACTTATGCACAGCGTCCATCTGTTCATCTGCCTTGGGATAAAATCGCTCATATCTCAGCAGTGGTTTGACTTATCCACCTGAAATTTTGCAGGTTTATACATCATGGACAGGTTTCTCGATTTTATGAAACGTGGCGCCACCTACATTCACATTTACTCTGCAGACATCCAAGCTCATATCTCAGGAAACGTTTGACCGATTAGGCCAAAATTTTGCATGTGTATAGATCTCACATAGCTCTTCATTATAGGCAAAACTGGTGGCGCCACCTGGAACCACTTATGCACAGCATCCATCTGTTGATCTGCCTTGGGATAAAATCACTCATATCTCAGCAGTGGTTTGACTTATCCACCTGAAATTTTGCAGGTTTATACATCCTGGACAATTTTCTCAATTTTATGACAGGTGGCACCACCTACATTCACGTTTAAGCTGCAGACATCCATGCTAATATGCAACACACCACGCTCTATTCCCCTTGCCAC
Source organism: Sipunculus nudus (assembly GCA_026874595.1). Classification (NCBI taxonomy): domain Eukaryota; kingdom Metazoa; phylum Annelida; class Sipuncula; order Golfingiida; family Sipunculidae; genus Sipunculus; species Sipunculus nudus. Next base: position 61,931,429 of record CM049313.1, read on the forward strand.
TTAATCCATGCCTCACTTCAGCCGTCCCACTCTGATTTCTGCGGATACACATAGTGGCTTATCAACTACCCATATTCTGGTTTTAAAATGTCCTAGTCCGAAACTTGCAGGTCAGAAACGTCCATTTTGCTGAAATCATAATGACTAAGGTAGATATGCAGGACTTAGGAGGATCAATATTAAATTTTAAAATAAACCTCCATTCATACTCCTAAACTTTGCACAGGTTCGCATTAGGCCTGTAGGCCTTGTTTATAAAAAATCAGCTGAAAAGCATTTTGTTTTTGGAAAATAAATTTCAAAGTTATTTCAAGTAGGGACCACTTTTGTGTACAGATGGCAGCACTTGGTTAACCATTGGCAGATTGCCAGTGTCTTGATGTTGGCCATTAGCCAAGATGATGTCAGCTCTATAAACAGTTTTGGGACAGTGGCAGGATTGGAGGAAAGTGCAGCCAGGTATAGGTCAAGAGTTCAATCAGTGCAGTAGCTGCATTCTATTTATAGCTTTGGCAGACTGCTCACTGCATCATATTTGGCACCAAAGTTCAGCCTGAATCTATTTATAGCTTTGGCAGACTGCCAGCTGTGTCAGATTATGCAACATTTCAAGAGTTCACTCAGTGCAGCCAGGTACAGGTCAAAAGTTCACTCAGTCTAGCCAGGTGCAGGTCAAGAGTTCACTCAGTGCAGTAGCTTGAGGCAGCAATTAGTCACAGGTCACTCAGGGGCAACTGCCTTACTCACCTAAGCCTTGTCAGCCTAGTGCATCAAACTCTGGGGAAGTTTGATGTATTGGCCTAATATTTTGACTTGTCTATGTGTCTTTGATGGCTTTCTTGCTCACAAGAGAGGTGTCGCCACCTACAATGACTTTTGCCCAGTGTGTGTCCCTGTTTTTTTCTCAGGAGTAGTTTGATATGTCAGTCTAAAATTGGGCACATGTATTTATCTCTGATAGCTTCGTTGTATACAAGACTGGTGTTGCCAGCTACAATCATTTTTGTGTTGTGTGCACCCATGCCAGAATTTCAGCAGTGATGTTTGTGTAATTGTTTCATATTCAAAATGTTTAGTACTTGCATTGTTCATATACATGAAAAGTAATGGTCCACCATTGAAGCATTATACCTGGTGTATTTCCCAATGCACAGGTTCGCATTAGGCCTGTAGGCCTTGTTTATATAAATGTTATTTCATTATGGAGGAACTAAGGAAGCAGTTTACCAGAAAGATATACTTGAATGTACATAAAAGCAAATTTGTCCAGTTACACAGATGAAATGTTCTCTTCATAGAATTGTTCCCTTATTTACATGTATATTTTTGTAACTGATCCTTCAGGTAAGTGGTAATAGTGAAAATTTAAAGATAAAATATTCATCATTTATAATAAATTTGTTCAATGAAATTTCAGGTAATTAAAACTGAACAATGGAGGCTCCATGGTTACAAACCTAAAGGTAGCTTTTGCTCAGTAGGGTCCAGTGACCAAAAACTGTTTTTGTACCTTGTGACTGTGTAACTGAATACCATGCCTTCAACATCTTACTTTCTGTTTCACTATAAAATAAAAGTGAGTGGCCATGTAAAAACTTCAAGCATAATACAGTTGGATTAGCAGAGTTGGGTTCAGTGTTAGTACTGAATCATAAATGTATTTATATTGGTGATTTACTATTTTTAATTGTATTGAATGGGATAGATTTAAAAACTAAATAAAACTGACCAATATTCCTCTTTTGACAATAAAAATAGAATAAAGCTTATTGACAAATGGAAGATGCTCCAGTTTTCATGTTTACATAAACAATATCCGTTTAATTTTGAAGCAGTGCTACAGGACCCAGTATCTTCCACAAGTCATTGTCCGGCTGATAACCAGTGACTGTTATTACAGATGTATTATTTGTTGGCACAAACAGCGAAATTTTGACATTTGCATTTCCAGTTAACCCTCTAGAAAACCACTATTACAATAATATTTAATTATCAGTTTTTAGCTAAGCTGACTTTTGGTCATCTGAGCTTTGGTCGTGATCCATTGCCCATCATCTGTCCGTCCGGATGTCAGTCCGTAACACTGGCACGTTTCAACACCATTAGACCTATGAAACTGAAATTTGGCATACTATTAGATGTCCCCAAAATCTCCTACCATGCGGGAAATTGGGTCCATAGGACTTTGTTCCTTCGAGATATTAAGGAAAGACCTCAATTTTTTATTAGCTCAGCTGACTATAAGTCATCTGAGCTATAGTCGTGGTCCATTGTCCGTCGTCCGTCCGTCTGTCCGTCCGTCCGTCCGTCCGTCCGTCCGTCCGTCCGTCCGTCCGTCCGTAGATGTGGCACGTTTTGAAACCGTAAGACCTAGGAATCCAAAATTCAGCATAATGTTAGATGTCCCCAAGATCTCCTACCAAGCCGAAAACTGGGTCTTTGCGACTTCGTTCCTTTGAGAAATTAAGGAAAAACCTCAATTTTTTATTAAAATCCTATTTTCACACTTCAGGACTGCCTAATATCAAAACCACACATCTGTTTTTCCTCATATTTACCATAAATAATCCTCTATATGGTTCCTATGTACATGCCAGAAATTGGGTCTGTATTATATAATTTAAAAAAGTTATGGGCCCAAACATAATGCATTTTGTAAATAATCAGGAAAAAAATTTGATCACTTAACACAAAACTTGTTAAAGCTTAGCACTTTTTTTCCAGTAATATAACTTTTATTAATCAAAATTAAATTGTATACCCAAAATTTGATCAAAATCTTTTAAATTTTTTGAAATATTAGCAAAAATAAAAAATTGGTACCTTAAACTTTGCCCAACTTTGACCATGGCACGTTTTTTTTCTGTAACTGCTGTGGATTTAATTTTCAAAGCATGTTTTTGTTAGCATTTCAACTGTTAACATCTAAAATTTGAAACCAGTTGATCAAAAACTGTAGATTTTATTCAAGTTTTCAAGCACCATGTCACATATTGTTTACATCAACCTAGTGTTATGCAGTTTGCTAGAGCTCAGCTCCCCAGCTTCAGCTCTAAGTTCCTTAAATTAGGCATACAGTAAGATGTCTCCAAATCCCCTACCATGCCAAGAATTTGGTCACCAGAACTTAATTCCTTCGAGATATTAATGAAAAACTTCATTTTTTTCATTAAAAACCCTTTGTTACACTTCAGGACTGCCTAGTATCAAAACCACTGATCTGACTTTGATCATATATAATATACATATTTTTCTATACATTCGCTGTGCACATGCCAGAAATGATGTCAGTATTGCGTAATTGTTTTAAGTTATGTGCCCAAACAAAATTGACTTTGTAAAAAATCAGGAAAAATATTTACTCAGGTTTCATGAAAATTATTGAAGCTAGAGAATTTTTTTTAAGTATATAACTTTGTTTAATTAAGATTCAATTGTATACCCAAAATTAGATCTGTATTTTGTAAATTTTATAAGTTATTAGCATAAACATAAAATCAGTACCTGAAATTTTACCCAACTTTGACCATGGCACATTTTTTCCCTGTGAGTACTGTTGATTTAATTTTCTCAGAATGTAAACATAAGTATTTAATGTGTTTAAATCTGAAATTTGAAACTAAAAGGTTGAAAATTAGGCTAGTTATTGAATTTTATCTTGAGGGTCTATTGTAGTCACTTGCTTTGTTCCAGATGCAGGTAGGCCACTCCAGGTCACTGGAAGTCAGCTATGCCAGGGTTCCTGATTTGTTTCAGTCACTGGGGGAGATCCCCTGCTGTGACAGGTGTACAATTGTTCTCATATCACACCCCCTCCCCCCCCCCCCCCCCCCCCCCATGAATATATAAATATACATTTGTATGCATGATGTGGTGTTACATGACAAGATTGAGATTTATGATGATGCAATTTAGAATTATGAATCAACGTTTATATTCAGAAATTTATGTTATATTGGAAATGTATACAAATTAAACTTAAATTAAAAAAAAAGGATCTAATACAAACATGTGTTCATTATTTTCGAGCCTCAGCAGAATTGGAGATCAGGCTTTGTTTGCCCTGAATGTTTATGCAAAAGTGTTGTTAATCCCATCTCCCCCCCCCCCCCCCCCCCCCGGCTGTCATTGATCCTTAGCACCTCATCGTCACCTGTGCACTGGGACATTAGTTAATATTGCAAATGTGTACAATTTTTTCAATTTGAAAGATAATTGGATTAGAAAAAATTAAGATCTAATATTGAAACATATTCTTGCCCCAGGAGAATGGAACATAAAGTGATCAGCTCTTGTCTGTCCATCATCTCTCAATTATCATTAAATATATATACTAATTATGAAATTTTTCCTTTAAGCACTGTTGAAATAACTTTCATATGCTGTATGTGTATGGATTTAAGCCATTAAAGTCTGAAATTTGAAAGCAACTTATGTATTCAGATGTGTAATATTGCAGATGAAAAACTTTAAAATATTAAAATATATTATCAGCTTTGTTTGTCTAACAGTCTGTCTGTCCTTTTTTAAATATTATGTAATTGTGAATGGACTATTTAATCCTGTAAGTATTGTTGAATTAAATGGAAATCCTATATGTATATACACTATGTTAATACAGATATGTTGTAACTCCCATCATTCCAGCCCTCCCCCCCCCCCCCCAACCACCACCACCAGGTTCTTGCATCTGGGGACTGGAGACATCAGTTATATTTCAACTGTATACATTTTATAAAATAAAAATGCATATATTTAATAATATATATTATGTAAAATAGATCCAATTGAGCAAATGTGTAAACTACTGAACTGTCAACAAACTATCAAAAAGCCAGCCAATGATCATGGTAATAATATACATCTTATGTTCACAAACTGCTCACATGCTTCAATTTTGACATTAGAGAATGCATGGTTTGGTCACAAAATATTATTTGCAACAATTTCTCACTCATCAATACAAACCAATCATGTCAACCAGCCATGGCATATATTACCTTTTCATCTTAGACTTGATCTCCATTATTATTTTAGATTTTTACCTTCAAGGCCAACTTCAGCTGAGCACAGTGACCCATATTTATAGCACCATGTCTTGAATGTTTACATCAAGTCATTGGTTAACAGTGTTCCAGGCTGTTACATAACACCTTCACTCCTTGCCTACTGCTTCTGTGAGATTCTGGGTCAGGCTGGGTCAGGCAGTAATTACCAGAGAGCCTTTCTCCTCTCTCTTTCCCTTTCTCTCTTTCTAGCTCTCTTTCTCTCTCTCTCTTTCTCTCTCTCTCACCCCTATGCCTCCCTTCCTCCCTCCACCCCATTATGTTGACAGGTACTATAAACCTAATTTATTAGATATATATGTTGATGCAATTAAGAAATGTGAATCAACTGAAATATTCACATATATGTTATACTCTAAATGTATAGTTACATTTTCAAACCTGGAAAAAAATGATGTTATAAAAAAGGGAATTTATGTAAAAATTGTTCATAATTTCCTGGCTCAGAAGAATGGGAATTAAAATTATTTGCTTTGTTTCTCTAGCTTTCTTGCCTGTTTTAAATATTTAATAATTATGAATAAACTTTTTTTTCCTGTAAGCTCTGATTAATTAAATTTCATATCCTGTACGTATATGCAAGGGTATTGTAACTCCCATCATCCCCTTCCCCCACCCCTCTAAGTCCTTGCTCCTTCGCACTGTCAACAATAGTGTTATTGCTATAGCATAAAATTGAATAATTTGAAGAAAATATATACAGAGATTCTGTGAGTGTCTGGGTCAGGCTGGGTCAGGCAGTAATTACCAGAGAGCCTTTCTCCTCTCTCTTTCCCTTTCTCTCTTTCTAGCTCTCTTTCTCTCTCTCTCTTTCTCTCTCTCTCACCCCTATGCCTTCCTTCCTCCCTCCACCCCATTATGTTGACAGGTACTATAAACCTAATTTATTAGATATATATGTTGATGCAATTAAGAAATGTGAATCAACTGAAATATTCACATATATTTGTTATACTCTAAATGTAAAGTTACATTTTCAAACCTGGAAAAAAATGATGTTATAAAAAAGGGAATTTATGTAAAAATTGTTCATAATTTCCTGGCTCAGAAGAATGGGAATTAAAATTATTTGCTTTGTTTCTCTAGCTTTCTTGCCTGTTTTAAATATTTAATAATTATGAATAAACTTTTTTTTCCTGTAAGCTCTGATTAATTAAATTTCATATCCTGTACGTATATGCAAGGGTATTGTAACTCCCACCATCCCCTTCCCCCACCCCACTAAGTCCTTGCTCCTTCGCACTGTCAACAATAGTGCTATTGCTATAGCATAAAATTTAATAATTTGAAGAAAATATATACAGAGAGACAGAGGCGTTGTAACTCCCATCGTAACCCCCCCCCCCCCTCCATCAAGTCCTTCCGCCTGGGGAGTGGGGATTTTATAGCAACTGTATACATATCATAAAATAGAAAAAACAGTTTAATTAAAGTTTAAATTTAAAAAATTGGATCTCATTAGACAAATATGTAAAAAGTTGAACTGTCAACAGCCTGTCAAAAAGGTATCCAATGAAAGCGCAAGGTCAGATCTTAAAATATTATTTGCAACAATTTCTTCAATCATATCAACCAACCATAGCCTAGATTACCTCTTTCTCTCAGACTTTATCTACATTTCATAATATTTTAGATTTTAACCTTCCAGGTGTTTAAGTACTGTTGAATGCTCCCTCCCTCTCTCTCTATCTCCTTTTCTCTCTACATCCAACCCTCCTTGCTGCCCACACTGTTTCCTTCTCCGAACCCCATCCCAATGTCAGCCTCAGTAAACGAGAACAAGTTGAATCAGATTTTCATATTTTTATATATTGTATAACTGTTTGTTGCCTATGTACGTGCCAGAAATTATGTCAATATTGTGTAATATGTAGATGTGGTGGGCATCAATATAATGTACCTTGTCAAGACCTAAGAGATATCATGTCATACAGTCACAATTCATAAATCCACTCTTCAGCATAGTTAATAATAACATTATATATGTCAAATTGAAATCTTGCGGACTTCTATACAATATAGATCCTTCAACAAATAGCCTTATCATCATTCTACCACTGCTTAGTGTACTGTCATTGCATTCATATTTGCTCAAATATATTGCTATTTTCAACAGCTCCCAAATAAATAAAAAATAAACCACTATATAGCCAAATAGGTCCATGATATTCATAAGGTTTGTCGACTAAATATAGTATCACAATGGTGATACATTTATAGTTCAATCATGATCAGCTGAGCGTCGTGACCCATAGGTCCCTTGTTAAAAATCTATTTTCACACTTCAGGACTGCCTAATATCAAAACCACTCAACTGGTTTTCTTTAAAAAATGAGGATCTAATGCAAACATTCATTGAGTATTTTCTGCCTCAGTAGAGTGGGAATTAAAGTGATTTGCTTTGTTTTTCTATCTCTCTGTCCTTATTACAGACTTATCAGAAATGATCAAATAGCTGTCAGAGGAACAACAAACAAAAGACCACCTCATGGTTTAGTCATTTATATACATGAACAGCTTAGTCCCCATGTAACCCTTCAACACCACACAACACCAGATTTTGAGTCATCTCTTCTCTATATTCACACTCAGACCCAGTCACTTCAGATTGTTTTCCTCTATAGGAACCTGTATGTCCCATCAGTAACTTCTTCTCTGAACTCCAAGTTTTAGTCTCTCAAGTTGACCTTACCCTGCTTATAGTGATCATGGACAATTTCAATATTGACATTTCTAATATAATATATAACACCAAACTGACACAATTTTGTCTTTACTAACTGTTAAAATGCTTCAGTTTCAACATGAGAAAACACATGGTCAGATCACAAGATATTATTAGCAACAATCCCCCATTCTTCAATTCAGATCAAACATGGCAACTTCTCAAAGCTTAATCTACCATTTCTTCTCTATAGATACTTTTTGAGACATTCTGTTTCCTCTACCATTCAGTAACAGCTGCTTCCCAAAACATAACAGTTTTCTACTATTCCATAATTATTTTGATTTATTTAATGTGTATTTTTATACTAACAAATCTCCACTTCCATCCTCTGCAATTTACAACATCTGGTCATTCCCAATGCAATATTTTAGACACGCATTCTTGTACATATTTCAATTACTGATACTTCGATATTACGATTCCGCTCAACTACATAATTAATACAAAAAATTACATCTGTCAAAATGAAATCTTACAGACCTACATGCAACAATGGTGATACAATTATATCTGCCACATTCAGCTGAGTGTCATGACCAATGGGTCCCTTGTTTAACTGCCATGTCTTTATTGAAATAGTATTTAACATGGTTTTGTGCTGTTTTGTTTACAAACCTTTTATTGAATATTAGTGTTAACTACTAAGACTATATAGTACATGTGATGTGTTTGGCTAAAGAGACCTTTTGTTGTGTACTCTAACCAGTCCTGAATATCATACATGTTAATGTAATATCATGATTGAGCCAGTTCTAGGCACCTTCTGTATAGGATTTGTATAGCTTGAATGCTTCATTATAGACTATAAATGTACTGTACAACAAGAATGTTTATCACTGCATAAATAGGACAGAAATTCCAAATGAAGATCAAAAGTTAAGATTGATCCAGAAAAATCCTAAAGAATTGCAACTAAAGAGCCCTTAATTCCAGATGTGTAGGACATAAGCCCACATTAACTCAAGCCCCTCAAGCAAAAGCCCATGTGCACCCGAAAAAATGCACTGTAGGACAAAAGCCCATCTGCATATAAATGACATGTAACATGTTAATATGAATGACTGACTGTCCATATAAAGCAGTTTTCACAAAAAGTTATTAACCATGAAGAACAGATAGTTTGTAAAATTATTTCAGCAGATAACATTTTGGATGAGGGTTTAGTTTCTGTGCATTTGTCTCACTGCCATCAGAAAGTCAGATTTGATATTAATATTCTATATATTATGTACCTTCTGGTGTTTGCATCTTCAATCCTTGTGTGTTCTTGTATATATATGCATACACAAGTTGCAATTTGCTTCTGTTATAGTTTGTATACTAGTATATGTGTGCCTTTTCAAAGGAGGATTTGAAGGTTACTTATTCTTAATAAAATATCAACATGATATTTATTGTGATTGTTTTAATTCAAGACATGACTCAGGGTTGGACATTTTAATGGAGACAATTGCATTGAGAACTCAATAAAAAAATAAAGAGTTTCAGTACATAGTACTTAAAGGGACATAATCAGGAGCAATACTATGCCTATTCTTTCACACCATCAGTTCAGTTTTGCTTTATACAACAGTTTCTCACAAAACCATCCCAGCACACAGCCATAGAACCTCGCACACGGCTGTTTAACACCTTGTTATGGCTCTGCGTGTTGGTAAACAGTCCACGTGTGTCTGTTTACCATAACAAGGCCACGTGACCGGAGGTCCGAATTTGAGCCTAAACACGTGATGTTTTAGCCAGCAGAAACGTGAATTACAATTTTTTTGCCAAGTCAGCCGAGGCGTCTCCTGATTTAAACGTGTTATGGCTCCGGGATGCACACGCCCCACGCGCTGTGTATATGTTGACACCTGTGATCGCGCCCTATACATTGTTTTTAACACTCGTTCACCGGAGTAGGCAAAAGGTTTCAAGGTAATATTTTGGAAGGTACATATTTATTTTAAAGGGAAGAAGCTATTTGTCGTGTTAATTCAAAATGCTTTATAGGTGATTGGGCCCCTTTAATATTCCACACAACAATATACTGTGAATTTATGTTCGCTAGGGCATCAGATTTGCATTCTTCAGAAACAGAAATGAAACCTTTATGAATAAGACTGCCCTTCAACAGAGCTGATCAGTCATTTATGCATATACTCCTTGGCATCCCATGTATATTTATGTATCACATTAAGTGTCCAATGTTGAAAGACAAAAGTTGGTTATAACACCTGTGATGTATCTGGTGACCTCTGACCTCATTTAATATGAGTGAATTTTGATGAGAATGTTATTCAGGTGAGAAACTAATGGTAAATATGTATAATGAGTTTCATGAAATCTATAGGATTTTTGGTAAGTCACCATGGTGCTTCTGAAGTGCATTGACCTCTGACTTCATTAAATATGCATGAATTTTGCTGGAAATCAAACTTGGGCAAGACATTTTACTGATTAACATTTTGATGAGTTTGAACTAAATCTTTCATATTCTTCATAAGTTATCGTGGCAACACAACAAAGTAGCCCAGTGACACGTGACCTTATTCAATATATGTGCATGTTGCTGATAATCGAACTTGGGCGAGTTAATCTGTAAATACGTTCTTATGGTGAGTTTCGTAAAAATCATCAAAGCCCTGGTAAGTTTTCGAAGTGACACTTAAAAGCTAACAGACGGAGAGATGGTTGGTATACCATAATACTCCTATCATATGACAAGCATATAATAAATAATTGTGTATCATTTATGTTAACTGTAAATGAAATATTGATATAATTAATGTAATAGCTGTTTCATAATACTTGTCAATATTGGATGTCCATCCTTGTCCAGCTTACAACAAAATAATTTATTTCAAAGTTCCTGGAATGTGAGGTCATGAAAATGAATCTCTCCTGAAAGACTGAGAATGGAAAAATCATGAAAATTTAAACTCACAAAAATAAAGCCAACCACAGTATTTTGAAAACTCCACTGACCTGACAAAGGATCATCTTGTCCATTCTCTGTACCTTAGGTATATTCTTAATTAACGAAGTACCAATTCTACATAAAATAGACTTCTTTAAATTTTAATATTTAAACTTTAAATGTTGAATGTGCTTCTTATTTCACATTGTTTTATATTTTAACCTACAGCCACCTTAGAGACTCTGAACTTGACTGGCACAGTCATGAATTAGTTATGACTTAATTGTTGCTTCTGACAGAGAAATCAAACGTTCATGCGTTGTATCGCACTTAGTATCAGTACTGCCATCTTGCAGCAACTCCTATAACTAATTTTTCACTATCTGACCCTCTTAGCGCCACACATCACCGCCTCGCTGAACTAAGGTCTTTTCCAGTGACATCAGCAGTGGTTTTTCCCAGAATCTTTTTCAAAACCACCATGGTTCATTCAGTCATGGCCTATACCGGGCTTCCAATTGGCTAACAATATTCCCATTTAATTTGCCTTAATATTTTAGGCCATCGCATATGTGGAGTTTGGCGAGACTTTAAAACACTATAACCCTCAGCCTCATTGTTAAAGTTTATCGGACCACCACTCTTGAGAGTATGCCTAACAAACCCTGGGTCAGCCAATCAGCGCGAGATATTCAGGTGCACACGAGATGAGCGCAGTCAGAATGTACAGGCTGACTGAAACGATCACAATTCGCAATTTGGCATTTAATACACTGGTTAAGACAAATGCTGCCAGCTGCTCGTGTCATCTCGGCAGAGGGAATTTTACTGAACCTGTTGATACAAAATTGTTGCAATAGTGTCTACAATATGCACTTATATTTGGCCCATGAACCGTAATATTCGATCAGCAGAGATATATCATAGGACAAGAAGGCCATGGACTACCTGAATTCATGATTTCAGTGCAAATGTTGCCAAGCGGGTCGAGCTGTTGGACTGCTGTTGGCCTTCTCATAGCAATGAATGCCACTCACATGAGGCGTGATGGCCAGATATGCAAATACGGGGGAATCATCTGGTCCTCAAATATCCTTGTGACGCATTTATATGCAAATATCAGGGATTCACCATACGGATTTTACAGGGCTTTAGTGATAAGAGCTGGCACTGAGTTAAGTCTATCGGTACATGGAATCACGTTTTGTTTTAAGCATTTTATTAGTAAACGCAAATACTAAAGCCCAGGCAGGGCTACTCTGAACAAGTTTTTTTATTTTTGCTCTCAGCAGCTCTGAAGTCCAATGCAGTATTTAATTACACAGCTGTACTTTGTGTAATTACCTCTTTTTCTTAGGTAAAACAAGATAACAAAGGGTTCACCAAGGCATGTAAGAAGGCTACCAGATATTTAAAATTTGGAAACATGTTCTCTAAATTAAAATATAAACTTATAATCTGTCCAGTGAAACTGAGGAAATAATCTCAGAAGCTGAAAGTTAATCAACACAGGTAATTGGGCATATCCTGTAAAATGGGGAAAAAGAACCGACAGCCATATTCTTGAGGCTTCCCCACACTTCCACTGATTCTCTCTTCTGGCTCAGAATAAGAAATGAGAAAACCATAAATTGCTATTGATTAAATTTATTACACAAAATTTTGGTATATATATATATATATATATATATATATATATATATATATATATATATATATATATATATATATATATATACAGGATTACTATTAAAATATATGTATACTACAATTTTAATGTAGCTGCTGATTTTTCCCTCTTTTTCTTTTTGAGTTTGGTTTGTGCCTTTTTGCTCTGTATGTGTGATGTCACTTCCTCCTGGAGTTGATTGAAGAAGTTTGTAGATGATGTCAGTCCTGTCTTACTCGTCTTCATATCCTCCTAGTAACAGATGAACATGTATATGATATAAATAACTATTTATGTAATCCCATCCAGGCCATGCATTCACCAAATAGCAGGTAAAAATAAAATTACAGAGGTTATTATCAAAATAATCACAAGATAGCAGCAACAGAAAGCCTACACTTCATGAATGAGGTAGCAAGATAATAAAATAACAAGATAATAAAATAAAAAGATAATAAAATAAAGCAAACTTCATTTAAACAATAGATCTCATCATCATCATATGTTGAATGATTAGGAAGTCATGAGTATAAGATACATAAGATACAACAGATTATTCACATAGGCAGCTTCATGTCATATAGCCAGATTTGACACAGTTGCCATCCTGGCAACAATGCCTGTTCAGAAATAAATCTTTATGAAGAGAATTAAAGTCCAAATTTAACAGATGTTTCAATCAATAAGGCTTTGTAATTTTCTCTGGTAACTTTAAACATTTACCTTAATGACAGACACTGCTTTCCCTGATTGAGCTTACCTTAATGACAGACACTGCTTTCCCTGATTGAGCTTTCCTTAATGACAGACACTGCTTTCCCTGATTGAGCTTACCTTAATGACAGACACTGCTTTCCCTGATTGAACTTACCTAAATGACAGACACTGGTTCCCTGATTGAGCTTCCCTTAAAGACAGACACTGCTGTCCCTGATTGAACCTACCTTGATAAGAAACACAGCTTTCCTTGATTTCACTTACAAGGTTGACAGACACAGCTTTCCCTGATTGAACTTACCTTAATGACAGACACTGGTTCCCTGATTGAGCTTCCCTTAAAGACAGACACTGCTTTCCCTGATTGAACCTACCTTGATGAGAATCACAGCTTTCCTTGATTTCAGTACAAGTTTGACAGACACCGCTTTCCTTGATTTACCTTACCTTAATGACGGACATGGCTTTCCTTGATTTACCTTACCTTAATGACAACACTGTTTTCCCTGATTGAGCTTACCATAAAGACAGACACCGCTTTTTCTGATTGAGCTTACCTTAATGACAGACACTGCTTTCCTTGATTGAGCTTACCTTAATGACAGACACTGCTTTCCTTGATTGAGCTTACCTTAATGACAGACACTGCTTTCTCTGATTTAGCTAATGACAGACACTGCTTTCCCTGATTGAGCTTACCTTAATAACAGACACTGCTTTCCCTGATTGAGCTTACCTTAATGACAGACACTGCCTTCCTTGATTGAGCTTACCTTAATGACAGACACTGCTTTGCTTGATTTAGCTTCCCTTAAAGACAGACACTGCTTTCCCTGATTGAGCTTACCTTAATGACAGACACTGCTTTCCCTGATTTACTCTGCTGTTCCAGATCTTTCATGGCCTTCTGCTTTGCATATTTCTCTGCCAGTCCTGGGTTTGTCTTTTCAATGAGTTTTTGTTTTCTTTCCCTCTCCTGGTGCCGAGCCTTCTGACGTCCTTTCTTCTCCCGACGTTCCCGCTTTCTGTCTGTTGTTGATTTCTCTGTGTCTCCTTTCAGCTCTGCTTTATCTTTTTCCTGAAATAATAAAATAATGATTTATATATCTCCCTATTTTTCATTAGTAACAGCCTAATGGGACAATATCAATCCATTTTCATGAATATTTAATGAAGATTAAAGTTAGAAAAATATAAATCTTATGATTTCCTAAATAATACCTAAGCAAACTTTATAAATTCTGAATGAGCATGTATGATACTGAAATTTGAAGCATTCTAAGAATAATGAAACTTTGTGCTATTTTCTTTTGTGAATGATCTTCTTTGTGCCAACCTGGGTATTTAAACACTGAACATTTAAAACTTATTTCATTGCAATGTTGAAAGAAATTTTATTTCCTTTTGTAGTGATTACCCTGTTAAACTATAAACCACTTTATTATTACAGGTATTCTAATTATTAAACAAAACATAGGCCATGAATCAACAATAAACAATGCACTAATGATAAATGACAATATATACAATTAATTATGTCATATCTGTCCACACTGCTGTATGTTTAACATATGTTATTGTATACCTTAATCTCCTCTGGAGCCAGCATCGTGGCATCACTCATGCTGACTGGAGCCACTTCCTCCATGGCTATGGATGGCATGTTGTTAACGATCTTCACCTCAGGAGCAGCCTGGTAATAATACAATACAGGACGTGAGTGACAACATATTCTGAAAATAACATTTTCACATGCACATTCCACAAATTTTGTGCGAATGCACTGATTAACAAACAGCATGAATGCGAAAAGTAAATTCAAACAAGTTACAATTAAATATACAGCAAAATCTGCATAACATCAGATTTGTAAGGAAAAAACTATCTTTGATAATGGCATGTAAAAAAACTAACTACATAGGTATAACTTTACTCTTCAAATTCAATGCTATTACATTTTAAACTATCTATCTATCATGTAATGTTTATATTGCAGCACAATGCAATGGCAATGCAAGGACAGGCTGTCGGGCACACCATTATGAAAATATATTAAAACACATTTTGTCGAAAAATTGCTTTTGTTTAAAAAAGGCTTTAATTTACTACTTAAGTAAGAATTGAATCGAGAATTGAATAGAAGGTAGAAAATTGTTACTGAATCAACTGTAAGGCCCCTCAAAATTCACAGGCCTTTTACATATATTACCAATTTAGGTGTGAAATGGAAGTTGGATAAGGCATCGAGTTTCTCAAACAGGCTCTGCATGGACTTGCGGATTTCTTCATGTTTGGGATTCACCTCTTCTTCCTCCTCTTTCTGCAAAAAATTAATTAAAAATAATACTGTGTCTTATAATACTTCAATTCTCCTAATTACAGATATGAGCCATTGATTCATAACATATGTATGTATTATTTCGTGGAGTGTGCACTGTTAACAGCAAGCCTTATCAGAATAGGTGCTTGACAAGTCCACTGCTAATAAGTTAATTTGATGGGAAAATCATCAAGAAACTGAAGCACACATATTATGACTTTGCTGCAATATCAATGCCCAATGTTCCTTTAAGGAATTTAGTTTATGGGTGTCTGATTTTTAATGTATTTGCACAGTGATACATACATGTTGCAATTTTACAATCAAGGCCAATGAAAATCATGTGATGTTTTTGTCAAATTCCGTCACTTTCATTTATATTCCGGTTGGTAATGTAACAACTGAGATGAGCTTACTTGGGGTATCACTGATAGCACATTTACCTGAGCCTGCTTGAGGTATCACTGATAGTACATTTACCTGAGCCTGCTTGAGGTATCACTGATAGTACATTTACCTGAGCCTGCTTGAGGTATCACTGTTAGTACATTTACCTGAGCCTGCTTGAGGTATCACTGTTAGTACATTTACCTGAGCCTGCTTGAGGTATCACTGTTAGTACATTTACCTGAGCCTGCTTGAGGCATCACTGATAGTACATTTACCTGAGCCTGCTTGAGGTATCACTGATTGTACATTTACCTGAGCCTGCTTGAGGTATCACTGATAGTAGTACATTTACCTGAGCCTGCTTGAGGTATCACTGATAGCACATTTACCTGAGCCTGCTTGAGGTATCACTGATAGCACATTTACCTGAGCCTGCTTGAGGTATCACTGATAGTACATTTACCTGAGCCTGCTTGAGGTATCACTGTTAGTACATTTACCTGAGCCTGCTTGAGGTATCACTGATAGCACATTTACCTGAGCCTGCTTGAGGTAACAATGATATTACATTTATCTGAGCCCGCTTGAGGTATCACTGATAGCACATTTACCTGGGCCTGCTTGAGGTATCACTGATAGTACATTTACCTGAGCCTGCTTGAGGTATCACTGATAGTACATTCACCTGAGCCTGCTTGAGGTATCACTGTTGGTACATTTACCTGAGCCTGCTTGAGGTATCACTGATAGCACATTTACCTGAGCCTGCTTGAGGTATCACTGTTAGTACATTTACCTGAGCCTGCTTGTGGTATCACTGATAGCACATTTACCTGAGCCTGCTTGAGGTATCACTGTTAGTACATTTACCTGAGCCTGCTTGTGGTATCACTGATAGCACATTTACCTGAGCCTGCTTGAGGTATCACTGTTAGTACATTTACCTGAGCCTGCTTGAGGTATCACTGATTGTACTTTTACCTGAGCCTGCTTGAGGTATCACTGATAGTACATTACCTGAACCTGCTTGAGGTATCACTGATTGTACATTCACCTGAGCCTGCTTGAGGTATCACTGATTGTACATTTACCTGAACCTGCTTGAGGTATCACTGATAGTACATTACCTGAGCTTGCTTGAGGTATCACTGATAATACATTTACCTGAGTCTGCTTGGGGTATTACTGATAGTACATTTACCTGAGCCTGCTTGAGGTAACAATGATATTACATTTATCTGAGCCCGCTTGAGATATCACTGATAGTACATTTACCTGAGCCTGCTTGAGGTATCACTGATAGTACATTTACCTGAGCCTGCTTGAGGTATCACTGATAGTACATTTACCTGAGCCTGCTTGAGGTACTCCTGTTCATAAATTTGGCCCAGACTCTGTTTACTTTTCTCCTGATCCAGCACCAGGCGCTGCTTGTATTCATAAACATCCTCCTTTGGTTTGACTTTCCTTTCTACATCATCCCAGGCCTGAAACCAATCAGCAGTAAAAGACATAAAAACAATATAATAATTGCATCAAATACATAATGCTCACAACACTATTAATTTTGTTCAATTCAGCCTGATTTAATCAATATATAGAGACAGAGAGAAAGAATAAGCCAGACAGGTGAGAGGGCAGGAAAGAGAGAAAAAAAGATACATAGAAAGAGTAAAGGGGTAGGGGTGTAACATATGACAGAGGGAAAAAATAAAGAGATATAATGATTTCAAAGTACTATGCACACCAGAATCAGAGAAAGGCACACAAGAAGAGTGAGAGATTAAAACAAGAACACTGCAAATGTGCATAATATGCCCGTCGTGTATCTGGTGATTAAAATATTTGGTGCATTAAATATGCATGAATTTCAATGAGTAGGTTATTCAGGAGAGAAACTCTATTGGTAAATATGTATAATGAGTTTCATGAAAATCCATAGGTTTTTTGGTAGGTTACCAAGGTGCCTGTAAAGTGCAGTGACCTCTGACCTCATGAAATATGCATGGATTTGGTTGAAAATAAAACTTAGGCAAGATATTTTATTGATTATTAATTCGGATGAGCTTTATCATAATCCTCCATATTCTTAATAAGTTACTGCAGGGACACCAAAAAAGTTGCCTAGTGACCCATGACCTTATGAAATACAGTGGTTGTTGCCCATAATCACATTTGGGCGTGATAATCTGTTAAGTCTGGCAAGAAGTTATGGTGAGTTTCATGAAAATCCATCAAAGCCCAAGTAAGCAACACTTCAAGTTAACAGATGGACAGACAGATGGCTAGACGAACAGTGGATATACCATAATACTCCCATCATGATATGACAGGCATATAAAAAGCATCAGGATTACAAGTAAATGAGAAAGAAATGAGGGAGCAAATCTATAGACAGAGAGGTTCACATGTAAACACGGAAGAAATGGGCCAAAGTTATCAGAAGAGAATGAGAGAAGTAGTGCAAAGTAAAGGCAGATTTTGAAAATTCATGTTGCATGGAATTCCCTATAGCTATATGAAGACATCCTAAAGCTCCTAGAAGGTATCGTAGAGGGTGTAAGAATGAAAGGTACACAAACATTTATATTAATATTTATATTACCTAGTGGTGTGCCAATTGATAATTTGAATCAGTGATTGGTCATTTTCTTTCAAAATAGATTGCATTTTTGCATAATCGATTAAAAATGATTATGTAAGCACATGCAAAGAATCTAATCTTGTCAGAGATATACAAACAGCAGATTTCAAGATAATATAGAAAATATATAAAATAATCAATTAATAATTGATCATCAGTTGTTTTCATTTTTCAATCATGAATTATGATTTTATAACCTATTCCTACCACTAGTATTACCTCATCCTATTTGTTTATTTTGGCCAAACAGAAAAGATTCTCAACAAAACCATCAAGGCACATGGACTTGCTATCTACAATTCACTTTTTTGACCATGAGTCAAACCATGTGCATGAGCAACAACTCCCAAACAAAAAAGAAGAAACATGAAAGAAGAAACAAAGGAGAAACACTGGTTGGAAGCTTGAAAAAATCTTGATTTGTGAAGTTGCATGGTACAGTTACCAGGTGGCATACAAGCTGTCTTTGTTTTGGGCCACTGGTTGCTCCTAATGCAAGTTTATTAAAAATTGTAGACAAGAGTAAGCAAATAATTTTAGAATGAAACATAAGCAGATTCTATAATATTCTTAGGAGAAAATACTATATGTTATGCATATTTAACGTGTGTGGTATGTGATATAGGTCCCTTTAAAGGCAGAGACTGGTAGAGAGTGTACTTCACCTTGTCTTTAATTCTTTGTATGATGACATCCTCAAGTTTCTTGGTTGTCTCTTCTGTGATATCAGGAGCTATAAATTGTAAAGTATGATTCATCAATATCTATTAAAAAACAAACTTATAAAATATATATATATATATATATTAGGCCTGTGAATTGCTAAGAGGTCTTTGATTCAATTCAATTATCGATTATTGCCTTTCAACTGGATTCTCCATTAGATTATTGTATACAGTCACAATATTCTGTCAGAGGCGTACATCTGCTAAAAGTTTTCATCCCATATGATGCTATACAATCAAGATTATATAC
The DNA here is from genome assembly GCA_026874595.1 of Sipunculus nudus. Lineage (NCBI taxonomy): Eukaryota > Metazoa > Annelida > Sipuncula > Golfingiida > Sipunculidae > Sipunculus > Sipunculus nudus. The sequence continues at coordinate 61,950,837 of CM049313.1, forward strand.
CTGAGAATTTATGCAGACCAAGAAATATTTAAATCTTTTCATCCATTGTTGTGCTAAAATCTATTAAAGGATATAAGGTGACTATCTTTGTTGATCTGTTCCTAGGTAAGAGCTAGAGACCAAAAAGGTATGAAATTGTAATAATTAAAATTAATTGATTATTACATGCCTGTTTCGATTATTGACTGGCATCCAATCAATGCAACATTAGGCCAGAGCGATTTTTCTTTAGTATTTTATATATATATATATATATATATATATATATATATATATATATATATATATATATATATATATATATGTGTGTGTGTGTCAGAGACGAGATTGAAATCCAGGCGGATTTTAAATTTGCCTAGACGAGATTGCGATTGTGATCTCGCCTAGGCGAGATTGCAATTGTGATCTTGGCTAGACAGATTTTAAACTCGCCTAGACGAGATCACAATGCCAATCTCACCTAGGCGAGATTGAAATCCATCATGGAGCAGGCCAGGATTTTAATCTCACCTAGGAGAGTTTAAAATCCATCTGGTGGCATCCAGGCGAGTTTAAAATCTGCCTGATATTACTTAGGCGAGTTTAAAATCTGCCTAGGCGAGATTAAAATAGTGATCTGATCTAATTTCCTAGTATATTAAGCATTGTAATTGACATATGAAAGATGTTTTCAGTCGGATTTTCAATATTTTAACACTGAATGGTTATATATAGTTAAAAGGTAATATATTTATTAATATTTACAGAATATTATAGTATTAATGTAATAATTAACTTTTTTCAGTAATGTAATAATTATTCATGTGATAATTAACATTAATTTTGGAAACAGAATTATGAAATAGATATTTGATTATTATTTGAACCTTTGATGTGTTTCATGTGGTCTACAGCATCCTGATCATACCAATTATTTGCTAAACATTAATTAATCTTTATTTTTTTCTCCAGTTTTCTTAACAACCTTTGGATTGTAAATATCACTAATAATTTTTACAAGAAAAATAATTAGTAATTGTATTTAAATATATGGCAATTAGAGAGTAACAAGAGGTATATTGAAGCACACTTATGAGATATTATGAAGAGCAAATCTGGGGGGAAAAAGTCATCCACTTGCATATTGAATCAATCATAGATAGATAGATAGACAGATAGATAGATTAGTTTAGATAGCTATTACTTCACTATTTAATGAGTATATTACACATTAACATTAACAATCATCCTATTTGATAATTCTTACATGACAAACAGAACAAATTAGTTGGCTGATCTAGTTCAAATGTTTCTTTTCACCCAGGTATTCAACACTCAACAGTCAAAACATGTACACTTATGGTACAAAATATGCAGGGTATCAGTATTTATGATGGACTTTGATACACCATCCTTTTTTTAGGTAATTAAACATCATATGAGAAAAGGTAAAAGTTGATACACAGATGTATGCAAGTGAATATTTCTTTGTCTTATTTAGTCTTTTCTTATAATGTATATAATATTCTTCTGATCTTTTTTTTAATGTTTTGTGAGGCATTTTGTGAAGCTTCAATATTTATGTAGATTGTGTTACAAGATAACTGCCGTTTTTTTGGACAGTATTATATCATATCAGAAAAAATATGATTTCTAGATTCATAGAGTAATAGATCATTTATGCATGTGAACATGCATTGAATTATATTAAAAAAAATAAATGAGCTATGTTCCTTTTGTCCTTTTAAAATACTACATTACTAATATTACTAATACCAATTTCCCATCAAATTAATTTTGACAACAAAATTATTATGTAAATAATCAGCAGCAGCCCACATCATATATCATTTGAATATGCCATATACAATACCAATGTAAGTTTCTTATTACATAGTTTATGAATAAAAATATAAAATAAAAAAATTAATGTTAATTATTACATAAATATTATATTCTGTAAATAATATTAAATATATATTACTTGTGAACTATACATAACCATATTAATAAAAAATATATAATATAAAATATTCCATTTCCAAAATTAATGTTAATTATTTGATTAATAATATAATATTCTGTAAATATTAATAAATATATTAATTGTGAACAATACGTAACCATTTAGTGTTAAAATATTGAAAATCTGACTGAAAACATCTTTCATAAGTCAATTACAATGCATAATTTATTGGGAAATTAGATCAGATCACTATTTTAATCTCGCCTAGGCAGATTTTAAACTCGCCCAAGTGATATCAGGCAGATTTTAAACTCGCCTGGATGACACCAGACAGATTTTAAACTCGTCTAGGCGAGATTAAAATCACGGCCTGCTCCATGATGGATTTTAATCTCGCCTAGGCGAGATTGGGATTGTGATCTCGTCTAGGCGAGTTTAAAATCCGTCTAGCCGAGATCACAACTGCAATCTCGTCTAGGAGAGATCACAATCGCAATCTCGTCTAGGCGAATTTAAAATCCGCCTGGATTTCAATCTCGTCTCAGACATATATATATATATATATATATATATATATATATATAGTATATACTCTGTGCAAACTTTTTTCTCTTATTTCTAATGTGAATTTTATCTTTAAACACAACTCTCAGTGCTCTGAATCTCCTTACAAAATCACCATTACATTTAGCACTTTGTCTCAAGTATTTATTGGGTGGCAGACCTAATATAACACACTTCCAAATGAAGGGATAATAAACAACCAACTTCATGCCAAATCACATCAATTCTGCTTTATGTTCATATACCTTGTTTTGTGGTGTGTTCGAAGTCCAGGTCTTCCTGTAACAGACTGTTCTCAGGACGAGCTGTGGCTTGAACCTCTCCATGAAGCTGCCAGGGCTTCTCTGCCAGCGCTGCAGCTTCCAGCTCAGAGATCCTCCCTTTCAGCTGAAGTGAATTTAAGAACCATGGATTTTTAAAAAAAAACTGATCCACTGAGCTTGACTTATTCATACAGCCATTTTTAAAAAATGATAATCGGATGAAAATATTTAAGTAGCATCTACAATTAATCTATTGAGAAAAAAACGGGGGATAACACACACCATTTGTAATATATAATGTATAACAATAAATGGTCTTTGGTCATATATAGGGAGCACCTAATGAAAGATAAATGGAAAGTCCCACCTTTTCTTGTCGTTTTTCAAAGGATGATTTCTTTTGAGACCCCAGGATATCTTGGACATCTTCTCCCTCACTGTCACTGGCAAAAAGGTCCTTTGCACCTGAATTTCTGGTTCAGATATAAAAAGAAAAAAAGATTTACAACTGGTAGAGATTTTAAAGTCAATGAAATAAATTAAGAGCATATCATTAAATGCAAATGTTATATAGTTACAGCAATAAAAATATAGCAGCTTTGTTAACTTTTTTTGGCCTACACCAAGAAGAAAATAAAGAATATAGAATGGGGATTACTTCAATAATTCCATCTAATATCAGATTTTGCACAAGGAAAAGAAAAGAAGGAACTCAGAACTCTCATGGCACTTATTTATGCATTAGAGATGATGTAAGAGTATCATATTAATTTGTAGTTAGGGACAGTCAAGGCTAATTTCAAATGCCGCAAAAATGTTGGTGACCTTTACCCTTTGCTATCCTTGACCTTGCCAGTATCTGATTGAAAGCGCACTTTCTTCTTGGCAGGCTCTGTATCACTGTTACTCTCCACAGGATCAAAGAAATCATCATACTTTAAGTCCGTGCTATCATCCTGTAATAAAATAAAACAAGTGACCCATGGGTCATGACGCTCAGCTGCCAAGCATGACCTGTGACATCATGGACTGAGATTCACAACTTCCAGTCAAATTTTGAAGAACCAATTTGCCAATTGGTTGAAAATTTTCTATGACAACAGAAATATATATCACCTATGTCTGGTTAAAACACAGTGAATTGATGGTCTGAGGAAAATGCATGATTGTTAAGCTATCAGGAACTATTCCAACAGCTTGCTTGAAACCTGTCAGTCTCAAAAGGAACACCACAAAGGGCAAATATAAGATCAAAATATATAGCAAAAATCAAGGAAATACATGCAAGAATTATTGAGAAACATGTGCTTCTGTATGAATTTTTATTCAATACAAGCCAACTGTACTGCACTTTTATAAATGATGGTAATATTTATTCAGAAAGATTTGACCCAATCCTTTACAAGATTACATAAATATACATCCAACTGCATTCACTTTAACTGTTCTTGAGATAATATGATCAAAAGGAATTAAAAGATGGTTGCCTGGTGGCCATATTTGACTTCTGACAAGTCTGAAATCAGACAACAAACATTCTCTAAATCGGACCAAACATTAAAGAAAAATTACTGAAACTGCCCTGAAGAAAGAATTTCTAAGGTGGCTAACTGGCAGACATAATGGATTTCTGACAAGTATGACATTTGATATCCCACATTCTCCAATAAGAGACCAAACTTGGGGCAAATTATCCAGTAATAAATGCCCAAAATAATTCAAAAGGCATGTCCAGGCCCTCATATCAGATTTATAGATATGCAATTGTAAAAAGTGTAAGTCCAATATTTTTATTATCACTCTGCTTTACAATGGGGTCAGCAGGGTAGGTAAACTGCCAAACCTGAAAGAAAAGAAATGCAGAAAGCATGACTAAGAGTCTTGAGATAAAACAAAAAGCCATCCTAAATCAAGGTACACATCCACATATTATGAGAACAAACACTTGCTTTTATATGTGGTGATATATATTAAAATATTCAGATATCTAGGAAACTAAGTTTATTGCTAGGATTCCATAAAATAAACTGCAAAATGTTCCCATCATCTTATAAATCAGTAGCTAAACCTTAATACTATACTCTCATAGTCTTAATGCCTGGCTGAAGCATTCTGACAACAGTGTTTTTGTTATGAAGTAACGAGGTACGTATCACTGAGCCTTATCACTTAATAGGCTGATACAAAAGGGAGTCATATGTCACCAGTGTCACTCACAATTACAGCCACACAGGAAGATGTACCAGCTGGAGTGGGATGGTTATATATACAAGAAAAATAGAGATGGTATATAAAATAAGTAATTGTGAACATCCCTGACCTTTGACCTTGGCCTTTTGCCCATATATCAACTGGATTCTTTCTAAATGATGGGTAACTACTGACCACTTAAATCTGGTGTAATTACTTGGCCACCAATGGGTGAATAACTTTGACCTGCAACCTTTAACCTGCTGACCAGCTGACCCCAAAATCAATAAGTTATTTATTCAAGCAAAAAAGACCCATAAATATGAAGTTTGAGTCAAACTGAGTGATGCATAGATGTGGCATATGTGAAAGACTGAAGGTTTGGGTTGAACAGTTACACTTGAAATATGCTCACAAGCATTTAGAACAATTAAATATTGTGACCTTGACCTTTGACTTTTTGACCTCAACATCAATAGGCTTCTTTCCTTATTGGTTGGTAAGCCATATATGACAGATGGAAGGTACAGATTGAAAAGTTTGCCTGAAAATGACTCCACACAAGAAGTGGGTGCTGTGAACTTGGCCTTTGACCTCAAAATCAACAGGTCTTTTCCCCTGTTGGCAGAGAAGCGATATCAGTGCTGGAAGGTTTGGAATGAATTGTCTAGCTTGAAATGTGTCCACTACCTTTTCAAAGAAGTGGATCCTGTGACCGTGACCTTTGACCTTGTGACCTGAAAATCTATAGGATTCTTCTCCAACTTAGTAGGTGAGCTATATGTGAAAGATCAAAGAATTTGGATGAAAGGGTTGGCTTAAAATGCATCCACAGGCTTTTCAAAGAAGAGGCTCCTGTGACCTTGACCTTTGACCTTTTGACCTTAACAAAATTATGGTTCTTCCCCTGTTGGTAGGTGAGCTGTATGTGAAAGATGGAAGGTTTGGGATGAAAATTTTGTCTCAAAGAGTTATTTCTGGGGGGTGCAAACACACCCCATAACTTCGAGAATATAGGTTGCAGTGACCTAATTTCAGGTTTGCAAGGAGATCTTTTTATAACCTCTAAGACTGCATAGGGTTCATGGCCCTAGCCCCTACGGTTACGATTTGTGCCCTGCTAACGGACGGCCGGCCGGCCGGCCGGACGGACAGACGGAAGGACGCCGGACAAAGACCCATCGCTATAGCCCAGCATGACTGAAAGTCAGCTGAGCTAAAAAGGAAAAGTGACACAACAGCCATGTTACCAGAAGCTCCTTATGTAGCTGACATAATTACCAGAAGAATATTTAAGACTTTTACCATGCACAGCAAGATTTATAACTAAATGTTCCCAATACCAATGAAGTTATTCTATCAGGGATAAGCTGCTGATTTCAAATACAAAATTCAATGAAAAAGTGGGTACATTCGATGTTTTAAATAATGATTTAATTTCCATTTGCAAAATACATCATGCATTTTTCATATTTCCACTCTTGATAGGTATTGTTATCTAGTATATTTAAATAATTATATGATGATAAATTTGTGTCATCTTTAGGATCCTTCAATCACATTTATAAATTTAAAATATATCATTATAAATTATAAAACTGTCACAATTAATAAATTATTAATGTATATAATGATATAGATAATCTGGATAGATAACCTGGATTATCTATATTTGTTGTATGAGATATTCCAAAACCATGTATGTGTTAACATATAGCACATACCTCATCATCAGATGGGATGTCGGCAAACACATCTATATCATCTTCTTCATCTTCATCATCATCATCTTCATCCTCTGCTTCCTCACCCCTCTGCTGCCGTAACCTCTTTTCTTCTTTGGCATCTTCAGCATCAAGGAAGGCCTCCATATCAGCCAGCTTGAAAAACTTATCATCAACCTCAGTTTTTCTCTTCACCTTTTTGGGAATATTATCGGCTGATGATTTTGATGACTCAAATCCCTCATCCTCCTCCTGTTCCTCATCTTCCTCATCACCATCCATGTCCATCTCTTCTTCATCATCAGCAGCATCATTTAATTTGAAATTGAAATCAAGATCGTCTTCACTCTCAGCATCAGAGATATCATCAAGTTTGTGATCCCTCTTTATTTTCTCTATCATATCATCACTATCACTTTCATTTTCAAGTTCATCATCCTCATCCTCATTACCTGCATCAGCATCTAGAAGTTCATCATTAACCTCTTCATCACTTTCATCATCATCATCATCATCATCATACTCAATATCAGCCTGGCTATTTTTAGATTGAGTCCTTGCCTTGTTGTAATGTTTTTCCTTTGAGGCAGTTTGTGAGGTGATGTGAAAAGATAATGATTTACTTGAAATTAAGTGTGCAGCATCAGACACAAGGTTTTGTATCAAAGGATCATTCTGTAATTCTACCTCTTGCCAGATCTGTTCATCATCAAAACTGTCCACGATCAGCTCAGGTAATGCATCACCAACTGCCTCACTGTCTTTAGTTTTGCAATAATCATACAAGTCCTTGATGCTCTTTTTAAGATTCCCAGCAATACCAGACTGTTTGCTGAAACAGAATAGTAGCTAATAAAGACATAATGATAATATTTATATTTAATAATTTAATACCAGGCCATTATCAAGCACTCAGTGCTGCTCAGTGGCACCATCACAGGTGAAGATAAAACATATAAAAAATGAAGAAAAAGCTAAATTAGCTATTTGTATTGAGATAAAAAAATATGATGGTAGGATATGCTATAAATTGCATTCAAAATATAGATCATTTTAAGCAATCAACTCCTAATACTCAAAATAATAAAGCACTAAAATTAATATTTGTAAAAAAAATATTCCTGTGAAATTACTGGTGGGTCATTTTTAATTGCAGACCAAGACAGATGCCTGAGCAGTAAAACATAAAATTTGCTGATGGGGCTCTCAATAATGATAAATGCAGGTGGGCAGGTGACATGAGAACTTGTCAGGTTGACAAGAGAAAAGATAAAGACACATTTGATTCCCATTCGCGAATATCGCGAAATTAAAACCCTCGCGAACAAAAAGGCAACCACAGTATATGCATATGGGGTTTTGTCAGCTGACAAGGCGGTTCTGCACAACAGCTTTTATTCAGGAGGGGTGAATATTTTATGAAAGGTGTATAAAGAAAAGTTCCGCTAGAGAAATAAGCATCTCTTCCCTTTGAACGTGGCCACCATGTACCGAAAATTTGCATTTTCCCTTAGGCCTCATTTATGGCCTGCTTGTATGCACGGTAGCTATAGTCGGTAAATTTCTGAACAAGTGCAGTCTGGGGCTATGCAAATGAGTTAAAATATACTAATGATATAACATGTTGTCATACTGTTACTGTGGGTACCTATTCAGATACATATTTTTCTATCACCTGAACCAGTGCTCATAGGAGTAAAACGAACATTATGTAAACTTTTTATGGTCATTTCACCAAAGGTTTAGAGCAGATTTGGCAGCATAACAGCAAAAATGTTCATTCATTCATTCTTGGGGAGTTACTTTATTTGGAGCGACTATAGAATCTGTCCTACCGGTTTAGGGACAAAAAGTACCCATACACCTTTCATCTTACCATTTCCTCTCAAGCATTTCTCAGACTCATTATCAATGTCTTTGCCTGTCTATAAGTCATGATAGTGGTAACACATGATACATCTGAAAACTGACCTGGCACTACCTTGGCTTGAACCTGTAATCTCATGATTTCTGACACTGCACTCTATCTGAGCTAACTTGCTGAGATACCAAACTTGGGTTTTCTGTTAATTATTACTCTGTTTTACAGTAGTGCCACCTGACAGTCTAATATGAAATTAATGTTTTGTCAATGAATATTTTTTTTATTGGGGGCCGCGCCCCATAACCCCCGCTTTGGATAGTAAACCAGGTTTAATTAATCAACATATATATTAATTTTAAATAGGGGCCAGGCCCCCAAACCCCCACTTAGCCTTTAAACAAAAGATGATATTTAAAGAGAGGGAGGAAAAATCAAAGAAACAATATTTTATGCAAAACCTAAAAAATGGAGGACATGCTGTGAATGTGTTAGAATGAGACAGTGTTAAAGATGGATATATGGATTTACCAGGAAAAAAAAAACAAGGTAGTGTTGGGACAATATGGGTTTTTGATATCATGATAATTATTCAAATTTTATCGCGATAAACCGTGATATCGTGATATTTTTAATTATATATAATGGTATTAATAAGCCATCAATAATAATATTTATAACAACCACCTTTAAAGTCTTGACTTTATACAAGGTGTTAAGTATTAATATCATTTATACCTATTGTGCCAGTACCACAGAATGACTCATTAAGTGATGTAAATTGCATGAAGGTCCTGCAGGTGTGCAAGCTTGAGACGCGGGAAGTCCTGCCCCCATCGTCGAGTCACGCTTGTCAGAACTTTCCATCAGTTTTCTACAGACATGGGGTCTATTACAGTTGTTCTATTACTATTACTATTACTATTACTTTCAACTTCTGATATTACTATTACTATTACTATTACCACATTTTATCTTCCATTACTATTACTATTTCTATTACTGGGGTATCTATTACTATTACTATTACTATTACATGTACTTAAACTGATGGTAGGATTCCAGACCTTGCGCAGCCATGAGTGCTATAAACTAGCACTAAAATCACATGTTTAATTAATATTAAAAGCAACTATATCATCCAGTTACCTACACAATTTTCTTATACTGTGTTTGTCATTTACAAGAAGCCTAATAATACTGGAGATCTTAACTATTTCAGCTTCTTTAATTCTGTATTTTTTTAAATATTTTGAAACCTCATTGATCGTTATTGGGGTGTTTCAAGTTGAAATTGTAAGATAATTGTATGAACTCATGAATACATGTAATTTAAAGCAACCCATTGTAAAGGCCTTGGCATGTGTAAAATATTGATTTATAATTATATGCATATTTGTACATTTTATATTATTTTCATATATATTTCATATAAATTTATTTTATAGTACATACCTCCGTTTAGATTTAATCTTCATTCTCATATTAAATAAATAAAGATTTTCAGTGTAACTAAAAATTGTCTCTAGAGGAATTATTCATGATTATTGCATATTATTATTTAGTATCAAAGCTGACAATTCAATCCTTTATGTATGTATCAAGAGAGGAATTTATGTAGGGCTGTGTCCTGTTTCCCAATCCTTATAAATATATCCAATAAAAATACTGTTTACGTCAAGATTCTTAACAGAACCAAACTTGAGACAAAAGTACCCCACCTTCTCGGGTGTATATGTTCATTTGGATGTGATGACATGTTTTATTCCATCACATAATACATCTCGAGAGTTAACAGAGAGGTGGTAAACTTTACAATAATGGAAGTAAGCATGGCTTTTATTCTTCAGGCATGCCCTTCTTCATTGCAGCAAAGAAAGCATAGGATAATTTAGGAATATGGAGAGTGATTTAAACTTACTTCAATTTTACAAAACAAATAAAATATTATTTAAATCACTTTCACAAAAATTTGGTATTAAACAATCTTATACTTTAAATTTTGTACATAAAAGGATCTAATTAAATTGATATCAAAATTTCAGATATTAAATAATAAAATATGAACAGTTACCTTTATTCTCATATTATATAATCAAATAAATTAACATCATTAAAAAATGGTTCATTTAATTTTCAAAATATAAATTAACATAATTTTAGATACTGAATGAAGGTCTGCAAAATTGGTACTATGAAATAACAGACAAGAATTAAAAGAATAGTTTTAAAAGAATATGTATATAAATTAACTAGATAATACATGTGCCTGCAGTATGACTTTATCCAAGTGATTGTAGTACTGGTCTGAGTTTATAGCATTGTAGGTTTCAGTACATTATGGGTAGTGAAAACACCATAAGCTTATCATGAACATTTTGGGTCTGCACTGTATCTGGTTCCATATTATATTTTACTTGATTGTGTGTTATTGCAGTTTGTATGATTAAAATTCAAACTGGCTTGTGAAAACAAATCTAGGTACATTTCAGAATATACATATGGATTGATGGATGTGAGATAAGATGTAAATGTCACAATAATAAAACACTATATTTATCTGTCTCTTAACATCAAACATGCCTCTGTTTATCCATGGTTTACTAATCAAAGGTCAGATTGTGCCAGGTAACTTATTTGGCTGTGACCTACTCTGTCCAGTACTCTTATGTAATTAGCACCAGTGGTCACCAGCAATGTGGCAGCTGGCCCATGCTTGCCTCAACAATAGGATCATCCTGGGCAGTTACTGGACAAGAACTGAGTCTGTTCAGCATTATTTCCTGATATGCCTTATGATCAAGGGGCTCACAGGAAGTAATAGAAAGTAATATGTATTACTCTATTACTTTGCCTTCTGTTTCTATTACTATTACTATTACAGCTCAAATTTTTGAGTCTATTACTACTACTAGTACTATTACATGTAAAGCTGCAATAGTCTATTACTATTACTATTACTTATTACTATTACCCCATGTCTGGTTTCCTATAGCTACATAAAAGCCGGAGAATCCCGGCTAATTTTCGGAGAGTGTGTCATACCAATCATGGCTAAATATACCATCCCAATTTTATATTGCAAAATATGCAACCCGTATGGAATGTTCGATTCAGTGGTGACACTTTTATGTTGACATTTTCATTCCATGCAATAAAAGCATAAATATGTGTATTCATTGCTCTTTCAGTGTAATGTTATTTTCTCCTGGAATTCTCAAGCTTTTGTCCTCTCTGAATCATCCTGCTACTATCGGATATTTCCGACTAATCTGAAGTCTGTAAGCACACGGTTCCACCCACACGCGTGTATTCAAATACATGTGGTTTATGAAAATAAATGTGATTCTTTGAAATAAATTTATTTTGAACCTCAAGGGCTTGCTTGTGAACCAATATCGTGAACAAAAATTGATATTTTGGTATCGCGATAATAGGAAAGTTGACGGTATGATAACCGTAGCTGTTAGATATCGTGAAAATACCGTATACCAGTAACCGTCCCAACCCTAAAACAAGGTACCCTGAGAATCATGGTTGGACAGGCACAGTAGGACGGATTCTATAGTTTGGCCCTTTTTTTTACAACGGCGGTGAAAATTGCGAGCATAGTCACAAGGGCAATGTCAAATTCATAACCTGCAGCATGCTGGTTGATTTACATCTTATTGAAAAGATACTTACAAAATAATTAACCAGAGCCTAAGATTCTTGTTTAATTTTCAAAATTGTAAAAACCGTTATTAAATTTCTAAAGGAAAGTGTAACAGGTGAAAACAGAAACCAGTTACAGATAATATGAGGAAACATTCGTATTATATTCTAAAAGAGTAAAAAGTAAAGCATCTAACACACTTAAAATTTATATGAAACAACAATCCATACAATATATATAGGCTTTTGTTTTGGGGTCCAGCGATTATTACTATGGAGTCCAAGTCCGGGGTCCGAGTCCAGGTTTTACCAAGTACCAACCCCCCCCCCCCCCCCAAAAAAAAAGAGTTAATTATTCATGCTGCACAAACCAACTTTTGGACCCCACTGTGGCACAGGCAACCAAGCACGACCCCATCTGGCACAAACGTTAATATATTGACACAAAGGTCATGAGCTGGACATCAAGCAATGGCCTAAACATGGGAAGTTTGTAAACATACTGACAACCCCCGGGGGGGAGTCAGTATGTCGATCCACAACGTGTGCATGTGTACCCCAAATATCGCCCAATTTTGATACAAACACGTTAAAATGTTATCTAATACCAAATAATTTGTGTCATCAAATAAAAAAGGTAAAATAAAGCTTATTCACACTGGTTACCTCAAATACAATTCTGGTTTCTCTGTTGATTTGTTAAATTTCGTAAGAAAATCATCTATCTGCTTTTCCGGAAGTGCCATGGTTGACATTCCTTCTCTCCTCTTTTCGTCAAGAGCAAAAGAACTAAACAACACAAGATAATTTCTTCAATAATATCATCAGTGGCATTTCAGATTTTGTACAAGGTTCTATGAAAACACTTTTTTTCCTGTTCTATTTTATTTCTTTCATTGCATAGCTATCAAAACAGGAGAAAGGGCACTGTAGCAGCCTGTCACGTGCTCCTAATTTGACCTCTGACCTCCACAGTAACAAAATAACTAATTCACAGAGCTCGGTCCATTTCTAGTCTGTGGCTCCCTCTAAAATCTATGCAGAGAGGATTGAACGTTTGAAGCCTGCTGGTTTGCCGACTGGGTGACGAATGCAGTGGGACGCAGAAAACTGTCAGCATGTCATCACACGAAGAGGAACAGTTCACTTGTGATCCGACCGCCGGACTGCTGATCCGTCTGCCGGAGATCACAGAACATGTTTTTCATTTTCTGCCTATGCAACAGTTACACAAATGCGCCAGGTAAAACAGACAAACACAAGGTCCTTTTGTGCCCAGTGACTCCCTCTCGCCCCGATGAAAGTGAAACCACAATCCTCGAGTGTCCAAACTAAAGTAAACAATCCAGTTGTATAACTACTTGGGGCACAATGTAAACAGGATGCTTTGTTCAGTGTAATCTTATAAATGTAGACGCCACTTTCCGTTACTTCATTGTTGTGATGACGCGGGACAGTGGGAGCAAAATTCGCCTTTCATTTAATAAGAGTTTGTTCTGTGATGCCACTCTTGTTTTCTTCAGTTTGTAGTTGTTATTCAGACAGATTTTGCACTTTGTACAAATTGTTTTTTGTTTGCAATATACATGAAAGCAGCATCGCTGTTAGACCCAGTTGTGGCTCTGTTGTAAACACAGAGCCACAGGTCCCAGCCTTCATTTATCTAGCGGATGGGAGTAGGCTACACCTGATGTTGGGTGCCTTAGTTATCTCAATGCCCCGTGTGCTGATTGTTTCAAGAGGCAGTGTACATGCATGTGTTACATCATCACTGGTGCCTGGTGTGAGTGTCCTGTAACTGGACCACTCCATACACACAGACCATTGGCCATAGGCAGCGTTGTTACCAAGGTTACACCGTTGTTACCAAGGTTACACGCTTGATTGTTTGAGCTGGCCAGGCACTTGTATCACATTTCAGCTGGGTGCACCAGTAAGTTTGTGGTGAGGATGTAACATGTGCAGTGCACAGGGCTAGCCTGAAACAATCACCAGCCAGTCACCCGGGGCTTAACCACAGGCTGAATGTCCTTAAAATGGGTACATTGTAGTCACCTGCATGCGCTCCTGTCCGCTAGATAAATGAAGGCAGGGACCTGTGGCTCTGTGTTTACAACAGAGCCACAACTGGGTCTACATCGCTGTTATAATTATACTCCATTCCATCACCCCTGTCAACCTGATTTTTTTTATAGTTTTTGGCAAACCAGTGAGCTAAAGTGATGGTGTGGCGTCGTCTGTACCTTAACCCATAGTCCATACTATCTAAAAAAAAACAGGCGCTAACATCAGGAAATTTTATACAAAAAATTAACCATCTAAAAAACTTCATAGGATTTTGCTTATTTTTTGGCTAACTGTATTTTCTTAGATTTTATAGAGAAAAAGCTAAAAAACCTTTAAAAATCTTCATCTCCAAAATGGTCCAGCCACATTGTTCAATATTTCACAGAAATAATCTCTTATACCATCTCTCTCAATTTCCTTTGAATGGTTCCAGTTAGATGATTTTTGGCTGAGTTAACTTTGTCATCTGTTAAAAAAAGCATACTAAAATTTCAATCTAAGAAACAGCTGAAGCTATCATCACCAAATTTTATGCCAATGTTGGTCACATGAGTCATATCTGTATTGAGGTATTAGTGGCACTGCCTGCAACAGCCTTTTTTGTACAGGGGTATCATACTGAGGGCTACAAAGAACTTCTTCTCTGAATCCATAAGGCCAAATTGTTAAATATATAACAGTAATGATCCTAGGGAAGTGCTTTCTGAAATTTGTTCAAATGGTCTCTGTTTGGTGATTTTTGGCTGAGTTGTGAGTAGTTGAATTATTCCATAACAGCCCAATTTAGCTCAGTGGCTACAAAGATCTTCTCTAAAACCACTGGGCCAAATTTGTAAATCTCACACATTAATTATCCTCAGATGTTGATAATTCAAGTTTGTTCAAATGGTTTTGGTTCAGTGCTTTTTGGCTGAGTTACAGGAAGCTGAACTTAGCCATTTGCTGTATCTTCCTGTATGAGTGATAAATCTGCAAAACATTTTTCAACTGATGCCACTGAAGCCAATATGTTTAATATTTTACAAGAATAATCCCCACAATAATTCTTATAATATTTGTCCTTAATAATTCCACATGAATAATTTTTGGCTGAATTATAGAGATTGAATTTAGTCATTTTACCATATATGTTAGCTGTGTGAAGCAGTTACATCTGGCCTGGCACCAGTTTATCAGCATCTATAACATCATTCCACTAGATTTCAGATTAAATAGCTTGACAGACTCCCAAATATTTCAGATTTTTCAACAGGCCAAAGGTCAGCCTGAATCTATTTATAGCTTTGGCAGACTGGGAACTGTATCAGATAAGGCAACAGGTCAAGAGTTCACTCAGTGCAGCCAGGTATAGGTCAAGAGTTCACTAAGTGCAGTGGCTGGATTCTGTTTATAGCTTTGGCAGACTGCCAACTGTGTCAGACTAAGAAACAGGTCAAGAGTTCACTCAGTGCAGCTAGGTTCAGGTCAAAAGTTCACTCAGTCTAGCAAGGTGCAGGTCAAGAGTTCACTCAGTACAGTAGCTTGAGCCAGCAATTTGTCACAGTTCACTGGGGGCAATTGCCTTTCTCACCTAAGCCTGGTCAGGCTAGTGCATCAAATTCCAGATGTTTGATGTATTGCCCTGATATTTTGACCTGTCTATGCATCTTTGATGGCTTTCTCATTCACAAGACAGGTGTTGCCACCTACAATGACTTTTGCACAGTGTATGTGCCTGCTTATTTCTCCAGAGGAATTTGATATATCAGCCTGAAATTGGGCATATTAATACATATAGTAATGCTTTGTTGTAAACAAGACTGGTGGCACCACCTACAATAATTTTTGCATAGTGTATGTCCCTGCTTATTTCTCAAGAGGGGATATCAGCCTGAAACTGGGCTTATGTATACATCTCTGATACCTTCTTCGTATACAAGACATGTAGGCCTGCTTGAAAAGTAATGGCCCAGCATTGAATCATTATACCTGGTGTATAAACCATTGCACATGTTTGCATTAGACCTATAGGCCTTGTCAATAAAATGCACTACCTCAGAGGCAACTCGGACAAATGTGGCAATTATCGAACAGCAAAATAATACTCTCCTGTGACTGTGTATTGATTCCATTTGATTAATTCAGAAAAAAATATGACAAAACAAATGTATGTCTTGGGACATATCACTGACGACCAAAGAATACAATCTTAAAGGGGCACAATCAGGAACAATATTATGCCTGTTTTTTCACACTATCAGTTCAGTTCAGTTTATAAGAAAGTTTTCCAGCAAAACCATCCCCACTGCACAGTCACTGTACTGCGCATACAGCTATTTAACACATTGTTATGGCTCTGTGTGTTGGTAAACACAGTCCATGTGTGGCTGTTTACCATAACTAGGATGCGTGAAGGGGTCTGATTGTTAGACGCAACACGTAGTGTTTCAGCCGGCAGAAACACATATAACATGTTTTGGCCAAGTCAGTCAGGTTATCTCCTGATTGACACGTGTTGTGGCTTGCGCAAAGCACAAGCTGTGTTTATGTTGACACCTGTGATCACGCCTGGTCCACTGTTTTTAACACTTAATTAAAAGGTTTCAGGGCAATATTTGGCATATACAAAATTTATTTTAAAGTGAAGAAACTATTTTTGTGTTAATTCAACATGCTGTATAGGTTATTTGGCCCCTTTAAGATGCATCCATTTGACGCTTCACATTGATGAAATCACAGTGGTATTTGTGCATCACCCTTTTGTTACATCACACATGTATATGTCCCCCCCCCCCCCCACCCACACACACACATCAGCACATTTAGTCTAAGAGAGTCACTGCTGATTATATATCCAAGTCCAGAGCCTGGAGTCCCCACTGAGAGATAGCTGTTATGACTTTATATAATAATAATGTCAGATATCATAAATGATCAATGGAACATCAATGTGGTTCCAGTGGGAGTGTAATACAACCTATTAATTAAAAGGCATGTTAATCCTTCGACAAAAATTGGAAGCAGGCTCATTGAGATGGTAAACAACAGATTTATTTGAAATTATATATTTATCCATTTATTGTCCAGAGAAAAAAGCTTATTAAAACTGGTTTCCTGACCTTCACCTATGGAGTGAACCTGACCATATGTTATTTTATTTAGTGCACTTTTATACATAAGATCAAATTACAGTGAAACTCCTCTAAGCTGGACACTTAAGGGACTGGAGGATTTTATCCATATTAGTGAATTGTCCTGTTTAGAGGATTTTGGCATATTGCGTCAGTTCTACATTGAATGTTATTGATATCCTCTGTTTTGATTATGTTTACGCTAAATTTGAAATACATAAATTTTATTTATATCATTTTCAAAATAGTTTTTATATAGATTTTAATTTTATAAGATATAATTATTCAAAATGAAAGACAAACACTTCCGTTCTCTCTTTCAACTTCATCAGCTAGGCCTCACACACTAATTAGGCAGTTTCACTTAGACGTACCATGTTTCATCTTCTCAGTAAGCATAGTTCATGGATGGATGCACTAGGTATGAAGAATATTGATTATTCACAGCATCCAGACAGCATGATTATTTGTTAAAGAATAGTCTTCACAATGCATTCACAATAACAAAGTGCAAACTGTCATTAACTAGTTAAGGCTCCCCAGGCCAGACGCCGATCACGATGCTCAAACTTTAGTCTTTGATGGTGGTCTTGCCAAATGAAAAGCTGTTTGAAAGCTTATTTTTTTTTTCTGATTGACTGGCCAATCTTAAAAAAGTAATGACTGTGATATCTACACATTTATGGAAATAGACAATAATTTCAACTGTGTGTGTAATGTCACAGGTAACATCACAATGGTTCACAAAATTACGCTTGTCCTCAGACTGTTGCTTTGACCAAAACATGTCATACGAGGTCATGACCTTGGAGCACCATCTCCTGGTAGATATATGAACATAAATTGGACTTGCAATTTCTGTCCTCTTTAGAGGGTTGAAATATGTACTGGATTTGCAGACGGGACGGAAAATTTTTTTTAGTGTCCGGGATAGTGAGTTGTCTGCTTTACTGAGTTTACATGAAACATAATATAGAGGCAAATTTGAAGGGACTGAGATTTAGTGTCCGCATTAGTGAGTTGTCTGCCTTACTGAGTTGTCCGCAAATAGGAGTTTCACTGTATATAGGTTCGGAATGGCTTCATGGATTGAAATGAAATTATTTATGCCAATAGATTAATGAAGTATAGACCTTCGTTAGCTTTTGCCATTGAAACAAACTAGAAAATACAGCATTATAAGAATTACTTTAAAATAATGGAGTGACTGAATGACTGAAAGTGAAGTTGGTGCTTGAGCCAGTCTCAGGTCTCCAGAAAATCCAGCCTGCACTGGCTCCCTCAGCAACAACAAAGTTTGACGGACTGAGTTGTTATACAGTTAGATATTTAAGGAGAACATAAAAGATACTAATAGAGTTGAAGATTGTAGTGACAGAGTTGGAGGAAGCCGGAAAACCCAGAGAGAACCACCGACCTTGGACAGGCCACTACAAACCATACGGCAGCAGCTGGGATCAAACCTGGGTTGTCAGCAGAGAAGGCCAAGCCTTTTACTGCTGTCTAGTCCCCAAAATAATGGAATGACGATTTTGAAACTAAGCAGACATTCACCAAGAAGATGGGGAGTTCATTCAACAGAGTCCTGCAAAGGAATGATGATACTGTTGCATCACCACTGCCAGCTGTTTCATGTTAATTTTCTCTTCTTATATTTCAGAGTGTGCAAGCTTTGGAATAGACTAGCTTCAAGAGAAAAGCAGAGAAGAGTGTGGGTGGAATGGTTCTTGCACCAAATAACTTCAGATATCACTGAAAGTATTGGGAAACAAATAAAGGTAATAATTAATGAAAATAGTAAATATGATTTAGGTTCTACACTAAGCTTAAAGTATAAAGTCCAGCAGATTTAAGGATAGTTCCATTTTTACTCTGCTCATTGGACGAAGATATATTTTTACTTTATTAACTGGCATTCAATGTTGCCTTGATATTGGCCTAAGGATAGCTGATACAGCAGCCTGAAGGCCATTACAAAGGCAATACCCAATAAGCAGTTTCATAATATTTTATTGAACCACCAAGCACATCAACACATACAAAACCATGTACAGTTGATTATTAAGTACCGGTACCCAGTGAAACACTTCAACAGGGCACAAGTGCAGGCACCACTAATACAGGGTTCTACTTTGTTGTTAGTTTCACAGGGCACATTTCTGTCATGCCAAGTCATGTTTGTCAGTTTCATTATGGGGCAGTGATTCACTGGGCAATGTGAAGTCACATGAATTGTGATGCTTGTTGATTTCATTCTGAGGCATGTGTCACTACTGATATGAGACAGAGTGCTTACTTTATCAGGTCAATGTAAAGACCATAATAATTAACAACAGACATTGTTGAATAATGTTTTGTATCACTATGCTTGGGGCTCTGTATCCGTATGATTATGTGCATGGCAGGTTGATAATATATTATTTGACAAATATTAGAACCATATGGTGACCTTCACCTTTCTGAAGTATTGCAGCACCATTGCAGAACAGTATGTTTGTTTGTGGTGTTTTAATGGCTGTTATTCCAAAGTATTTGAACAAAATTAATTGTTAGCTGTAGATATATTCAGCATCTGAGCTAACTGTTATTACCTTTTCACACAGGAGAGCTTCATAGAACCAAGACAAGTAGTGGTATTTGGTGCATCTGAAACACAGCCTGCTCAGTTAATGCTCCCAGATGGCAGCAGTAGTAAACCTAGGGGCGTTAAGATGAAGAGGGTCACCATCGATGCATACTTGAAAGAACGGCTGCCTCATAACTGTCAAGTGTCAGTCATATATACAGATGGTATCGTAGGTCAGTATTCATAATAATACAAATATTAATTGTTCTGTAGATATACCATTCCTGTTTATCACAGGTCGATATTATTGGTGAAGGAGCCCAAACTCCTTTATCAAATATTGCTGATTGCAGCTCTTAATCATTTAACATTTAATTTTAAATTACAATCAACAATCAAGGTTACC
The DNA here is from genome assembly GCA_026874595.1 of Sipunculus nudus. Lineage (NCBI taxonomy): Eukaryota > Metazoa > Annelida > Sipuncula > Golfingiida > Sipunculidae > Sipunculus > Sipunculus nudus. The sequence continues at coordinate 61,971,187 of CM049313.1, forward strand.
CATTACAAATCTACATTCAAGATTACCCATTACAAACGCATATTCAAGATTACCCATTACAAACCCATATTCAAGGTTACCCATTACAAATCCACAGTCAAGACAAGGTTACTCATTAAAAATCAACAGTCGAGGTTACCCACTATAAGTCCACAGTCATGGTTACCCATTACAAGTCCAAAGTCAAGGTTACCCATTACAAATCCAAAGTCTTGTTTGCCATTTGATTAACATACCATATTTGAAGGCAGTCACTCATGAAATGCAAATGATGTTTCAACCAGTGATATCTATCATAATTTGACAATACCTGGATGTTATTGTATCTAATTCCATCACTTGTATAACATTTAAACTTATGGGGAAAATTTTTGAAGAGTAATAACAAATATAAACTGAAAAAAAAGAGTTGATTAAAAATTCTATACACATAGTGTCACAGGTAAGTATTCATCAGAGGTTCAGGTATATGAAAATTTTTGAGGTAACTGTTATTATAAGGTAAATGTTAAATAAGATGATGAATATGTAGCATGTGCATGCAGTAATGTGTCTTGAATGTTATTATGAATAAAAGGACAGTCCCTTGTTTAAGGTAGATATGTTTCACTTTATTTATTAAAGCCTTGAATAACTATTGATATTGTTTAAATATTTTATTTTACTGAAGGACTGTCTTTCAGGTACAAGTGGAAATGGCATCCCTAAGGAGTTAGAGGCATATCCTTTGGCCCTTTCTGGCCTCCTCCTACCAAGCATTCCTGGGGTCGAGGTTGTTCCATTTTGGGAGCTTCAGCCAATTGATGATGAGGAATCTGAGGAAGGCTCACATGATGGAGTGGAGCTAATAATTGACAAAATCACGGAGACTGTCAAACACAAAAAACCAAAGTTAATTATTATTTTCAATGTAGACTTAAATGATGTTTTCATGGGCCCAAATATGTCAAAGACACTGCTGCAGCAGTTTGATGGCCGGGTTTTGGTGGCAGGAGGCTATGTGGATATGGTTTACCCACCTGTAGCAGACTTGTGAGTATTATATTTGTCATTCTATTGTTGTATCTAGCAGTCGCCAAAGGTGCTCTCATGGGGGGGACATAAAAATGGCGGGCATCCTTCAGTGTGTCTGTCTTCCCGTCCATCTCACCATCTGTGTGTGAAATGTGGTGTTAGCAGAATCACTTGAAAACAGACTGACATGTAGTCAACATACTCACACCATTGATGTATAATATGAAGAAGGACTAGCAAAGGGTTCAAATATGGATGACCTTGATGCATTTTTCAAGGTGGCTTACTCGATCTGACTAAAATGATGTTAACGAAAAACTCAAAAAGAATATATTACACTGTCAGCAAACTGCCATATCAATTATGGATTTCATGAAGGGCTTGGTCAACTTTGAACATAAGTGATTTTGACACAGTTTTTCAGGTTACTGATCATGCTTAAATGGTGTTTATGCAACAACTCAACAAGTATAACTCACACCATTAATGCATCTAATGAAGGGCTAGTTCAAGATTGAACAGGGTTGACCTTGCTTCTGTTTTCAAGGTCACACAGGCATTACTGTTTGTTACTGATTTTACACTCCTAGCTCCTTTTAAGAAGTGTATCTAAAATTTAGAATTCCCCCACTGTAGCTGCTTCCATGAGAGACGGGAGACATATCAGATCTGTTTCACAGATCAACTTTTTATGTTATTCATGTTATTGAAGTCATTTGCTCCCAGATAACACCAATTTTAGACTTAAAGCCAAATTATTTTATAAAGTATAGCTGTATTCACTAAACGAATCACTCAAGATGGTATGGAGCAGATCCCTGGAATCACAGTTAGGTAATCATTTGGCCACTGTACATTCCTGTGTGAAATTCCTATGAGTATACATGTTTGTCCACATCACCAGATATTGGCGTTGCCACGATTTAAAAGGGGGGGGGGGGGGAGGGCATATTATGGCTTACCTGCTGAGCAAGTAGTACACACATGGGTATACATATATATCATTTATATAAATGTGTGTGTGTGCAATGTAAGATTGAAATCCAGGAAATATCTTAATTCTGCCTTAATTTTTAGTGTCCTGGTAACACTTTATATTCATACACAAAAGAAACCACAGCATTTATGAAAATTGAGAATGGTGAATAAAGCTTCATTTATTTAATTTTTTACTCAATAATCATTCGTTTGAAATCCATTTTCCATTAGGTTTTTAATGTTTGTAAATTAAGAAAAATGTACCAGAAACAGACCTGTTCTATCTATAACTTGTTGCAAATGAAAGTATAGAGAAATGACATTGGTGTTCAGTTTTCTGTTTGTACTCATAGAACTTCCAAAGCCCTATCAAAGCAACACACTTAAGATAAATCATGCTGTCAATGGCCTTACTATGTACCTTCTTTCATGATAAAATCACCATGATAGTATTAATTTTCTCAACAGCTTATGCAAGTTCAAAGATACCTTTCATTAGTGAATCAATCATTGACAGCATATCAACAACCATTAAGTCGCTTTAAAGAAGTGTTGGGAAACAGTTGTAATTTCATGATCAGTCATCAGTAAACATTGGTTGACCACTAGGAGTATGAAATTTCTTATCAAATATAGACCTGAACATCCTCTCTATTGATATATAGGCATAATATTGGCTGATATACCTAATAACTCTATGGCCTACATGTGTATATAGTAAATGCAGGTGTTAAATCTGTTAAAAATACTTATCCTAATTTTTTTGTATATATTTTATGAAAACGTATAATTCCATATTATATAGCCTAACTTTTGTGAAAACTCTCTAACTGATTATGGCAATGCATGATTAATCATCAAATCGTCTGCATCAGCCAATTGTTTATTGAAAATAATTGATCATTAATCCCAACACTACCTTTCATTTCATCAGTTTTCAGGTAAGCGCTGAGCTACTTATTACTGCCCTATACTTGCTTATATGTATTAACACAGATCTTTATGTTATGTCTTTAAAGATATGTGGATCCTCTGATGAGCGGATTAGCGTTTTGTGGAGACCAAGTACGGGCAGCTTCTGTTGTGATCCCACAAAAAGTTCGCAAAAAGGAAGGTGTCATCAAACTCATCGAAAAACTAAGAGCCACACACATACCCGATAAAAACAGTTTTGCCTTCATGTTTGCCTGCCTGGGTCGAGGCAAACACATGTACAAAGAGGAAAATGTGGAAAGCTTGGCTTTCAAAAAAGTATTTCCTAGGACTCCATTGTTTGGTTTCTTTGGTAATGGTGAGATAGGGTGTGATTTCTTACCTAATTTTAATTACCAGGATCAGCTCAATGCCCACGGTGTAACAGAAGAGATCCAGTTTGATGGCAGGACGATAGTGAATTATCCAAAAATGAACCATGCATACAGCACAGTTTTTGTCATGGTATCTGTTGGATAGTATGCCACTTTTTGTGATTTTATTTTTTTGTAATTTTTATATAATCTTTTATGCATTGGTTTGTTAAGTCTATCATAACAGCAAACTTTTCATGCTTCAGAACTGAGACATCTGTGAAACTTGAGCTAGTTTAAAATTCTGTATGATTTCAGATTAAATTGTTTCATAGGCAGTGATACCAGTGTATTGGAAAAAATGTTTACTGGGCAGAGACAGGTTACTCTGTGAGAAATAGTGAGTGGTGTTTTTTGTTAAAGAATGTTTACCTGTATTGCTCATGAGCACAGATGACTTTGCACAAAACTCATTGTGGAAAGAATTAACTGACAGCATTAACCAGCATTGTTTTGGCTTTTATATATTGTGTATGATGAAGAAAATAAACTCTAAAATAATAAAAATTGTTTGATTTGCTAATGAAATCAATGGATGTGAACATTATTAGGAGGACCTTTAATGTCAGGTTTTCCTTTAGTTACACTCTTGCTTGTACTGATTAGCCTCCATGTTGGATGCACAATTTCAGATAGACGATTATCATCTGGACAAGCTCAGTGACCCACTGAGTGGGACGATCTTGGTCAGGATGATGATGTGTGCTTGGGAAATTATTTTTACTTAGATGAAAATAAAACCCTAAATTGTATTATTTGGAACAATACTTTTTTTGTAGGAGTGAATTATAATGATAATAAAAATTATGTATTTTACATTTAAATCACATTAATCAAATGAATCTGTCATGGCGCGTGTTCCCACAGTTTGAACAAGAGTTAAGAGAGCAACAAACGTGATTAAACTGACGTGAATCAACTGTCTTCTCAATCACATTTTACCGTAAAATCTCCACTTAAAACCGCGGTTTAATCAAGAAATTCAAAATCTTGAAATCGGGTTGATTTCCTGAAAGCACTGTGCGGTTTATACTAGAAGGGTTTCCTGAATATCTTCCTGACAGACATCGTTTTTGGGCCGGCGAGTGGGCGATAATATCGCAACTTTCGAAGGCCGTTCTTAGCAGCAGTCTCGCATGCATGGCAGCCGTTAGCGACAGCTTGTCACCCCAAACGTCGATTTTAGATATACAGGCCCTATCAGTATCAGTTTATTTCCGAAGGCCTGAGTGTCATGTTGTCATGGCTAGGCAGCCGTGTGTAAATGTGTTATTTATGATTATTTGTTATTTAAAGATTAAATATTGCTGATTAGTTTTTGTGTGATATATAACTTGTTATAAAATCTTGGTAATTGTCACCAAATAATACGTTTACAACAACCCTGCTGTAACACACAGCGGCCCACTTCGTTGGGCATGGTCAAGCAAAATTGAAATAAAGGCCTACTTTAAACCCATTTGCGGCATTATTTAGCAATGATTATTTGTTTCAAACGTAAAATGAACAAAAGGCTGATATCGTAAAGAGTCGCACAATGGCAGACGATCGTTTTAAAATCAAGTTTGAGTGCCGCCATGTGCTGAAACGCCCTGGTATTCTGCCAAGAATATTTTGAACGGCTGTACGCTGTGGGTGGTAAACAGAACAGCCACCTATTTCGTCCCATCGTGCCTTGCGCGAACACTGCCTTGACAAAATGGCTCCCCACACGGAAACTTTCTTCAGGAAAAAACTTGCTTACCCGGACTGGCCACTTTAATTTTACCTTGAAATCACTCGTTTTTAAACGTCATGTTTCCTTTACGTGCGTATCTCGACAAGGTAACTTCAGTTACTTTGATATTTAGTTAAGTAGACCAGCGATGTTTTCAAACGCACCAGCAAATTGTGATATGGCGCGATGTCAACGTACGATGTGACGATGATAATACCGAAGTTACCGGTATGAAAATGATTTGAATCTTCCGAGTAATTCCAGAAAATGGAATTTTCATCAAAAAAAAAGATTTCAAAATATTACTTTTAGAATTAAAATATACAATGACTTGAAATGGATCAGCAGAATATTTTTTTTTCCAAAATATAATGACAAATCGGTAGTAAACAAGAATACGGCACGGAATATAAAATCTGTATAAACAGGCAGAGGTTCATCGGCCCTTACGTCTTCCCAAACTTCATGCTTGAGTGACCCTGCAAAAAAAAGTGTTATGATGTGTTTAAATAATATGCCCAAGGAATTTTAATGTGGACAGGAATGGCCGAGTCGCAACCTACGCCTGTTCATTTCTAGATGATAGCTTGATTGTGTCTTTTGTCAAATCATTCCGTAGCAAAAGTTGGTGCGGTTTTAAAGGGGGGTTCTTAGTATTTGAGCCTCTCGCGGTGTCTCACCTTGAATTTCGGCGAAGTCTGGGTGCGGTTTTAATCGGAAGTGCGGTGTTAAGTGGAGATTTTACGGTACATAATAGCAGGAGATATACAACTGAATATTCATGGAGGAATGCAGCTTTCATGGTGGAATGCAGCGTTTGTGCTAGTTTTAATCACCATTGTTGTCGACCCTGCCCCATGGTCAGCAGAAACCTTAAAGTGCACATTGCCCGAAAGCTGAAGGTCAGGACTAATCCCAGTTTGCACTTACGCAAGTAGGTGAAGAGCTGTAAGTACAAGCAGAAGTCGACATAATGAGCAATACTTTGGATAATTTATGGATAAATTCCAAGATATAGGCCTACATGCAAATAGATATGTAAGATAACGACACAATTTCCGACCTTACTCTACCGCGCGAATGAATCGGCGGCGGGCGATTCATTGTCATGTCAAAATATTTCGACAAAATCGCGAGATAAATTCGAACACGGTGAACATCTGATGGTCTAATGATGATCTAAAGGTCCATTTGCTGTAAGAGAATCACGCAAAATTGCGGATATATTAGCAGTGGCGTAACCAGTTTTTTAGCTCAGCTGACTATAAGTCACCTGAGCTATAGTCGTGGTCCATTGTCCGTCGTCCGTCCGTCTGTCCGTCCGTCAGTCCGTCCGTCCGTCCGTCCGTAGATGTGGCACGTTTTGAAACCGTAAGAGCTAGGAATCCAAAATTCAGCATAATGTTAGATGTCCCCAAGATCTCCTACCAAGCCAAAAACTGGGTCTTTGTGACTTCGTTCCTTTGAGAAATTAAGGAAAAACCTCAATTTTTTATTAAAATCCTATTTTCACACTTCAGGACTGCCTAATATCAAAACCACTCATCTGTTTTTCCTCATATTTACCATAAATATTCTTCTATATAGTTCCTATGTACATGCCAGAAATTAAGTCTGTTAAGTATAAATTATGGGCCCAAACATAATGGACTTTGTAAAAAATCAGGAAAAATATTTACTCACTTAACATGAAAAATTTTGAAACTAGAGTCTGTTTTCCCAAGTATATAACTATGTTTAATTAAGATTCAATTTTTTACCCAAAATTAGATCTGAATTTTGTAAATTTTTTAAGTAATTAGCATAAAAATAAAATTAGTACCTTAAATTTTGCCCAACTTTGACCATGGCACGTTTTTTTCCTGTAAGTACCATTGATTTAATTTTCACAGCATGTAAACATAAATATTAAATTTGTTTAAATCTGAAATTTGGAAGTAAAAGCTTGAAAATTAAGCTAGTTATTGATTTTTTTTCTTGAGGCTCTATTGTAGTCATTTGCTTTGTTTACAGATTACAGATGCAGGGTCCCACTCCAGGTCACTGGAAGTCAGCTATGCCAGGGTTTCTGATTTGTTACAGTCACTGGGGGAGATCCCCTGCTGTGACAGGTGTACAGTTATTCTCATATCACCGCCCCAATGATACCCCCCCCCCCCCGCAAACCCAACCCACCAAGTGTTATGCAGTATTGTTATTGTTTTCACTGTATCTCCTTAATTGTAATGCTGTTTCCACTCTGATATGCAAAAACTTTCCTTGAAAGGTGTAATCCAGAAGATGCAATGTTGTGTAATGTAGCATTTTTAAAGAAATCATTTTTCTTTTAAATGATTTTACCAATCATAATGGAACCCATCAGTATGCTTAAATTATGATAAAAAATAAAGCACATTATGGATAAATAAAGACACAATTAAAAATTATGAAATCTAAATCAAGTATTTTTTTTAGATATTTATTGTTTTCCAGATTTAAAAGATATATTTTTGTGGTAAAAAATAAATAAACATTTGTATGCATGATGTGATGTTATCTGACAAGATTGAGATTTATTATGATGCAATTGAGAATTATGAATCAACTTTTATATTCAGATATATATGTTATATTGAAAATGTATAGAAATATAAACTTAAATTTAAAAAAAATTGATGTGATAAAAAAATGAGGATTTATTACAAACATTTGTTCATTATTTTCCTGCATCAGCAGAATTTGAGATCAGGCTTTGTTTGCCATGTTTTATGTTGTTAATTAGTTATATTTCAACTGTATACATTTCATAAAAAAATATATTTAATAATATATATTATACAAAAAAAAGATTCGATTGAACAAATGTGTAAACTACTGAAATGTCAACAGTTAATCGAAAAGCCAACTAATGATCATGGTAATTGTACAGATCATTTGTTCACAAACTGCTCACATGCTTCAGTTTCAACATTAGGAAACACATGGTCAGGTCACAAAATATTATTTGCAACAATTTCTTGCTCATCAATACAAACCAATCATATAAACCAACCATGGCCTTTATTACCTCTTCCTCTTACACTTTATCTCCATTTGATATTATTTTAGATTTATACCTTCAAGGTTAATGTCAGCTGAGCACAGTGACCCATAGGTCCCTTGTTTTTTAGCCCTCAGCCCTTAGGCTGATGGGCTATTGTCGTCACCCAAGCTGTCCGTCCGTCCGTCCGTCCGTCCGGCGTCCGTTAACTTTTACTTTGTGAGCGGGATATCTTGAAAAGGATTCACCGTCAGAATTTTATTTCCTCGGTAAAGATGTATATCGACAAAATCTCGGTCAAGATCGAAGATGGGTGACCTTGACCCATTTTTCTACATTTTAGAGCTGATTATAGAAAAACACTTAGATGCTTATTACTCATGAACCATTTGGTGGATTTTCACAAAACTTACTATGATTATTGGGACTGATAATCTGTACCTGCTAAACAAGTTTGGTGGCGCCACCTACAATTAATGATTTTTAATGAATTTTTATCGGATTTTTCAACTTTGGGCTTGTGAGCGGAATATCTCTAAAAGGTTTCACCGTAGGAATTTTATTTTTTCGGTGAATATGTATATTGACAAAATCTCGGTCAAGTTCGAAGATGGGTGACCTTGACCTGCTTTTCAAGGTCACAGAGCTGATTATAGAAAAAACATTTAGAAGCTTATTTCTCAGGAACCATTGGGTGGATTTTCACAAAACTTACTATGATTATTGGGACTGATAATCTGTACCTGCTTAACAAGTTTGGTGGCGCCACCTACAATTTCTGATTTTTAATGAATTTTTATCGGATTTTTTAACTTTGGGCCTGTGAGCGGGATATCTCTAAAAGGTTTCACTGTAGGATTTTTATTTTTTCGGTGAAGATGTATATTGACAAAATCTCAGTCAAGTTCGAAGATGGGTGACCTTGACCTGCTTTTCAAGGTCACAGAGCTGATTAGAGAAAAAACATTTAGAAGCTTATTTCTCAGGAACCATTGGGTGGATTTTTACAATACTTACTATGATCATAGGAACTGATGGTCTGTAACTGCTGCTCAAATTTGGGGGCGCCACCTGCAATTTCTGATTTTTAATGAATTTTTCTTGGATTTTTCAATTGTGGCCTTGTGAGCAGAATATCTCTAAAAGGATTCACAATAGGAATTTTATTTCTTTGGTGAAGATGCATATCAACAAAATCTCGGTCAAGTTCGAAGATGGGTGAACTTGACCTGCTTTTCAAGGTCACAGAGCTTACAATAGAAGCTTATTTTCAGGAAGCATTTGTGGATTGTTATGAGTCATGGTACATACCTCTCCATTTTAAATTTATAACTAAGACATGTACAGATATACATCCATGTGAGAACAGATATTTAGTACTTTTCACTGTTACCACCTCTAAACACTGTTCTTTTGGCTGAGGGCTTTTGTCAGCTTCTGCTGATATTCTAGTTTTTTTTTTGGGGGGGGGGGGGCAGGGGGCGAGACAGCCAACCCCCAAAAACGGGAAGGGGGCAAAGAAATCTGGGAGGGAAAAAAGGAAGGAAACATAGGAAAGGGGAAAGAGGTAAGAAGAGAAATGAAAGAAGAAGAAAGGGACAGAAAAGGAAAAGAAAAAAGGAGATTGGGAAGGAAGAAGAAAAAAGAAGTACAGAATCGGGAAACATCTTGAGTCTTGCCTCCCCGGACGGTCAAGTCTGGTTACGCCCCTGATGGTTAGGTCAGATGGTCACGCGGCGAAGGATAATGAAAATTTTGGTAATTTGCATCGGTCCAATCCTAGTGACCAACACCATATCCCAACGTTTATGTTGCGATGCCAATACACGTCGCACGTCAAAGATCTTCTTAACTTCCGTCGGGTATTGCGCAAGGACCTCGTTACCGAAAAGGCTACAACAAGCGCCAAATATATCCGACAAATTTCTTTCCTACGTTTATGCTATAAAGCTAAAAAAATATATATGGTTTGGTTCCTTAGGCTTTTTTTCAGAAATCAGTGCGGGCGAGTGGATTTTTATATTTGGGTGGGGGGGGGGGATGGTGGTATATATATATTTTGATAAAAATGTCATATGAATAGGGAAAAGCATGATAAAACAGATATACTTTGCTAAACAAGGAAAAACATTGCACAACAAAGGAAATTTTATCAAAATTGTATGGTTTTATCTGCTTTAAAGAAGTATCCGAGGGGCTGGACCTCAAAACTGGTTAGTTTCTTCTGAAAATAAAAATAAAAAGTTTGATGCAGGGGTTTAAAATTAATGCGGGCGGTGCCTGAGAACCATACCTTTAATTTTTTAAGCCGACGCTTTTGATTTTGTCCAGAATTCATTTACATACATGCCAAAGAACTGCTCTCATTTTGGCTGACAAAAACCCATTTTTTCGTACGTGAACAAAACTTAATAAGTGCCATTATTTACTAATGGGGAACTAAACACATGGCCGTGTTACATTTGATGTTCTTTTTTATGGAAATGCTGCGTGAAGTGAGGGTTTAAACTGACCCCCCCCCCCCCGTACAGCATTATCCTGGATCCGATACTGTATATATATGTTACTTATTCAGAAGATGACCTAGGACAGGTTTTTTAATCGTAACCGGTGTGTAACAGGTGTACAATATTTTGTGACTCCTTTGGGGGGGGGGGGGGGGGGGAGACGTCTCGAGCAACATCTTGTATTCTAATAGGATAAACACCATTTTAAACAATTGTTTACCAAGGAACATAATAACAACACAAATTGAGCTTGATATCTCATGTACAGTGTAAAAATAATAATTTTGATCATATAGCTATCTAATTACCTTTTAATAGGGGAAGGAGGAAACCAGGCAAGAGGCCTGGTATGGAGATCGTTCATACTTTACTTATTCTCTCTCTCTCTCTCTCTCTCTCTCTCTCTCTATATATATATATATATATATATATATATATATATATATATATATATATTCCCTATTGGGCATATAATAACGTCTACTCTCTCTCTCTCTCTCTCTCTCTCTCTCTCTCTATATATATATATATATATATATATATATAATATATATAATATATAATCCCCCCCAAAGGAGTCACAAAATATTGTACACCTGTTACACACCGGTTACGATTAAAAAACCTGTCCTAGGTCATCTTCTGAATAAGTAACATATATATATATATATATATATATATATATATATATATATATATATATATATATATATATATATATATATATATATAGAGAGAGAGAGAGAGAGAGAGAGAGAGAGAGAGAGTAGACGTTATTATATGCCCAATAGGGAAAATATAGATAATGCACGGAGAAAAAATAAGATAAGATCATATATTGTAAAAGTGTTTGTTGTAATACCAAGAACGAATGACAGGTCTCCTGGTCTCTGGGAACTTGGTTCCTCCTGACAAAATGAAATATAGCACAACAGTGAGAGTACTGCGGGATACCAGGCATCTATTCTAATGCTCTTTATAAGTAATATGTACTGACATCTTGAATGAAACGTTTCACACCGGCATGAAATATAAAATTACGACAGAGTCATGCTTATAGAGCTCTACATGTGGTCTATTGACAGGATGGGGCTTTTGAATTCGGGGTCACTACAGCACGAATGGTGCCGCCCTTACTTCTGAAGCATATTTTAGTCTATTTATACGTGGAACCAACCCGATGATACATCTAAGATCGGTACTTTCCTTAAAACTGACCAATAACACAAACTAAATGCACAAACTAAATGGAAAATCCACGTTTCTTTCAGATAAATAGTTTGTAAAGAGGGTTAATTAAAGCGCTGTTTTCTCCGCTGACGACCCGAGCGTGATCCCCGGTGTGGCAGTGAAAGTGTTTTGTAGTGGCCAAAACCGGTGGTTTTCTCCGGGTTCTCAGGTTTCCTCCATATCTAGACACAACCAAACGCCATCACCTGAGCCATGGGGAGTGCCTAGATTAGTAATAATAACTATTTGTATAATCCAGAAAATAAATTTTCATAATAAAACAGTCGACAAAGAGTGGAAAATGAATCTCAAAAGAAATGCGGTATTGAGAAGACGTTGGCCAAATATAGATTAACATCATTATTGTTTGAGTGACGACAACGCAATTAAAAAAAATGTATAAAGAAGCCATCCACTTTGAAAATAATTTGGAGAAATCTTTTTGACTAAATAGCAAATCGAAAGTTTATAAACTGAAGCCCCGAGGACATCACGAAAACAAAGTTGTTGGTTTAGGGTAGTCTCAGGAGTGCTAACAACAAATACATGTATGACGTTGAGGGCTCTTGCAGAAGAAGATGTAACGTGTAGCTACCTATGTGAAACGACTGGCTCAGATAAATAGATTCCAGTAGTAATAAATGTTTGTTCCCTAGCTTTGTTAATTGTCATGGAATAAGCAGGTCTGATCGAAAAATGACAACGCTTCCAGAAAAAAGACGGTTCAACGTCTCTCTTTGCAAGTTTGTGGCAAAGAAATATCTTCATCCTTTTTCTGATAGCAAATTAACTGACACATTTATGTGCGGATTTATATTGAAAATGTGTAAATCGTTAAACACCGTATGAACTGTTCGTTAAATTTTGGAGGAAAATCAGGACAAATATATATTTTTTTCTTTTTTACCATTAAGACAAAGGACGATGCCTAAGACACCGTGAAGACGATACCGATTTGTATGCATTTGTCACGCCGTGTTACTGAAGCGTGCATGATAGTATTTATATATAAAACATGTAAACATGACCGCATGAATGATAAGGAGATTCTGGCGGAGGTCTGTGTTCTACGATAACAATCAATTTTCGAAATGGGATCTATATAGTTTAAAGATGAACTGGTAACATGTTTTCATATTTCAATGTCCCCTGGAGACTGGAGATTCAAAAAATAAAATATCTGTGCGTCCAAAGTTGTAGTGCTTCCTTTTAAAAATATTTTTTTATTGAAATCAATACACTGGCAGAACTATTAAAACCATGGTTACCATGGAAAGTTTTTTTAAAAAAGAAATAGAAATCATTCCTGTAAACCCATAAAAAAGTGTGTCAAACGGTGGTCGTGTAACTGTTGTTGTTGGGAGAGGAGTTTAGCTGTCTTTGTGTAGCGGTTGAATTTACTTCCTTTTCAGGTAGTTAATTTCTTTAGAGGCGATATTATGGAAATTGGGATCAACGGGAATGAAAGTGGACTTGCTACTTCTTATTGAACAAATTCATGGGATCCCTGGCCATTACTCGCTCTGTGGCCATTGAAAACGAATGCAAGAAAATCCTTATGGCACCCCTAGAAAAAGTGTGATTTGCCTGGAGGACTTTACAGCACAAAAGGAAGAGAGGCACTTGTGCGGAAAAATGTAAATATTAAAACTATTACTTATGCAGCCTAATAGAAAATAATCGGGGAAAAGAAAACAAACTTGTAGTAGAAGAGCGCACCGACTATTTGTGTGGAGGACTAAATCAGAGCGGAAGCAGGTAAAGCTTTGTGGAGAAGAATACCCAACTGCTTATTAATTATATAGATCACTGAGGGACACATGAACAAGTATGCACAAATGAATTCTTACAGTCGAACACATAACGTCATCGTCCTCCGACCAGATTTTGTGATCATCACCACGTAAAACTCTTTCACCTCAACTCTTATCGCAATATTAAAAAAAAATATATATTTCACTTCATGGACATTGTAGACGCAATTCATGCCTTCTCAAATTAACTGCTTCTAGCCGTGCTCAGGTGTAATCTGTCGTGTCATATACCCCGTTTACAATTTTTCAACAGTAACGCAGCTGTGGCCAAAGGTTTCTTGTCCGGGCTTAAAGGCGGAGATGTCAGACTATACACAAGTAAAATTTTTATCAACAACATTACATCTGTGGCGACCAAACTTGCTGGGTTTTAGGGAGACTCAGGTGAAGTCAATTACGGAACTGAAGGACAAATAATCCAAGTTTAATTTCACATTAGAAATGTGAAAGTTTTTCAAAGATCTTTTGAAGTTCCTCTTGTCCTATAGAACATCAGAATTTACTCTTGTTTGGAGAACATCAGAAGTTGCTCTTGTTCCGGAGAACATCAGAAGTTGCTCTTGTATTTTAGAACATCAGAAGTTACTCTTGTCTCGGAGAACATACTAAAATGTATTTAAATCAACGTCATCTCTCATGACAACAAAAGCCTGTGACACCGGTCCATTTTGCATTTTTCGTTCGATATCTACTCTCCAGATGGCAGCACATCTTCGATGGACAGAAGAGCACAATGAGTCTCTCTTGTTGAGGCGTACCTTGGGTTCTCCATTTTATAATGGACTTTTACTTTATATGGTAAAGGTAAAATGGTAGTGTAGGTGAGAGTGGTGGGTAATAAGGTGTCCGTAAACCATTACAAGATTTTTAATGTAGCGGTAGATCACCACGTCTCTACTAATAGCAGGGTGACACTGGGGTGCTGTATAGTTCTTAGATTAACTTCAGTTTCTACCATTTACAAAAGGCACGATTTTCATTGCACGAGTTTCAAGGAAGTCCATGCCAGACACAAGTTGTCGGTGGCTAAACCATCTAATTCTATTATCAATATTTATAAAAAAAAACCGAACAATTACTTATTCACTTCACTAATATATATACATCTTTGTCCTTACTGCAGGTAGTGGACGGTATATAATTGAATATATATTATATATATTATATATATTTAATATATATATTATATTTTTGTATATTTCGTACGCCAATCTTGACATATGACTAACTTAATGTTACTCACAAACAAACCTGATCCCTGGGTTTCATAGTATTCATCTGGCTTAAATATATATATATATATATATATATATATATATATATATATATATATATATATATATATTAAATGATAGGTCTGTGAAATGTGAGGGACCTTTAAATGGATTCCGATTATCGATTCTTTCCCAATCTCGATTCAGTTATTACTTTAGTAGTAAACTTCAGGGCTTATTTTAAAATTACACACATATTTTTCATTAGTAGATATTAGATAAATTAAGCAAGTAAAGAGATAATTAAGCTTTCCCGCTGTTTATCGCAATAGTGACTTTGTTTGCCTTGACACCGTGGCATGCTCCTACAAAAGTGACAGCTCATAGAGATCTCCGGGTGGCCCATGTAAAAAAAGCAATAGCAACAATAAGGGTAAATTTAAATTAAAGAATCGATTACAGTTAAATCGAGGGATTGCAGTTCAATGTATCTATTATGCAACGCATTGATACAACCCTACTTAATAACAAGGCACAGGCAATGGACCTTCCGGCTTGAAGGTTCAAACTCAAGTAAAACCAAAGCAAGTGCAAAGGTGCTTCAAACTTGGTCATAGAAAGAGACTGCAACTATATAAATAAAATGTGGATCATTTCAAGCAGTTTGTTACATGAAATGTGCAACCCACATGGTATTAAAATTACAAGTCAACAATATCCATACTAATATATGTATCCAAATTCAAAAGACCATCCGCAGTCCAATGCCAGACAAAGCAATGGTAGGCAGGCAGACAGATTAGTCAGTTAGCATGTCATTGCAATGAAAGTCCGCGGGCCCCGCCACATGCCAATAAATTCGGATGATTAACGTTTCCTCTATACCACCAATATACATGTTCTTTTTATGCAGAATGCATCATTGGGTTTTACACGGAAGATAGCATATCTGACATTGGATGAACCTGATACTGAACAAATGAATCAAGCTTTTGACTAGTTGCAAAAGTTATATTGGCGCCCCAGAGGCGTTTTGTTACCATAGAAACCCATATACAGTGGAACTCCAGAATTACGACTACCCTGGGGACTGAGCAATGTCGTCGTTATTTTTGGGTGGCCGTATTTGTGAAACTCTTACCTTGGTCGCATATAACACGCTGATGTTTAATGTGTATCACTGTGTATCTTTTGCATGTCTTTAACGTGAATTATAACAAAATATTTTACTTAGCGGAGAACCCTTATTATGATTTTTATTGTGTAGGTTAAAAGAAAACAAAATTGTTTTATATATATATTCATGATAAAAATTAATATACATGTACATATACGCGGAGTGACTGATGATTAACACAAAATTACACTAGAGGCAATACGAAGACAACCTACTGAATACATATTGAACATAATACGTGGCTGTCATATATTTAGCCTTCCGCTTTAGTATATTTTGCGTGCACTTGAGTTGTACCGAACTAAACTGCTGAGCCAGTTGGTTCTGACACCGTCCTGGTGTTGACGCCTTGATTAACGCCACTTTCTCCTTCAAGGAGAGCTCTTTCACAGGCATGGTCGCACGACAGCAAGCAATTTAAATGCAAACTGAACCAGTAGAGAAATAAACTGACAGCGATCTATCAGATTAGGCAAGACAATGTGTGGGATTTGCCCCCATGCAAGCTTTATTTATACATTTTGCTGACTGCTCAATACTCTGTGTGAGTAAGGTATGAACACATTTAGGATTAACTAGGTCGTTAATTTGACCAGTGAGGATCGAACAATATGTGATGAGTTGAAATATTAAGCTCTCACCCCTGCACTTAGGGTAGCTGTAATACAGGTGATCACTGAGGGTCTAGCATCGCTAGCCCAAGACCCAAGGGCAGGCCGGCTCATTAAGTAACCAGGCCGATGGTCAACCTCAGCGAGTCTCAGCACAGACACCAAGTCAGGAAGATTTGAGGGACCAGACTAACACTCGGGTTCAGAAACCTTGTTACCCGCTGTGATCTGTCGTTAAGGCGCCTGTGACAAGGCGCAGCCATTGACTCTTGACAAATGTTATTTCAGTACTTCACAGCGGTGGTCGCTTTAGCGGGGTTGCATTAGCGCTCGGGCCAGAAATCTGGTCGTAATTCTGAATTCAGGGGTGGTCGTAATTTTGAGTCATATATAAACACAAATAAACTAAAAAAAATCGGGACCAAACAAAGTGGTCGTAATTGTGGGGTGGTCGCAATTGTGGGGTGGTCGCAATGCGGGGTTCCACTGTACATGTATATCCAGTCTGTAACCAAGATAAACATATTCTCTCTCCTCTTTTGACACCTTTGTGTTGACTATTTTCTATTGCCAATTTAGAATTTACAAATTATGCCAAAGCATTTCTACGACCTTTATTTGTAGCACCAAAAATATTTTTTTCAGTGGTGAGCATAATAGTACAATTTACAACAACTGATTATGTCATCATGCCACTCTTGCTGAGCCATGTCTATGTTTAATGCTATTTATGAAGAAGTCATCAGTACAAATTTTGTGCCATCTAAATATATTTAGATCCAGCTTACATGTGTGACCCATGTTGTTTCTCATTGTCATCCAACTGATGTAATATAATATACAGTAGAATCTCCGAATTACGGACACTGTCTGGACCGTAAATAGGAGGCGCCCTCAGAGGTGCCCGTGAGGAGAGGTATCACTGTATATGTGTTTTGGATCATGCTTTTTATGCATATACAAAAGCTAAAACTTATATTTTAAATATACTTCGGGGTATTTAATAAATAACTAAAATCCGTGACATTCCCGTGACAAACTGTTACATTTGTAGTATTGGATCCAACATTTATAGCACATTTACAGAATTTATCAAGTGCTTTCTCTTTTTATACTAGTGTAACCCCACAAATCGCCACCATATAATAAAATAAGTAACACCAGGCTTTCAAATAAATAAAAATGACGACAACTTTGCTTGAAACTTTTGGTGACACAGGTTGCTTTATTTGCATGCATCACTGAGTTTTGTTCAGGATACATTATTTGTTAAGACATTTATAAAAGGAAAGTTCTTTTTTGTTTTATGAGTCATGCTCCCCTTCTGAAAACCATAACTTAAGTATTATCTTTGCTGACTTTCATACCATCATTTTTTTTACAAAATATATTCAAATGATCAATCTACTTCATACAGTCAAGACTGTATCTTAAAAAAATCCAATGTCAGCAGCAAACATCAAAATCATTAAATGTGGTATATTTACAACTATATAAATTCCCTGACAATTTTAAGTGTTCAAAAGATAATAAAATTCATTTATTAATATGGAAAATAACAAAGGACTGACCATACAAACCAAGCCAGGGAACACATAAAATAATCTGTAGTTCCTCAAGCTGTAAGAATGCATGATTTTACTTTGGTATACATGTACATAGGATTAAGTATTTTAAATATCTTTCCGTATCTTTTTTTTTCTCAAACAAACACATACCGTAGAACATTGTAGAATATATACCATAGATTCAGAGGAATGTGTTGTCAGAATAAAATATAAATTTTATCAAAGAGAAAATTATAAACATTTATATGTGATCAGATTCAAATAATTTTCAAATGGTTACTCTCATAGACCCGCGGTATTACGGCCTAGTGCTCTTAGCAGAATATAATACTATTATCGCTCTGAGAGTGTGGTCGTTTGTCGAGAGAGACACCTAGGGGCGACACCTAGTGATGAACAAAAAAAATGAACGTCTCTGGTAATCTCTAAAAAAGTGACCTTAAGCCATTTAAGCCTTTGAGTTGTACTAATGCAAACATTGTTTCGGCATCATGTTTCAGCTGATTAACGGACAAAAAGTCAGACCGACGGATAAACCGAGAGATATTTTAAAATATTACGTATGTATTAAGATTACGACGTCGGGTCCTATCGACCACGTATCGCAATATAAATTTAACTAAAGTGACACCGTTCCCAGGAATTATATATCTACATTCATGGAAATCCAGGATATAAATTTGAAAAAATAAAAGGATAATAAATAAATATATAAAACACGGGAATGTAACGAATCGACCAGTCCAACAAGCAGGATTAATTACATATATTAAATTCCAGACTCACTCACCGTTGAAATTTAAAATATAAAATAAAACCTTGGGTTCACTGACTTTTTCGGGAATTCGCTCATACATTGCTTTTAGTTATACATAGCACAACTTGGCTTTTATGAGCAGTAGCTCACTCTCCTGTGTCTCAAAATAATGTCAAACGACAGTAAGGACATAATCTAAATGTAATAAATCATGGACCGGCAGGGCTATTTGCAGACGTATATAAATTTGGAGAGCAATGACATTTATTTGACAAGGTAAAGTATTACATGATGGGTTCCAAGGCAGGTTTCGTGTTTAATAAAGATCCTTAAAGTAAAAATCTTTGTCTGCAAGGCCGGCTTATATGCTCCGTATGGGTCAATTCTTCAACCTACATGCACGTGTCTGAGCTGGACCAGAGTACAAAGGCACAGCGGAGACTGTTGACTTTTCTTTTATTTCTTTGTGTGAATTGTCATAATAAGGACAGAACTTTGGTCATTGTTTCTTTATCTTTAAATGGCCACAAGGAAGAAGACATATTTACTGTATAATTAAGTCATAGTGAATAGACAAATTTCCTGTGTCAACAAATTTGACATGTTGAAGAGGAATTTCTTCCAATATTTATCTCCATGCCACCTATACATAAGTGGTGATATTTTTTAGCCATTATTCTTCTAAACCGTATTCTTATTATTCTGCCACTTTCTTTTATTCGATTTCATTTATATTTACACAGGATGTACCGACTATGTTCCAATCAACTTGACCCAGTTTCAGTGATCACGACCTTTTTCAAGGTCACAGGGGTAAAAAAGTGCGATTTTTTTTTTCGGATTTTCAATGTCGATTTTATTCTGAACAATAAGGGGTACAGACAAAAGTTAAAAACTTCCCAACATATCTGGTTCCCAACTTTCTGAGGATTCCACTTTGATTTCACTCATGCGAAACTATATGAGATAGGTGACTCATCACTTTTCAGTTAGGCTAGGTTCTGGATAACCATCAACTAGAAAGTTGAAATAAAAGTGGATGAAAGATGAGTGGGAGAATCCGGGGGGGGGGGGGGCCGGTTGGTTGAGATCCGTAAGTCTTGTTACAAAAATTGTCACCGTCATTTTACTGTAATTTGAAATGATTATGAGCGGTGGTTGTCATTTTTTTTTTAAACTGACAATGACCTGGCTTAATCGTAGTAGCCGTGACAACCCGAATCAGTAGGCATTGATAATTGGTCTGGTAAGACAGACAGAAATCTGGTCGAAATGTCAGAGGACCGATATGGCGCTAGGCTTGTTGGTGACATTGGTTATTGAATTATATTTTTCATGTTTATTCACGCATATATATATATATATATATATATATATATATATATATATATATATATATATACTGTTATAGGTATACAGACGAAGCCGCTTAATCGCAAGAGGCTTTTGTCAAGCAAATTTATTGCAATTAACCGAAGTTGCATTTAGGCGAAGTTCACCGTCTACCATGTGTAAGGGGAAGCCGAATGATCGATTGGACCGCCGTATATCTAATTAATTTAGCATTTGTTTTGTTACACTATTCGTATCGTGATAAAGAATAAAAACACCAGTATTAGATAAATTTTATTAAAAATAAAGATATTTACAAATGAACCCATTAAAAGCCAAGCCATAGATAGTTATTAAAGATCACACATATTAACTTAGGCAATGTACTTCGTATACAAAACATATACAAAATATGCAAAATGTCCGATGTAATTTACATCATGTTAACACCTAAAGAACTCTGTGATTTGCTTCTGTTATACAGGGAGTTGAACTGTGTCCTGCACGTGTGTCTCAAGTGCGTAAAAGTGTTCTATCTGGCACTGAGACTTGTCTGACTGTTCCAAACAATATGTGTAACGTATTTTTAACCTACCATTGTTAAACCAATTCAAGAGATGTGTGCTGTGACCGTATCGAACTGCATCACCGAGGACAGGGTAATTAAGGTCCTTTGTACACATTTGCACCTGCAGTTATCACAGCGGCTACTTTTGAAGTTCCGGTCTATTATCATTAATGGGATAACACTAACACTAGTCACAGACTCTTTGAAGTACTTGCATTAAACGTGAGTTTTCTACCTTTCTGCCCATATTTTCCCTTGCGTTAATCGCAATTTATTTACCCGCACATGGGTGGTAAGCTTAACAGATTATAAATACCGGCATGATGTTAAAGCAGCTGCACTGGGCCTATTGGTGACATCGATTATTGAATTAGGATGGAAGTAACCATATAGTAATGATCGTAAATTATCATATAGCCTTCTGGATTCATGATAAATAAATAATTTCATATTTCATATGGTTTTAAATGGAAGCACTCCGAAGCAAGCGACAAAGGAAGCAATGGGCAGACGGGGCTATATACCGCCTGCCAGTATAAATAAATTATGAGATATCACTCTGTCCACTCCCAGCCCCTAATATTTTGACCGAACAAATTAAATTATCCTATCAAATCATTACCTGATCAAAAGCAGACTCTTGCAGCTTCCACTCAAGCTATACTCTTTGAAGTGTGCATTAATTAAATAAAATATACAAAATACAGTCAAACAATATTATCATAGATTATCCAAGTTACGGGTATTTATATCATGTGTTCATCATATAAATTGTAAAGTAATATTTGTAAAGTTGTCCCCAAACGTGTTCTTATACAGTTGAACAACGACTGGTTGCCTACCCTGATGCCCCTCCCCGCCACAAACTCCCTCAGTAATAACCTTGATTGAGAAAAAAGACCGAATCTCTAAAGTTTTTATGGACAATTTACCATTTGGCCTTTGAATGGCCGCCGGGGTTAGTTCAGTTTGATCAGTTTGTCTATCGGCCCAATAGCTATGTTACGTTTTGTCTCCAAAGAATAAGTCATAAATTCTTTCGCTGACTCTCTGTGCGCGAGGGTTTCAAATTCGGGATGCTCGCGAAATGGAAAATATCGCAAAAATATGACTTTGGGAATATGAAGCTTTATCTACACAGGGGAACAGCCACTTTTACTGTAGCCCAATGAGGTACAATTGAACAAGATTATTGTTATTTACGGTAACTTCCGCTTTTGCTTCTAAGCGCCATAAAGTATTCAAACGTTGAACGATTTCGAATTTTTCGATTAAACGTTAAATTTAATCATATTTCAGCTCAACGCAGTGAAACGTTAGGTATTCTCGTTGGAAATCCACTCAAATGTATAAGAATATACAAAGGTATTATCCAGTTTTATTGCCTTGCTCAAACGAAATGGCGCTGATATGCAAGTTTACCGTAATTAATAATGAAGACAAATGCTGAGGTGCCCCATTGGTATCAAATTTTGTATATCTGTCACTACCGAAGAGGATATTCCACTCATTGCATTAAAGTACACAGTATAAGGTAATGTAAGTCAATTGTATAATTTTTTTAAGGTGAGATCGCGAAAATTATAGCCTCGCGAAACACTGCAGAAGTGGAAATCGCGAAAATTGTACCCGAATACAAAGCTAACTACAGTATCAGACCTACATTTTAAAATGATAAAATAAAGAAGTCTGTTTCCAGTTTTTGTTAAAAACTAGTAAAATAGTACATAGTCTTCACCAAGAAAAAATATTTCACAAGCAAGTGTACGCTCCTTACACAGCAGTTTTTACACTGTGGTCGTTCCAGACATCTTTCCGTGTAACCGCTGCTTTGCGAGGCAAGGTTCTAAGGGCATGACCACCAAGGTGGGCACAGAGCAACAATTGTAATCAGAACAATGAGAGCGTGCTATCACATTATGAATCAGCTCCACATTTTAAACATGCGACACCAACTCTCAGTGGACTGTTTACACCAAAACACCAGCTCTCATTGGTCTGATTCTTGGCCCTGTGCCAGAAACGGTGAAATCTGACCAACGAGAGTGGGTGTCGCATATTCGAAATTGAGACTGAATGCATAATGCGATACCACCATGTCATTTGAATTGTAAGTACATGTATTCGGTATTTTGTCCCAATTTAAGGATCATAAGCCGCACTTTTTATTTTGTTCGGTGGAAATCTTTCTTTCCTTTTCATGCACAAAACCATAAGGAATTGATCAAAAGGAAGACATTGACAAGGCTACCTTACATATGGGATAACAGTTACTGACCAGTGCTTTCAATATGCATGTGCTATGTTAGTGCTATTAAATTATGAAAAGCAACCTGCTTTTGTGTAAGTTAATAATATCTCTATATTATCTTCGGTAAGGTATTCTGAAATGTAAATGTATTTGAAAGAGAATTCCAAATATCAGACTGATTTAAATTGTTTAAATGTATTATGACCGCAAGTAAACTAGCAACACTTTCTGACGACCAGTAGAATTTGAATTTCACAAAAAAAATACAAATTTGAGAAATTAAAGAAATCCTTAAAATAAAAAGACGAAATGTAGACAAAATATTTACAAAAGGCGAATATTAAACGAAATGTGTCATAAAGAAAGCAGCAATCTCGATACGCTCCATAAGCAGCGGTTACGCTATGATCAACTATTCGCTTCACTACCTTCTGCAATAATCCGAGGTTGCCGGTCGGGTTTGGTCACCAGGCGGTGCCGTCTCTGCGTAATATTTAACCAAGCACATAGCAGATATCACCAGTTGTTCTTTGTGGTAACGGTCACTTTGCACTGAGTAGGTAGCACAGCTTGTTTTCACCACCCCTTGGAATACACATGATGCAATCGTCATCTTTCAACACAATCTCTGTACCGACTTGCTCGTGTGGCCTGAGGTCAGTTACCCCCCACTGTCTGCATATTTCCTTTCTTGCAGTGCTAGTGCTACACGAGTTTGCCACGGACTAAGCCGTATTTGTTTACACGCTAAGCTAATCAGACTGGTTCTACCAGTTCTGCAGATTTGTTTAAACGCAGAGTCAAGATTTTACTTCATCCAGTGCAAACTGACTGGGTGTTGCCTAGTCTCTCCAACAGACGCCAGGTGCCGCTACCGCTCTTGCACCAGTACGTCTGTTATTGGACGCCATTTTTCTTAGGAACGGAAGTGTTTTTTGGCATGCGTAAGGAATCCCCCTACTGTACCACCCATGCAATAGACAAGCAAAAGAGGATTATTTATGCCACACAACTAAACAATATTGTTTACTTGTCTTTATTGGGGTCTGCCGGGTTTGTACAAGGGCGACATCCATTCTGGATTCACCTCCAGATGCTAGGGGGTTTCCTTGCGCATGCCCAACGGCACTTCCGTTTTTCAAGATTCTTGAAAAAAAAATGGCGTCCAATAACAGACGTACTGGTGCAAGAGCGGTAGCGGCACCTGGCGTCTGTTGAAGAGACGAGGTGTTGCCAAACCTGAAATATCCCCATAGCGTGTGAGTGGAAGGTCACCAGGTCACGCTCTGTGTTAAGAACGTACACTCTCGAACGCCAAGTAAATGTTTATCTTCACATAGAAAATCCTTATTAATAAGAAAATTGAAATTTTGGAAACAAAAACACAAAATTAGACGAAATGTTTACAAAATGACAAAAAAATTAGATTAAATGTGTCAATTTTAATTTATAGTCGACTCAATGAAACTTTAGAAAGCGAAACATTTTCTTTACATTCATTTTGATGGTTGGTCGGCCGAAGCCCTGTAAAAGCTTGGACAACACAGCACTGATGTTGCCTATTATCTTCTCATAGGAATGTCACAGTCAACAGCAAGGCAAGAAAACGTTCCTCTTCAAAGGATCCCCATGAAAAGTGTCTGAGAAGCCGTAAGTGTGCCTTAATGAGCCTGTTAGAATTCATGGCCGACGCCGAGGACCCGATTTACGGCAAGCAGGGTGATAATCTCAAAGCCGGCCATCACAGGGTCGCTCCTTAGTGGCTCTTGACGTAGTGAAGGCAGTGATTTGATGTTGTCACACAATCTCTTCATACAAAATTCAAGCCAGCTTACAAGAGTAGCCGTCCTTATACCAGCGCAGACGACACAAGTTTTACCGCCTCTGTCCTCTATCTCTGCGAATACCTTTCACTATAAATCCTGCTGGCCCATTGCGATGCTGCTTTAATGTCATTCGCCGAAGCAAAGTGCCGCGTTCATTTGAGATTCCAGCGTATCTTTTTCGTAAGGACACTCCTTTCCTTTTAACCTAAAGGCCACCATGGTAGTTATGATAAAGAATTAGGCAATGCATATGGTTGAGTTATAAATATGTAATTTAGGGAATCGGGGTTCTTTTGCGACCAGAGGAATATCTAAAACTAAAAGTCACGTAGTATAAACCTGGACTACTGTAGGTGTTATAAATTTTCGTTTCAAATTTCACCGCATTTCATCTTATTTGTCGTTCAGGTTAAAACAGATCGAAATGCTAAAAAAATAACACAAACGCCTGTGGAGTTCAAGAAGTCCGAACGTATTAAAAGCAAATCTGAATGTGCATAACTATATTATTCATAAAGCATATTCAAAAACACAGGCTAACATTAATGACAATTGAATGAGCTTGTTGACACACGCACTACACTAAACTTTCTCATTACGAGTTACCTAATTGCATAGAAGATTATTGGGAAATAAATATGACTAAATTATAAAGTTACTAGTGGCATTATCGCAACATTTAATGATTATGTGTTTATCCCATAAAAGTGAAAGGACAAAAAATATTTGTCCTCACAAATAAAAAAAGTTTGGGAGACACGTCCCTCTGTCTAGGCCCATGGTACCTGTTACAAAACTGGGGCTGGTATTTAAACGTTCTGATACATATCGAATCACATTCATACAGGGATACAGACTGCTGTATATTTTTTAGGCATATTATAAAACTTTACGTGACATTATATATGAGAAACAAGGGAGTGGGCATGTTGGACGGCTTTAAATTATCAAATTTGTATTGGTAAAGGTTAATCCCATAATTATCATGGCCTGAAACACTTTGAACTTAAACCTCGTTTATCATTTTTCATTGTTCTAAAATATGTGAATATAAATCCATAGAGATTGAAAGATAGAAAGGCTTCTCAATATTTGGTTGAGGTAACCGCCTTCATTTTGTATTGCTAGCTTGACAGTGAATGTATTTCTGCAAAATTCCATTTCGGTTTCGGACCACGTGACAAGGCGGCAGCGAATTCGGTGTACCACTGCTGCGGGTCCATTCATGGGTCATAACAGAAAAGAACTCCCGAAATGCGCACTTTTTTGTGAGCGAAACACAGCTGCCGCATGCTCACCACTATCCTTTTCAGCCTGAAGAGCGCTGACCCTGGTTATAAATTTTCGTTTCAAATTTCACCGCATTTCATCTTATTTGTCGTTCAGGTTAAAACAGATCGAAATGCTAAAAAAATAACACAAACGCCTGTGGAGTTCAAGAAGTCCGAACGTATTAAAAGCAAATCTGAATGTGCATAACTATATTATTCATAAAGCATATTCAAAAACACAGGCTAACATTAATGACAATTGAATGAGCTTGTTGACACACGCACTATACTAAACTTTCTCATTACGAGTTACCTAATTGCATAGAAGATTATTGGGAAATAAATATGACTAAATTATAAAGTTACTAGTGGCATTATCGCAACATTTAATGATTATGTGTTTATCCCATAAAAGTGAAAGGACAAAAAATATTTGTCCTCACAAATAAAAAAAGTTTGGGAGACACGTCCCTCTGTCTAGGCCCATGGTACCTGTTACAAAACTGGGGCTGGTATTTAAACGTTCTGATACATATCGAATCACATTCATACAGGGATACAGACTGCTGTATATTTTTTAGGCATATTATAAAACTTTACGTGACATTATATATGAGAAACAAGGGAGTGGGCATGTTGGACGGCTTTAAATTATCAAATTTGTATTGGTAAAGGTTAATCCCATAATTATCATGGCCTGAAACACTTTGAACTTAAACCTCGTTTATCATTTTTCATTGTTCTAAAATATGTGAATATAAATCCATAGAGATTGAAAGATAGAAAGGCTTCTCAATATTTGGTTGAGGTAACCGCCTTCATTTTGTATTGCTAGCTTGACAGTGAATGTATTTCTGCAAAATTCCATTTCGGTTTCGGACCACGTGACAAGGCGGCAGCGAATTCGGTGTACCACTGCTGCGGGTCCATTCATGGGTCATAACAGAAAAGAACTCCCGAAATGCGCACTTTTTTGTGAGCGAAACACAGCTGCCGCATGCTCACCACTATCCTTTTCAGCCTGAAGAGCGCTGACCCTGGATGCCGCCGCCCGTGAAACATCCCACTGCTCCTCGGCTGAGATTCGAACTCACTATCTCCTGACTTTGAGTCCTGAACTCTATTCTGTCTTAACCATAAAAGCCGGTTTTTCAACTTCAACGCTCGCATTGTCTGTCATCCTGGCCTGTCCGATGTAAAATTGTTTCCGGCGGGAAGGGCTCCTTTTAAAGCAAAGGACCTGCCTTTCGGCTGGCACAGACTTTTAATCTAAGACGGGGTTAATAGAAGGCATCTTTTACTACGTCTGGTTGGCCCTTTACTTTCACAAACTCCAAGTAGTTACCAGGAAAAGATGTTCAGACACTAAATAAATTTGTAAAGCCAATTTAAAAGTTGGAAAACATTTTCTGGTCGTCAGTACAAGCAAAAAGAAGACTTTCCTCCACCAGGTGTTATTTATTCAGTTTTCGCATCAAATTGAATTTAATGTGTCTTTAATAAAATTAATATAATCTCCACCTGCCCTACTGTACCACACTCATCCAGGGGTCTTCAGACCAATCAGTGTTCGTGACAGAAAAGTGATGTACAAAATGCTAAAATCATTATCTTGTATTAATCATCATTTGCATATACATGTATCTGCATACATTCTAAAGTTTAAAATGGTCCATAAAATTTGAATCCCAATCCAACCACTAGTTTTTTTTTAGAAATTCCACAAAGAAACTAGGTCAAACTAGAAATCAATTCTCCCCAGGCAATGATTGCATTCACTTATTCGGCCCATACACGGTTCATTCGTGCATAAGTGACTCTACATTTGTGAATATTCCTGGACGACTTCCCTGAATCAGGATTATGGGCCGGAGCCACACCAAAATCTAATCGATTCTTCATCTGCCAATTCCCGAAATGCCCTGAAAATTTTATGAGATTCCGTTCATGATTGCGTCAGTTATGTTGTGAACAACACACACACATCCACCCACACACATCACACACACTAACACACTCGAACGGGGATGAATATATATCCTGTGGCGGGGATAATAACCATAAACGACGTACCTGCACTAAATACCTAGGGAAGCTATCCTGTCACCCTGAGAATTATTTTAAAAGTTGATGTTAATCTATCTTCTGTACAC
Organism: Sipunculus nudus; assembly: GCA_026874595.1. Classification (NCBI taxonomy): domain Eukaryota; kingdom Metazoa; phylum Annelida; class Sipuncula; order Golfingiida; family Sipunculidae; genus Sipunculus; species Sipunculus nudus. The sequence continues at coordinate 61,999,540 of CM049313.1, forward strand.
ATAATAGATACATTAACCTGAAAGCTTGGGATAATGCCAACACAGCCATGTTGGATTAGCTTGTATTGAGGAAGAATTCTTTAAAAAAAAAACCAAGAAGCAGAAGATTAAATGGAAAAAGGAGACACCGAAGAGCCAGCCGTGAGTAAAGCTGATCCCGTCCTGTATAGCAGCGTTCCGGATCCAACATCGGTGCATTGTTGTAGCCTTGGGGAAACTTAATCTCACAAGCGTTACCTGGTCCTTTTCACATACACATCATAAGCTTGGACAAAGTGGGTATAATAAAGACAGTTACTTTAATGAGTCCTGTCCTGTGGCTTCGGCTTAATTCCAGGGGTATCCTAATATGTTCCTTAAGGCAACATTTCAGTCTATTAGTTTTGACGGGAAGCTTCAGTCCCTGTATTTAGGCTTAATCCCGGATTAAACGACCTATTTTTGTTAGATGTTTATAATCAGATTTATTTTTGCTTTTGACATTTTTTCCCTTTTCTCTGGTATACCTATGGATGATCCCCTTGTTATTTTGTAAATTGAGACCTCATTTTATACACGTGTAAAACCAGGGAGATTATTTTTGAAATGGTCAATATGCGAACACCAGAAACTTTTCTTTTGGTGCAGCAACACGCTAAAAAATAAAAACAGGTTTTTAGCACTTTGCCACTGCAGGAGGTCACACTGATATATTATCTATATAATTAATACGCAGTTTCTTTTTTTTTCTTCACAATAGTTTATCTGCTTCCGCTCTGATTTGACTCTCCAAATTCTGCACACGTATCGTCGGTGCGCTCTTCTAGGACAAGTTCAGTTTCTTCTGTCGGATTATTTCCTATTAAGTTGCATAGTTTATAATATTAATATTACCCCAATAGGTGACCCTATCTCTTGTGTGGTTTAAGATCGTCCACGCATGCCACGCTTTTCCAAGGGATGCCCCGGGGAATTTTTCTTCATTTTGAGTTCACTGGCCCGTTAAGACCATGGCCAGAAAGCATGCAATCAGAGTTTTCGTGCAATTCGCGGTCTCGCGGGGCAACTTTAATCTCCATTGACTCCCCCCCCCCCTATCCATTATAACACCTCTACAGAAGTTTTTAATCTCTGAAAAGGTATTAGTGTTTTTTTTTTTATTCAAACTCTGAACAAAGACCAAATGACTCCTCTTTCAATGCGAGGGCTTTTCAGTTGGGAAAACAATTGGAATGGAGACATGTTGCACGACCAACGTTTGACATAATTTTTATTGGTTTACTGATATGTTGTTACCTTTAGATTAATAAGTTTCTTATCATGATAACCACGGTCTAAACAGTTATCGCTTGTTTAAAAAAGAGGTAGTTCAAAAGGATCTCCTACAACTGAAACACAGTTTGGGCCGGGGGGGGGGGGGGGGATGAGCACCCTTATTCTCTTTTATGATATGCAATCAAAAGAAACTTTAAACCATATTACCAGTACATCTTTAAACTGATAGGGATTCTATTAACAAATAGGTTCTGCAGTCAGAGCCTCCGCCAGAATCTTCTTATCAGTCTTGTGTTTATGTGTACACTTTTTATGTTTCATGTTTTATGTCACGCTTCATTTACCGGTTTCACCTGGCGAGTGGCGAAACCTATACATATGAATAGGCGGCTTCTACACGGGGACAAAGTAATCATCCTTTGTCATAAAGGTATTAAGAATATCTATTATGTTGATTCTGATTACCTCCAAAATTCAATGGATTGATCATACGGTTTTATGTTGTTTCTGATTACCTCCAAAATTCAATGGATTGATCATACGGTTTTACCTCAACCTTCTGCAAATATCCAGCAAAATTCGTGCATCACTGTTTGTTAATTCGCATAGAGACAAAGCAAAGAACCACTTATATCTTTGCCAATGACTGGCACCGAAAGATGTTAATCTACTTTTATCTGGGAGCGTTTTCAGTTTTCGACAAGACCTGTTTTTTCCAGGTCAATCGACAAAGCTCAGGACATATATTTAATACTGTTGGAATCAACTCACCAAAGCCTGTGTTTTCACTTTGGCAGCTTTACGTCGCGTTAGTCATATACTTTCCTCATATTAGATGTAGATGGCTCTTATATGCAACAGTTATATCTGTCGTATTGTTTTCCCCCAGCAATGATGATGTCGTACGCATGTTGTTTATCATAAAAAAGATCTCACTCATACTTCATAGACCCTTTATATGCCTATATCCTTTTCGAAAACGTATTTCTTAGTGTGATTTGTTGAATGGCATAGTTTGCCTTGATTTGCTGACTTTTTTTTAGGGGAAGGGGTTTTCTGGAGAATTTTAGCACATGTAATCTTTATAATATGTAGAGAACTACATGGAGATAAGTCCTTTTGGAAGCCCAGGTTTAAAATATGCAACATTCATTTCCTACCAGCTTAGTACAGATATATTTATAGAACTAAGGATTTTCCATGGGTGCATATAGTTATAATTGTTCTAGCGTTTAAACTTCATGTAAATATTATACTGTATTATATAAGACCATTATAGGCCTATATTCGGAAACCCATATGTTGATAAACAAACTACGATGTTCACTACAAGGTTCCTCACCTATATCCTTGTAACTCCTTATATTGTTCCGTCTTCTCCTTTGTGGTGTACATCATACCTTAAATAATACATATTGTTAGCGTGTATCTCTTTCCATCTTTCTTTGTACATGAAGTCCGATATATTCCCTACGCAGGTGAAGTTATATACATATGGCGGCTCAGTTGTAACTTGCGTGGAACATATAACCATATACTGAATCAGTTCAGTGTTTGCTTCATAAGGTGCACAAAAAAAAGATGTTTGTGAAGCATGGGACCGAAGTGTCACGGGTAGTTTGTTACATTGTAGATCGTAAGGCCATGTAAAAAATATTGCTCTGCTGATTCGCCGCTGCAAATTTTCGTGCACCATTTTTTTTTTACAAATGAAGACCAGGTCCTTGATAATTTTTTTCTAATTTGTTCCGTGGTACTAATTACCCAAAGGAGTTCTATATCGTGTATATGATCGGCACAAAATTAAATCCACTTTCCTTATATGAGAGAACTCCTTTTGCCGTGACACACATTACCCGAAGGAGTTCTTAAAAGTAAGGAAAGTGGATTAAATTTTGTGTTGATCATATACACGATTTCAATGATGGCGGGCATTGTTTTAGGCAAGCAGACAAAATTCTACGTGTTGTGTCTCGACTAGTATAAAATACAGTTCCGCCAGCTCGCACTATATTTTTGTTCCCAGAGGACCGTTGAACAATAATTTTGTGTGTGGCCTCAATCAAATTGAGAAAGAAACTGATAAAATCAACCTGTTGCATAGAACATTCAAGGTCAACACAGTTTGTCATTAGTCAGCTGAATCGAAAAATCTTGAAAAGCCTAAACATTCCGGAGCTATTAATGTGTACATGTTTAACAAAACTGCCTTTTTAAATGAACCTGAAGGCCACCATTTATACCAGATGTATAAAGTCACTATGATTTTTAACCTTAACCCCTAATACCTTTCAGGCTACCTTATTGTTCCCTGATATTTGTTTGTCGAACTTTTGTGAAACAGAGTTTTTAATATAAGGTTCATAAAGGACATGATACAACCTACACTTTGTTATTATTGTAAAATTTAAAAGATGACTGTGGCTACAGATGCGTCGGCGTAAAGTCAACTTAAGGTACCAGAATATATTTAAAGAAAGAATAAAAACTTTAACACAAATATTTACAAATGGTACTGTTCAAGAAACTTAAAAAGCATGTCACTACCAATACTCGCAAGTATAAATGTTTCTGATGTCCGAATTAATAGTAAACGGATATTCCAACGATTATCTGATTATCAGCTGTTACAGATGTATCTTTTATTGTGTGCAGCAGTCTTGCATGTGTCTGTGTAGCGCTAGCATTGTCCGTTGCCATGGGAGACGCGCGAGCCGGGCCGGCCCACATGATGGGTCTGACGTATAGAAACACAGCGCTCATGCTAATCTGGAACTTTCTGGGCTGGTCGCGCTCATAGAGCGCGTGATTAGTATTGTTCTTTTGGGTGCATGTGTATTATGTATTGTTGGGTTCCTTGGATTGTTCGTGAAATAGAAGTTTCTAGGCTTTGGAGGGAGAAGCTATAAATTAGGGACTGTGTTTAGAGCCCAAAGAGAGGAGAAAAAAAATATTCCAGCGGACATGGAAGAGTGTGAGACAGTTTGTGGACCTTACCGATAATTGCAGCATTTACAGATCTTCTTCGAATTTGTAACGGATTTTATATAGTCTTCAGTTTGCCTTTCTGATCACTACCATAATTTCACTTTTGGATTAAAACATATTGATTTTGTGATTGAATTGGACTATTATTCTCCTAGAAGATTTATGTGAAAGGTGCATCTGGATTATACCTTTTAAAGAACTAGTTGTTGCTGTGATAGTGGTGGTATCCAGGTACTGTACACTTTATTTATTATACTGTGTGATTGTATTGATAAACTATTATACTGTTGTTATACTGTGTAATTGTATTGATTTAGTGTATTGTAATGTAAGGATTGTTTTAGGAATAAATTATAATTATTTGTTAACAAAAACCACTGACTTCTTTATTCATTCCCTTAGACATTTCACGCTACCTAGTGTTACAGAATCTGATCTTTATCTCCATAACAAAATGTATGCTCGTCACGACCACGTGATCTGTTGTTTTTGGGTTTCGTAACACAGCCATAACACCTAACAGCCATATAAAGACGCCATGGGTGGTTTATCTTTAAAAAATTATAAATTCATATAATTTTGCGTTAAACGGATGTAGCATCTGCAGATATATCCATAGTCCATATTTGTTGGCATACGAAGTTTTGATGTTTTATAATAATAAAATGCGGAATATGGGACTTTCAATTGAATAAAAGTAAATCAATTTTCTTGATTCAGTTCTTTAACAAAAGTACCAAATAGGCTTTAAGCACATGGCATTACACAAAGGAGTTTCTACAGAAACGTTTAAACTTTGCTTCTGTGAGGGGCCATTGAACGGCAACAGGAAAGCAGTCTTCTGGTAATCCTTGAACTTCTCTTCCTTCATGGACCTTAGATAATTGAATCTAACTTGAAGACTCTTTTTTTTGCGTAAAGGGAGCCAGTCATCCAAAGTTCTCGTTACTTAAACAGAATTGGTAGGCCAGAATGTTTAAACTTAAGTATTGCACAAAAGGCAGCTTTTCCGGCTCCAGTGAGCGAGAAATCAGGTGTGTGCTATTCAGCCAAAAGAGTGTTCGTACTTTTAATCTAAAGGTTTTATCTAAACGTATCGAGTTACTGTCTGGTCCGATTATAAAGTCATAGTTTTAGTTCACGTTTTAAGATGTGATTTTATTTTGATTTTAATACAGCTGGCGGGAACAAGAACCATTCGCACTGTGGAGTGTCCTCTTACAACGGCTGCTTGGTGAAATGGTTTTGGTTCATTCGAGAGATAAGTTTTATTTTTAATCGGGGGGTAATTTAAGAATGATATAAGTAGAGCGCATACCTCCGTCATTGCATGAAAAACGCCTGGGTCTATTCTGTCTCATATCCACCGCAGGTACGATTAGAGGTCTTAAAATACTTGAATACTTGAGGCTTGAAATACATCACTATTGCCTCCAGAAGTAGGGGGAAAAACGGTGTGAAAACTTCAACCTATTCGCAAATATTGGTCGAAATAACTTCAATAGTTTTTGCATACACATGCAAACAAACCCTCTGACAACCAATTAAACAAATAAGCGAACAAAAAAACAAATAAACACGTGTTAAAAATATACTGCTTAATAATATTTTTAAAATGAATTTCATTTATCTTGAAACCAATGTTTTATGCGGGTACTTTTGACATTTTGAAGTTCACAGGCTTAACATTAACGGTCTTGCTCTCCTGAAATATCTCAGAGAATCACAAAGCGTCCACATACAATCAACATTTTTCGAAGACTAGTACATTTACAGCCAATAGAATAAATTTGTGTAAACATTCACGTAATCTTGGTTATATTTGAATTAAATATGTAACATTTTTATATAATTGTTTTTTTTCGGATTTTTTAAACATAAAACACTAATTTCAAATGGTTGTTGTTATACACATTACGACTATACTGATTGAAACGAACGAACGAAGAACAAGCAGGGTGAGATCGTTCGAACAGACAATGCAATAAATCTTGATAACGCGAAAATTCTTGTGCTGAAAAGAAATTTGTCAAAATAAGTGTCAATTCTGTGTCAGATGTCCAATTAATCACTTTCTGGTAAAATGGGGTTACTGTGATGAAACAAAGAAAATTCTATGTGTCTTTGGAGGTATGGGTAGTTTGTCTGAAAAATATCATTTCAAAGAGTATTTTGATTATGCATGTCCTCCCTCCAAAAGAGGCAGACATACAGTATTGGTCTGTCGCCGTCGTTTTTGTGAACGCGATATCTTTTGAACCACCTTGTATTTTTTTCTTAATCTTTTGATTGTTTCTACGATATCTTAAACGAGTTCGAAAACATTGTACTTTTTTAACCACTCAATATATTTTCATAAAATTCCGTAAGCTAATTGTTTCTTCAAAAATGTGGGACAAGTTCGAAATCGATTCCTCGACCTCTTTGCTCAAGGTCAAATCACCGAAATAGAATTTTCTAGTAAACACTATAAAATTTGAACAACTCAATATTTTTTAATGAAATTTGAGTCTAGAATTGTTTCCACCAAAACACAATTGAGTTCGAAAAAAAGTGGCCTTGCCCTTAATCATCGAGCTCAATTCTTCAGAACTCTTAATGAAGGATTTTTATGAACCCCACATCTTTTTAAGTAGTCAATATAAATATGAGGATTGGGGGGATTCATAGAGATGGGAGTCAAAATCAAACTCATTCTAGTTCTAACATTAAATCTCTCCGTGCAATGACTTAAGTGTTACTCCATCTAAAAGCCCAGCGGTGAAACTTGAAACTTGCCTTCGATACAGGGAGAGTGTCCAAGTAACCAAAACATGCATAACATAATACATGCTAAAGTAAGCGCTAACGATTAAATCTAAACAGATGCTTTCATTCATTGGCCATAACTGCGTTTGTCAAAAAATGAATAAATTCGTGATTTGAGCAGAAGAACCGACTTAGTAATGATAACTGGTCGTCTTATAAAGAAATACTACAAGCGGTAACACACTTAACCCTAGACCAAGTTGGTACGCCGATGAGCAGTTTTAATGATTTTAAGTTCTGCTCCTTTTAGAAAGGGTTTACACACACCGGTATCGTATCCGATGTTTCCTGATGTTACATCGGTTTAAAATCGGGTTAACACCGGCAAACATCGGGAAAGCTCGGTAATATCGGCGCATTTCACCACTGGCGGTATACCTTTAATTCCAAAATGCGACTTGCGACATCCGCACAAAAAAAAAAAAAAAACATGAGTGGTTTCGATATTGTGGTAGGTCAGTGGTTAAAAATACACATGGTTTAATAAGGACACCTCTCTCACTCTTTCTCTTGAGTAGAGACCAAAGGCCCCCGATGAGTAGCGTGTGGGAGGGGGACACACCCAACACATTGATGAAAAAATTTAAAATATGTAGTCATAATTCTGGAAGAATTCTGGGTCAGTTTCTGCAACTTTATACTAACAACCCGATTTGAGCTCCCTGGGTACCGCATACGCATAGCTGTATTACTCATATGTACTGCATACACATAGGATTGCATACGAATATATCGAATGTAAGCTTTATATGCGTTCTATGTTTTTTAAAGGTACTGATTTCTTTTAATCAAAGTTCTTATAATTTGACACTTATTTTGAAATCACAGTCATATCATCCGAAACGTCGAAGACACAATCGGTGATATCGTAAATTATTGAAACAACCAACCATAACAGCGGGTTCAGTTCCGTTTTACTGCCTGAACGTTACCTAGTTTACCAAGAGCTGCAGCAATAGTCTATCTACCAAGCCTGCTGACAAGATGCCAACCGGCCACTGACAACGATTCAGCATGAGTTTAATTATTGCCTACGTATTTCTTAGGCTTTTTGTGCTAATTTAAGCTTGTACTCATGTCAATAAACATATCAATTCTTTAAATATTTAACAACTAGTAAACAAGAAATTTTATTACATTGTATCTGCAAAAATCTTTGAAACTTCGTTCGAAAACATTAATGTTAATTAATTGCCATTTGTTATACTTTCAAGACATAGATTTTTCAGACTTATATTAATCACATTTTCCTTATTAATGTTGACTTCGCATGAGCAGCCATCTTAGTTTTAGCTGATTACATTTTTAGATTGTTTACATGACATCATCCAATCAGCATTTGTCAAATGAGGCTGTTTATGCATGCGACCAATGACCTTGGCCACCATAAGTGGGTCTGATATATTGTAAACTGTTGTCTGATTTGTCAAATTTTAAATAATTTTGTTTCTTAAATTGGGTTGAAGGTAAGTATTATTTTCCAATAATCCTCTAAGTACACAACCATGTGTTCCTTTGAAATGTTACTGATAAAAATGTTTACAGCAAAATACAGGTGGACATGAATAGGTGAAACGGACTATAGCCTTTATCGTAACGTAAGTGGAATTAAGGCCTATCTTTTTCTTTTGCCATTTACGGTTACATACAAGTTTTAAACAGAGCTACATGAATAGAGTGTATGGTGTTGCTTCTGACACAGGTAAAAACCTTAAAATCTCCACTTAAATTATGAAATTTGAACTAAGATACTGGTAAGCTGTTAATTAAAAACATGATTTTTTTATAGTAAATACTCGTGGGCTAAATCTAAATGGATGCAATGATATTAATGGAAATTTCTTTATAATTGATAAAAAATTACTAAAAGCCAATGGGCCCGCTTGGCCGAGTCGGATCTGATATATAAATTATGTACTTCACTGATTTTAGAAATAAGTGTCAACTATCAGTGTTACAGGTGCCCTTTTATTATGTGCAGCGGTCTTACAGATGATTGTTTTATTGTGCACACGGATGTTCCATGTGTTGTTGGCATTTTGTTTGTGTGCCACGCGTAGCTCGTGTTGTAGGGGCCTCGCCTGGCCGGATGTTTAAGGCTCGGTTAATCCGCATTGGTTGAACCCTAGATAAACAGCGTTCTTTGTTCTGGTATGTTCTTTGAACGTGTGTACTGTGTTAGATTCTTTAGAATATTCGAGCAATGGAAGGTTCTCGGCTGGAGGTGAAAAGTTATAAATAGGGGGCTGTTAATTTTAGTTCATCACGCATACGTGATCTGTTGATATTAGTTTCCGTAACATAAAATTGTAGGCTCGTCTGGGAAGCTTAATAGTTTTGGGAATTAATGATGCTGCTGCTGTGTTGTTACAAGAAGGCAATGATGGCATAGATAATCCAATTTGTTATTTCTAAAGAAAGTTTAATGCAAACCAGAAAAACAACTCCACTATTGAAAAAGAATGTTTGGCTTTGATTTTGGCGTTGCAACATTTTAAAGTTTATGTTACTTCATCAGTCAGGCCTATCATTGTCCTCAGTGATCACAATCCCCTCACGTTCATGAACAAGTTGAAGTGTAAAAATCAAAGATTGTTGAGATGGAGTTTGGTTCTTACAGGATTATATTCTTGATATCATACACATTAAAGGGAAAGACAATTTACTTGCTGATTGCTTATCGAGATGTTTATGAAAAATGTTGTAAACTAGATGTTTATGTAATGTTGTAAATAAGATGATTTTTGAGATGTTGTAAAAATTTAGTGATTGTGATCGCAAAAAGAAAGTTTTCCGTGAAAACTTTTTCTTACAGGAGGGGGAGTGTTACAGGTGCCCTTTTTATTGTGTGACACGGGCGTAACACGTGTTGTGACACCCTCACCGGGCCGTTTGATACATTCTCAGTTTGATCCATACTGGTTGAACTCTCGTTGTCATTTTAGCCTTTGGCTTTCTCGCCTGGTCGTGAGTCACGTGTGGACCCTGGTATTTAGAGACACACACAGCGATGTTCTTCTAGATGATTCTTGTAACGCGTGTTTACTGTGTTGTTTAAGATCCTTTTGACTGTTCGAGAAGTGGAAGCTTCTCGGCTTGAGGTGAAAAGTTATATAAGGGGGCTGTGTTTTAGAGCCGAGAGAGAGCAGCAGAGAAGATTTCCAGCGGACGCAGAAGCGTGTGTGCCAGTTTCTGGGACCTTATCCGACGAGTGCGGCAATTATAGATTTTCTTCAGACTTTCTCCCGGATATTGTGCATTTGGACTTCAGTTTACTTTCTGGATTGTTATCAGAGCTTTACACTGGACTGTCATTCTCCGAGAGTATACATTTAAAGAACTTATTGTTGTAACGGTGGTGGTATCCAGGTACTGTGCACTTGTATATTTTACTGTGTGATTATATTGATTTGTTGTTATACTGCTGTTTTACTGTATAATTGTATTGATTTTGTGTATTGTAATGTTAGGGTTTTTTTAATGAATAAATTATGGTTTTTGTTAACAAAATACCACTGACTTCTTCATTCATTCCCCTAGACATTTCACGCTGCCTAGTATTTATCTCATTTACAAAATTTGTGTTCATCATGCATACGTGATCTGTTTAGATTAGGTTCCGGAACACAGGAAATTCCTGGTTTGTATCCTTCATGTGCTATTAGTAGAACTATGGCCAAGAAAAACACACATGAGAATAATGGTCCAGATAATAACAGTCTAGGAGTCACTAGTGACTCGTCTAACGACTCGCCCGTACAGGATACAGCATTTTCAAGGTCAGAACTTATCGCGGAACAGCATAAATACCATGCAATTTCATGTTTGTTTCCCAGGGCAGTTTCTAAAGATGAACTGTCACAGAACCCAGTTTGTTTCTAAAAATGGAGGCCTATGCGTAAATGGCGACCACCTGATGTATGCGCTGATGATGAGAGGGCCATCAAACATCAAATAGTAATGCTCAAAAGCTATCGCAATGAGATTCTAAGCATGGTACATGAGGCTCCTTTGTCTGGCCATTTAGGTATAAATAAAACTTACCAGAAAGTTAGTACACACTTCTATTGGCCTAACCTGAGGAAAGATCCTGTACAATATTGTAAATCATGCCATACATGCCAGATGGTAGGCAAGCCCAATCAGAACCCTCTGAGGCCCCACTTAGGCCTATTCCTTCTTTCGAGGAACCATTCAGTAGGATTATTGTTGATGTGTTGGACCACTGCCCAAAACAAAATCTGTACATGAATACTTGCTGACAATTATGTGCGCATCTACCAGGTTCCCTGAGGCAATACCACAGCGCAAATTTAATGCCAAAAGTGTTGTCAAAGCTCTGACCAATTTTTTTTTACAACTTTTGGACTACCAAAATCCGTCCAGTCTGTCCCAGGGTCTAATTTAATGTCTGGCTTATTCCAGCAAGTTATGCTTGAGCTAGGTATAAAACAGTACAGCTCTTCGCCATACCATCCTGAAAGTCAGGGCGCCCTCGAAGAACTCGCCAGCCACGTTCCAACGCCTCATCCATATGGTTGCCAAGGACATTCAGGGCTGCGACGCATATATTGATGACCTTATCATGTACAGCGACACCGTGGAGAAACATTTGCAAATTCTTCGCGACCTCTTCGAAAGACTCATTGAAGCACGTCTGACCATCAACTTAGTAAAATCTGAGTTTTGTCATGCACAAGTAACATTTTTGGGTCATATTGTAGAGCAGGGTCAGGTAAAACCTGTTGATGCTAAGATAAGTGTTATTTCTGCATTTCCTAGACCAGAGAACAAAAAGCAAATAATGCGTTTTCTTGGTATGGTTGGATACTACAGGAAGTTTTGTCTAAATTTTTCTGCTGTAGCTTGACCTTTGACTAATATGTTAAAGAAGAAACAAAAGTTTGTATGGAATGTTCAGTGTGAAAAGCATTTCAGAATTTGAAAGCAATTCTGCAAAGTTCACCAGTTTTGGTAGCTCCAGACTTTTCTGTACCTTTTTAATTATAGTTGATAAATTGATTTAATAATACCCAAGGAAAACGGGCCTGTTGTGTTTTGTTTTTATTCGTGTGATTCATTAATTATTGTCCTCACAGGGAACACATAAAAATGTAATATTTTCTATGCTCAACATATTTGATTTAAGTTTGCAGTAGGTTTGGAGGGGATTTTGGCTAAGAAATAAAACTTTAAAACTTTTTGTGGGAATCAATATAAACTTAATAAACAACCATAGCAATAACAAAATGTATTTTATTTAATTTATTTCTAAAATGAAAACTCTCCATGAAAATTAGTTTCACATACTCGATTGTGTAAAGAAAAAATATAGACATTTTTTATTTTGTCTTTAATTTGCTTAGGGGGTCAGGCGCGGATCCAGGATTTTTTGCAGGGAGGGGTCAACGGGTGTTATGCATAAAATTGTCAAAAAAAGGTCGTTGGTTGAGAACAGGGGGGGGGGTCCGCGTCGGTGAAATTATGGATTCATGTAGGTAAGTCCCGATACAAGAGAAATATCTGCTGAGAGAGGTGACGCGAGTCCTGGGGAATATCTGGGGTAATGTTCATGCGGTGTTTCCGTTTTCCGACATTCCTTTAAGAAGGAAACCCCTGACTCAGACCTGGACACGCTTTGGGGTTTCATCCCGTCGATAACTTGTTACAGTGAAGACATATTTCACTCTCAACCCAGTTACCTATTAACCTTATTAATAAATGAGTGTGCCAACACTGCAGACGATGTGGCTTAAGCCCCGGTCACAACCCACCGTGCGTGTTTTGAGTCCGTACGTTTTTTGCGGAGGCCACGGCCGCCACGTTTTTCTGAAAACGTGGGGAGGGAGTGGCAAGAGTAGGGAGGGAGTGCGTCAACGCACGGCTGCGCAAGGTGTAAGCACGTGGCCCGTGAGCCTTTGCGTGCATCGTACGGTGCGCACGTGGTAAAAGAGTTGTACGTGCTTACAACGTGCTTGTAACGTACGATCTTCGTGGGATTGCCACGTTGTCGTACGGAGGCAGTACTTAAACTTGTTGCTCACGTACAGTGCCCATACTCGCATGTTGTAAGTGCGTGCAAGTGCGATGAACGTGAGTTTTTCCGTCCGATGTCGGGGGTGAATCCGTAGCCCGAACGCAGCCCGAACGTAGCGAAAGTTCCTCCTGCACTAAAAGTGCTACGGCGTGTCTGCGTGCTCCCAAATCCGTAGGCGGTACTCACCACGTACGGATCCCCAATATTTGCCCACGTTTTTGCAAATAGAGAGCACGCACTTGCAAGTACGGCGGGTTGGGACCACGGCTTTACTTACGAGCTACGTTTTAAGTGCAGGCATACTCCTACTAACCATGCATTTTGTGTGTTCTTGTAATATCACGATCAATGTAGAATTATTTTGCTTGTTTAGTTTATTCCTGGAACACATCAGTAAGCTGAACAGCTTCAATTTCTACTTTTCTTTTAATTCAGCTACTGGACAAGAAGTTTCTGGTCTTTGTCTTGGATTCCATGGACTTCGGCTGTGCGTTTTTCTGGTCTTTTTTTCATAATAATCTTATAGTATGCAAATTAACACTATTTCAACAAAGATCAAAAGATCTAGGTGAAACAAATGTATATTTCATATTTTTAATTGTTGTTTTAAAAGTATTCACTTTTTTTAAGAAATTACGTATTTTTGTATATTATAACGTATAATTATACACATATATATATATATATATATATATATATATATATATATATGTATATGTATGATTCTCCCTTTACCTTTGAAGGGTGGCGACATAAGGGATCCATATATACACTCTTTCGTGAACAATTTAAAATCCTGTTCAGACAAACTATATAGGGGCTTACACAAAAATGGGGTTTGTTTTTGCAGTATAAGCTTTTCAGCATTTATAAACAGGGAAACCTCTGAATGAGACTTGGTAAATGCCTTAAGAATTTCTTTCCGTCGACACCGTGTTAGCTTTAAGACCTATTTCTAGAACACTTATAAACCTCACAACCTATTTACCTATATTAACCTTATTTAATGTGTGCCCTTGCACTGCCGACGGTAAGACTGGCTTACTTACGAGACACGTCTAGCGAAAAACAAAAGAAAACAATACCTAATATAAAAACCATAATTAAAGATCAGGTAAGATAAGTTTAGTTAGGCCTAGATGATAAATATGTATGGTATACATATATACATATATTGTTAACAAAACAAAAGCCTTGTACCTTCTTTATTGAAAAGAATACATGTCCCTAGGTTGTAGTACGTGAACCTTAGTGTAACTTGTCTTTGTAATTCTTCTAGTCTTTATATAAAACAAAGTATTTTTTGTCGAATAGATAGTGCTTGGAGCTACTTGGTACCCCTAGCTCACAGTAGAGTTAGAAATGACCGTATGTAAATATTAACGGCCTTGAAGGCACCAACAAGAAATAATATAATATCTTAATATTTCTTTTCATGAGGGGTCTGAATCTGAACGGAACGTTATATTAACAGATGACTTTTGCTCTTCAATCGAAACATTTAAAAATCTGCACAGTCCAGTTATCAATAGTCGTCACTTTCAATACCGTCCGCTACCGGCTGCGTGAAAGTAAATGTCAACCTGTTTCCGGATCAGCATGTATTTATTCTTTTCACTGACGGCGGGCAACAGGAGCGGTGTTTTTAGAAGTCTACCTTTTCGACATCATATGACTCCGGGCTTTCCATCACTAAGAGTGTTTCCCAAGATTTGTATTCATTAGTTACGTTGAAGCCCCCAACACGCTTTAAGAATTTCATGGGGTGCTGCCAGGCCACTGCGCTGTTTACAACGGTTTTGTTACCCTGGGGAAGCCGTTCAACAAAGCCAAATTTCCGGGACATCTGCGGAGTGCTACAAGTAAATGTGGCTCCCCACGTATAACTGCTTCAGTAAAACAGAAGCTTGTTAAAAGAATTCAGAGAATCTATATAAAACAAAATACAGGTCCCGTAAAGGTCTCTTTCCCCCTTTTTCTATTGTGACTTCTTGTCTTCTATTTTCTTTTACATTATATGTATTATTTTGTACGTGGACTTGTTAATTTTTATGATGATCGTCAGAAATTTCTGTCCATCTTTGATCAAACTATTCGAATATTACAGTAGTGTTTTTCATAACTTTAAGGGAATGATAATAAAGCACGATAAGTGTCTTTATTATTAAGCTACAAAGTACAATGCATTAGACACCAAGATTGAAAGAGGTTCAAATTAAATACATTATGCTTTCAAATCTCGGGATCCTGCACGAATAATATTTCAAAATGGAGAAAAAGCTCTGATTAAACAGACTTGATGAAGAAGTCTGATTGGTTGTAGTATTATGGTATTATACCTGTGTCACCATGGCAATAAATGAGTGTTGCTCACGCAGCTATATTTAAACCTTACGCTAAGTTAATATCCCTGCAAATCAAGGGATGACATGTTCACCGTCTATCAAACGATGGTTTCAAACAGTAAATCTTTTGCTCACCCACACGAACAAAGAAAATTTGGATTTAGCTCCGATTTATAAATAAAAACCACATTTTGTTTCAGGCGTGTTCCATGCATGTATTTGCATGTTCCGAACAAGGTACCTCAGCTAATTGGTTTCAGCTGCTTTACCCGTCAAATAAGTGAAGTTAAAAAAAATGACTATAGTCGTCGAAAGGTTTCTTGCCTGCCTGGGACCGCGTCTCACTTGGATTATTTATGTTTTTAATTGAGCATTTGAAGACCACAGACAGGTCCTAGAAAATCCAGTCGTTAACTTCACACAAAATACATTTACTTACTCCAGTTCTCCTGTGTATGGCATCAACATAAAGCTATATCATAGCTCTAAATAGCCAAAAGAATAGAGGGTTCATGAAATCAATGTGAACGTGACAATATACCAGATTTTAAAACTTTCATATTATACGTGTAATACATTTTGAAATACTTTACCATGACATTTTGAGTTGGTTAAAAATAATGCATCGCAATTATTCTAGACAATAAAAATAAACAAAGCATTATATATAGAAAATATTGTAATATATATCGTAAAGTATATTACATATCGTAATGTTTGTGGTTATGTTATATCTGGCATTGTGCCAATGACACTGACGTTTTCCTATAACAATTTAAATATATAGAAAATTAAACAGATTTTAAAGCCATCTCTTTTTTGTCAAATTGTTCCTTAAAATTTTATATTTGTGTAAGATTTGTTAAAAGAAAGATAAATGGACGTGGCGTCAAACGTTTGAAGATAAATCTTTCTCTTTAGTTTAACTATTTTTAGTACTCTCTCTCTCTCTGATCTGATAGATCAAATATGTCCTTACACCGTTTTAATGGCTGATTTTGCTTTTTAGATTCTTTACACGACATCATCTATACCAGCAGCTGCCAAACGACCTACGTGACTGCTTTGTTTGTGACCAATTAACTGATACAAGTGAGTTCAAGATGTAGTCCTGTACAGACCTTTTATTTTGTATATCATAAGCATAATCAGTTTGATTTCTTGTATATTGTAGAAGGTAGTTATTTTGTTTCCGTGTTAAAATTATACACAGTCCTCTGGTTATCCTTACAAATTATTCTTTTAAACTAAAATTAACTTTGTCAGCTGAAAACAAACCCTCAAAATTCAGGTTACAGGGTGGATACAGGTCCTTGACCACAGTATAGGTACCAAATATAGAATTTCACATATGTTCTACCTGTCGAGGGCGGGCGTTTGAAGACAAAAAAAAAAAAAAACAACAACAGTAAATAGAAAACCTGCATCAAAGTGGTTAAATATTAACCTTGTATAAATCTTCATCGCGCAGAATTCATTTAGAATCCTTGTAGAAAGAAAACAGACTCCGCATCCATATGCTTAATTATATTTATATAGGTATATATTAGGTCTTCTTGCAGAAGGGCGTTTTTTTTATCTGTAAACCCGCCGAATACCGTGTTATGAATTAAATTTATTTTACAGGGGTTAGCCTAGATGCAAAGGCATCTAACTTAATTAACAGAAAGTCCCTCATCCCGCCGGCGTCTCTGAATAAAAACGTTCAAATACTAATATTACCTCCAGAGTTTAATTAGCTGCAATGTCGTACTGACACATTGTTTTACGGTTTTGAATTTTGAATTATTCTTAGGCCCGTGCATATAAAAACCGGAAATCCAGAATGCTTTATAATTGATATTATTCATATTGTGTGACCACCTTCATCTTCATTCAAAAGACAGCGCTACAAATAGTCCTTAAACCTAATTTAAAAACATTCTTCATTATGTCGCCTCGAGAAAATAATGATTAAACATTTTTATTTTTAAATTCACATTTTTATTCTGAGAAAGCTTACAATAACCCCCGCAATATCGGTCAAAATGTGAATTCTTTTTATATAATTTTATATTTTTTAAAATAAAGAATACATGTGTGCTTTGACGTCTCAGTTTTCTTCTTCATCAGTAACCACAAGAAACGTCTTCAAATCTTTTTTTTTCAAAATTAGATGTTGGAAGATGAAGGTTTTACCGCAGGCCTGACTCCGGTAAGGATCTTTCTTGTCAATACCTACCAAGTTATACACCTTCAGGATACTCAACATTTTCATCAGTGAAAGAAATAAAAAAAGAAACAACTGTAATATCTGGTCTTGACGAAATTGAATGTTGGACGCTGATATTACCGCGTGATCCCCCTCAAGGACAAGCAATAATTAAGTGCTTATTACCGAGTGGGCTGGCATCAGAATTTCAGACGGCATGCAAGCATACACGCTGCAAACTTCTATTACATATCGTAGATGGAACAGTCTTTTTTTAAATTGGATGTTCTTTGGTGATACAGATAAGTAGGAAGAGCAGCTGACTAAATGAACATATTAATATTTTATGAAAAGGATTGTACCTCCGGCTTCCTCTCAGGAAATTTACTCCCTTTTCGCTGTCGTACAATCTGTGGGTGCAATGTATTCTCAGCTTTGTCCTATGGTTTATTATAGCTACTGTTTTTCCCAATGCTGTTGGATCACAGATCGCCCCTCCGAGCCAGCCTACGGTTCGCCGTAATCCGTGGTAACAACTGGTGTTATCAATAATCTGCTTTAGGCACGCGGATACAATATAACACACACGCATTATACCACAGTCAACTAGGCCTACACGCAGTATCGCACATACATCACACATCCACACACATCAAACACATATGCACATATTTCTCTCACCACGCATCTCTCCCAAATATACACGCATGTGTACGCGCGCACACGGAAGTGGACTTTCTCATGCGGCATACTCCAGATATATACTATAACAAATTGCTTATCAGTCAGTACATTTTAATAAATGACCGATAAGTGATCCATTAGTTCGCACGAAATAATTTTTGTGTATCACCGTAGCATCACGTCTAAATATAAATCCTAAACACCCTACAACTACGAGAAACATCTTTGTAGGAAGTCACCAGAATTATAACGTTTTAAGACGTGACACGCTCCAACAAGATGTACACCAGACAAGGCGCTCTTACTCCAGACTTTACCTCACGGGAAAATTTAATGATGTATAGTTTTCCGGCTGTACTGTATTAATATACTTGTTAACCTCTTGTTGATGGAGTCATAAAAGCTTACTCCCATATAGATAATTTTACATGTATTAGTATATGTATACGGTGGCTGATTTAGGACTCAGAAAAAAAAACAAAAGCTGAAAAAAATTGTACAAAATGTGTGTTTCTATAAGAAGCTCATATTTGTTTGTATTTTTAAAATAAAAAGGTACCTCCAATGCATGCATGCAGACCTTATCATTTCTATTTGAGTGATTTCACAGCCATGGCTTCGAATCCGCCGTACAGGTAGAATGTTTCAGTTTCTTTAGGCTTTGACATCTTCCTTACGGATTTGAATAATTAAATATTGAATTTATATTGTACTTATCTTCAACTCGCCTTATCTTAGGGGATATACAAACTTTATTGATTTTAAATCAATTATATGGTATTACCGTTCTGTTAAACACAGTATACGTGGTCTTTGTTTTATAATTGCAATAGTTAGCACTCTTAACGTATACTGTCCATTTAACGTTGCTTTGCTTTATGTCAATTCAGCTTCGAATGATTTGTACAAGTGTGAAATTTTATCTCGAGTTATATACATATTTTTTCGAGGTATATACATATTTTTTTGGGCTTCCTAAATTTTTTTATGTGAGATATATATTTTTTTGCTTCCTAATTTTTTTTTGCTTCCTAAATTTTTTTGGCGTAATATTATGTTATCGAGATAAATATTTTTTCCTGTGTCCTAAATCAGCCACCGTATATGTACGAGTATGGCATCTGATTTGTATTTACACTGATCTATACGATACAATTTGTATGCAAGGAACGGCATTTGGCTGTCACGTATAAGTGCCAGTTTGGCAAGTGTTGGCCACGATCTGAAATATGTTATAAACAGAGATTTTTTTTAGGATTATTATTACGTGTATACATAGAAGTGTTATTGGGCAATAGAAGAAATAGGGTACAAACATTTATTTATTGTCTTATTCCTGATACAGGATAGATCTACTTGCATCTGTACAAACTGAAGTTCAACGGGGGTCACCATGAGGTTTTACCTCTGAGCGGTGACCCAACAAATCACACGCTGAGATTTACAACACCTACCTTTTTCCAAATATTTCATTTATATTGCAGAACTGACAGATAATACAACGAAAGGCTCGTAATAATTTCCGTCGACCTATAGTAAAACCTTGACAGGGGCACTATTTTGCCACGAACGGCGCCCTCAAGCGCATAATTCACGCGGAGTCCGGGTAAAGACCACGTTAGTTCTCGGAAGCCATCTGCGGCGTTCTTACAATATTTCAATAATATCTTGTAGGAGACGACTGAGGGCCAAATAACCTTTTGATTTTACGAGCAAGGAGACGTGTCCCGCTGGTTATATTGGTCGCCCATCTTTTTGTTACTACTGGAGCGACATATCTGTCACGAAGCAATGTATTTATCAAGAGCAGTGGACTCTGAAACTATCTGGAACACCTTAGGGCCATCTTAACGCATCTCCATGGCACCGGGACTCCTTGATTAAATTCACATGAGCCAACAACACATGTTCCGCCTCGGTATTAAAAGAGAAGAAAAATACCAGAGATCTGTGCATGCAATATAACAATGAATTTTGTAGTCAAGTGTAACTGGTTCAGACTACCAGACAAACCCCTTTTTGCATTGTGAAGAGACCAAATGCCCCTTACCTGTCATGGTTACTTTATATGGGTTTTCTGTTGGTACAAATGAAAGAATGAAAAAATGACATATGCGAAAGAAATATTGGCACATATAAGTCATTTGATGTTTCCATTCGTTTCCATTCTGGGGGGGGGGGGGGATGGGGGATGGGGGATGGTATGTTTGAGGGTGACACCATCTTTCTGTGACACATTTCTGAGAATTTTTATATGGTTGATATAGATACAGACGTTTCAGCCAATCAAATATGTTATAAGGTGGCGAGGACTCACCCCCTGGACGTCCGAATTCTGGCTTGTAATATAAATGTGAGGCCGATCTGCCTATGTAGCCCCAACTGATCTGGGACAGATTTTGAGAAAAATGCATGATAATATCTTTTTCATTCATTGCTAATTTCCATATCGAACTTGACACTGAGAGATTAAACTGCCAATCATATTTTTATTATGGCATTGAGCTGTCATATCCGAGATCGTGTTTGTATTCTTATAGTAGATATGGAAAGAACAGTGGAAAGAATCGGGGTGAAACTGGAGTACAGTTAAAGCTGGGATCGGCTGTCTCGGGCAATAACGAAGAAGTAGGTTTTCCATAATGACAGAGATCGAAAAATCAGCATGCTGAAATCGACACAGAAAAGGTTTGATAAACATACGAATTAATAACATTTTAAATACAGCTGAGTAAAAGAAGATGATTGCTTTGGTAATTAACATAAAATGGTGGTCATACTTAAACCATTTTCTTCACGCTTCTGTTTTCAATTAATGATAACAAGTTTTGACGTTTATAGGGATTTTTATCAGACAAACTTGTCAACAGAATTCACTCTTCAAGTGATTTACCACAAGAATTTGACCTTGCACCAATACAGCTAATGGATTAATTATAATCAACTCACTTCATGTTCATTTAAAATACTTATATTTCTCGTATATTTATGTTACATGTAAAATGCTTCTTACCTTGAGATAAAAATGAATTGTAGGTATCCCTGAACCTTCTGTACGGTCTCCCCGCTCAATATTTTCCCCAGAGATAGATAAATCAACTTTTGCTCTTTGTTAAGAGCATGGATAAAAAATCTGTTCAGCCTTCCCTGACCTATGTTCCACAGCCCAACAAATTGCCGTGAGCATCGACTCGGTATGTTTGGCGTTAACCCGCTAATAGCAAAGAAACTAATAACGCAAATCTAACAAATAGCAAACAAACAACATGGGCAAAACATGACTCCCTCAGAAGTGGTCAGAAACAGACACAGGTAACAACAAAGCCTCCTTGAAGGAGATAGAAAGGTGTATGTCAATGTTTGCAGCTGCAACAAGAACCATTAAAATGACAATGACTTTGGGCATTGCCCAGCACACGTAACGCAGTAATAGCAAGGAATCTTCGACTCATATTTTTCCATTTTGCCCTGGTTTCTTTTACAGCAACTCTGCCCACAATCCATACCTGACAATCTCTTTCAGCGGAAGCACATTAAGTTTACAGGAAACAGAAGAAGCTTGGTTCTTGAGAAAAGTGGAGTTTCTTCCAAATAAATCAATTTTGCCCTTATTTATTTATTTTTTTACAATGTGAAGGAAAGTGGCGTTCTTCGCCCTGGTAAAATTCGTGCTTCAGGCGGAAGAAGTACGAAGGCCGTCATTTGGCTGTCCTTGGGTCTAATACATGTAAGACAAGAAAGAAATACTGGAAGACATTCTGCAGCCTAATTTGCTCTCCTCCTCAGACATATTGACTCATGTAGCATGGCGTGAGGACGGTTATCGAAGTCTCTGTGTACATTTATAGACGCTGGATTATTCATTTAGTTTTGTTTTTACTTAAATAAACCTGATTAGTTCTAGAGGATTGTACAGACATGGTTAGCCATCCCATCCTGAACAGTGAAATTCATGCATTATCTCTCGAATGGCATATTTTACCGTCTGTTTCCATAAAAAAAGAAAGCTTAGCCTTTGCTGCGTTCTTAGTCTCTTTTTCTTTAACCTTAGTAGTGATAACACCGTATGTGAGCAATATTGTTTTACTTTTACGATGAGAGTCATATAAAATAACGCTGTTTTATAACGAATATATTGTACGCGAGAGATTTAAAATTCTTAATGTAACGAAGTGGAAAACGGAAAAAAAAATCAACTGAGTGCTAGTTATATACAAACACAAACATTTATTTTACATGGATTGTACAGACAGTAATATTTTAACTTATCGAGGCACTCTCTATGACTCAGGTAGTGCCGTTTTGTAATGCCTAGAGGTTGAATAAACCGGAAAACCTGGAGCAAAACAACGGCCGTGGACGGGCCACCAAAACCATACATTCTCATGACCATGCCGGGGATCAAACCCAGGTCGCCAGCGGAGAGAGCCTATCGTTTTTCCACTCTTTCCCCATTTCGCTATATAAAAAAGGTTTAAATATGACAGAAAAGCAGTTTGCTTACCTAAAGTCAGATGGATCGGACTCTTTAGTGTAAACCTGTAGAGTGAAATAAAATAAACCCCATTAAACATGTGATCTCTTTGCAATGATGCAAAGGCACTCCGCCAGTATGCCGGTCGTCTTTAAATGTCAATTGCCGCATGGGTCAACGACGCTCCCCCCTCACTCTGCATGTAACGTAGATGATGACGTTTTCTGTAATGCTAGACAATGAATATCTTGTAGTAAATATTTTAGTAATAGGGTCATTGTTATAACATGAATATATTTTACATCATCTTCAGTCAGTGTATTCCTTTATCAGGAACAAGTAAAAAATTGAAATCTATCCATGGAACATGTATATATATATAATATACTAAAATATCAATACATGTATGTAGGTAAGCCTTGAATAAAAATTCCATAACTGCACTTTGACCATTTGACCAGCGGGTTCGCCTAAACACAGCGCCTTTTTTTCTAAATCCTAGCTACCTGCTGTGTACCTGGCATACACCAGTATTTAGAGCTTTGGCTTCATGACTAAAGGGAGCTAAATCCTAATGTTCTATGCGCGTGTGTGTGTGTCTGTGAGTGTGTGTCTGGATAAACTTTATCTAGATAAGAACTTGTCATAGGACCTGACTTTGAATTACATGTTTACTTATTACAAGTAATACGGAGCAAACCTCCTGAACGATTATAACATCCACTGGTCGACTGACGGCTATCAACCATAATGCAGCCTACTGTTTGTGCATATGATTAAGCGGTACGGTCTTTTGACACAAATACATAGGAGGCTTCGCCCTCTAAGTGCGTGTTATTCTTAAGTAATTTTATCTTTCTTCATGGAAATTTTTCGATTGACTGTTTGTTGGGCTATAACAAACATTTATCAGTTAGACAGCTTCCTTCACAAATTACGGCAATGATCTGACTCAACTGACCTTTGTTTATTATCTGGTAAAATGCCGGGTTGTTGGAAACACAAATCCATTCAAATGAGACAGCTCCTTGTGAGTCACTAGCCAATAGGAAAACGGGTTGCCGAGAGAATAGCGGGCAGAGGGATCGAAACCTGAGAAGCCTATTCTAAGTTGTAAAATAAAACTGTCAGAATAGTCTTTAAAACAAGACATTAAACATTTTTTAAATATCGTGGCAAGTATAATTTTATCCGAACTTGTTGAAAATATATCCATGGAAGGGAAATGGTGCCACATCCTCACTCAATAGGCAGCGCCACCAACAAACCATGGACGTATCTATAAAAGTGATTGTTGTGCGTGTGTCATATTACTAAAAACGTTGCATTAATTGTAGAATCAACGATTGTGCGTTCGATTATCCCTACAATTTAATTTAGTTGTGACCATACATATATATGCTCTTGATATTCATCATCTAAAATGAAATAAAATAATTGGAAATATTCTGACCATTTCTTCTCCCTCTGCCATTTTCCCTGGCTTCAATCTGCTCAGCTAGGTAGCTTTAGAATAGTAGCACGGACACTCAGTGCCTGAGTTACTACTCTATTTACAGATAAAAACTTAATTGTCACCGTTAAGTTAATGTGTAATATCATATTTTTGAATAAAAGGAATCTATATTATTGGAGGCATTTATTGTTGTAAATAAAATCCTAGGGCAGAGTAACTTATATTCTAATAGATTCATAACTGAGTTACATAAAAAATATTGCATATTTGTGTTTTGACGGAACATGTTGCTTATGTGTGAAGTTTTCTTTTTTCTTTTGAAGATATACTTCTAAAACAGTATTCAAATTCAGTGTCATGTGACAAAACCTGCGGCTCACTGTTCTTGTTTACATTTATCCAGTTTTTAAACCAGTTGTGTACATCAACAGTTGTTACTTGTATTGAAGAATGTTTCACCTTAAAATATTTGTTGTATACAACAGCGCTTCTACAACGATCTCACAGTTTTGAAATTTGGAAAATTATGCAAACATATGAGCTGTCCTTACTTATGTAATTTATTATTTTTGCTTGAAAATTAAAAAAAAAAATATATAAAAAAAAAATTCTAGAAAACCAAATGGTTGCCCAGTTATATATTTGAAAAAAAAAATGTTGTCAGACTAAGTTGGCCAGAGGTCAACTGATACGTAGGGAGTTCGACAGGCCGATCTGACTTTTGACAGCGGAAGCCGTGTGGCCGTCATTGAATTAGACTTACAGCTAGGGATCAATTGTGGAAGAACTCTCCTCTCATCTGTGTATTCCGTCGTTAGGTTTTTGGGCGACGGAGAGTCACGGGTTTGATACAGAATAACCAGGCACCACTGAATTAGACAGTTAGGATACAGTTTTCATTTGATCGCAGGAGGACTTCACTCGCTACATCTCAACTATCTGATAGGTTCAGACGTCGCCGTCATTTTAAATTTCTCTCTAACGATGGCTTATGTGAAGAAATGGAAATCTGAATTCATTACTGAAGTTAAGGTCCAGACATGTATATGTCTAGAGTAAACTTGTTTTGGTGATGACTCACGGTTTACTTGTATATGGTGTTTTTAAAACCTCATATCGTCTGACGTGTATCGAAACGAGCTCACTTAAATGTTACACAATGATGCTAAATTTGACAGTTGATATGTCAATATTGTTCTGGTTTCGTATTTATGTCTTCCAGAAATGGCGTTGACATGGCGGAAAATCAACACTGATATTGGTCTGTGAATGATGGCATCATGGATTATTTGTATAATATGAGGAAATTCGGATTTTATTTTGCTCTTGTTAGTAAACTGGAGCTCTAGTGGCTTGGAATTTTAGGAAAACAATCACAGAATTGTCAAATTCCCGTAGGTTGCATATTTTGTTTACTTGCAAACGGGCCCTTACTCCCTAAACCAACTATAAGTGTTTGTGTTTTAAAGTTCTCTTGCGTCCACTAATGTGTGAATGTTATGATTTTGCTTCAGTTGCTTGGTTTTGCTTCTTTAGCATTTTAGATTGATAACAACGCATGTTAGTTTCCTTCGTCTTAATCTATTTAAGGCTTGACATATGAACAAAGATGAAAGACCCAAAAACTGCTTGACAGCTTGCCATGAACTCACAGCACAATGTTGCATTATGTTGGTTGAGTAGCAACTGTTGTCTAGACTACCCTGTCTATACAGCGTCACATCATATAACAGTTGTGTGCCAGGGCTGGAAAGATATGTTTGGAACAGAGGGAGCGCAACACGCTGACCCGGGCGAACAAGTGTGCCAGATAGGCCTAGGTCAGTGAACTTTATAAATGATCTCTTATGCAAAAGCATGGATGTAAAATGGTGCGAGGCGCGATACCCGCCTCCTTTTTCGGCATTAGACGTTATTTGTTTTCTATTTTGCGCGGAATTATGGTCAAAAGGAGGGCGGGGCATGCCTCAATCCGCCCATGGATGCGACTTCTGTTCTGTCGCGAAGAATGAATCATGTATGTGTCCCCTGCTGACACTGAACCAATCATGACTCAAAGAGGAAATTTGTAAATCATATCTACAAAGCTACGGACCTAGAGGAAACAGAAATCCACCTGCTCACCTATGATCTATCACGGCGTGTACATTTCAGTGATATGAGAGAGCTCATCACATCTGAAACATCATAATAGCTGCGGTGTATCAATCTGTACCGGTCATGCAATTATCTTAGAAACTCTCTCCGCAAGAAAAAGAAATGCAGGATCAAATATCCAATTTCCACGATTTATTTTTGTTCGGACTCGCTCACGAACTTCTGTCTACAAGTTATACGTTTACCTTAATTGATATACATTATGTGAGACTTTATGTGATAAATGTGATCTTCGCTCAAAGGTACTTTACAATCAGGATCCTTGTTGCAATGCGCATTCGACCTATCAATAATTTTCCCGTAATAAGAGGGTTAGAAAGACAAACAGTATTGTAAACGTCGATTAATATTACTACGACCAGTAGATGTTAGTCCTTCGCAACATTTGAAATGCGGTAAAAACAAATATTTTCAAAACAGATAAGGGCAAAGTTTTTGAAAACGTGAACACGAACATTTTTGAGGAAGTTGGATCTTAGAAAGCACTTTAGCTAAACGATTCATCTACAAACAGACTGGTTCGGTGTAAAGAGACAAAGAGCAATGTTAATCTTTTTAATCAGTGTTAGTTAATGTGAAAATTGTTAGTTAATTGTGAGAATGAATGTGTATTGATTCCATCGTCATGACCTTGCAGACATAATTTGGATTTTGAAATTTGCACAATACTACCGGCATTAAAAATCCACATTAAAAAACTTTCTCACAGATTTATATTCCTCTATTCATAAGCACATACTCTTTTTGCTGAGGTATCTGCCTTCCGAGTTAGTTCTATAATCCAATAATAATGCTCAATTTCTCAATATATTAGTGTATATGCTAGCTAAAAAAAACTTTAATATACACATTGTGTTTTACTTCGTCTCCTTATCGACAAAAGCAAGGTTTCTCGAGAAAAAGGTACGCTGTTTACGTCCAAGTGGGTTAGCATTGTTTGAGTTTTTCTTGATATTTTTAAACGACTGCTCTGGTGTTCTTAATGTTTGATTTCATATAGATTATAAAATAGTTTTAATTATTACTGGTATGTGACTAAACAACATTTAATCAAACATCCCTGTTGCAGAATACCTCTGAGCATATTGTTAAACTTTCAAAAGCATGATATTATACTATATTGAAATGTTCATGTATAAAGTTCTTTTTCTTAATTTTCTTTGATGTTTGCATGTTTATTTCGATTTTATTTTAAACGAATACATTTCTTTAAATCCTAAAAAAATATATGTATGAAAATGCAAATACAACATTATAGAGACTATTGTGAGCTTTATGAGGATGAATATATCAAGTGGTCTCTTGGCAGTAGTAATATTGGGGAAAAATTGAAACGATGTTTAAACATACTATTAGGACTATTCTCTGATCTCAAAGAGTATTAACAAGGTCACCGCAAAGCGGAGCAATCCCAGGTACGGAAGCATAATTATGCTGGGTGTATTTACACGGTGTGAAAATGAGAATGGGTAGCTCTGTGACCTTGACCTTTGACCCTGTGACCTCAAACTCTTCATCCGTGGGTGAATCATAGGAAAAAGATGAAAGTTTTAGTAAAACAGTTTGGCTTAGAACGCATCAAAATGTTTTTCTTGAAATGCGTCCCGTGATCTCTAGCCATATATGCAAGATGAAAGGTTTCGGTGAAACGGTTTGGCTTAGAATGGTTCGACTAGCTTTATCAAGAAGTGGGGCGCGTGGCCTCGACCTTTGACCCCGTGACCTTTAAATCGATAGGGTTCTTCAACCTTGGGAGTGTGAGCCATGTGTAAAAGATTAATGGTTTTGGTCAAATGGTTATAAAATGGGTCCACAAGGATTTTCAAGAACTAGGTCCCTTGGCCTTGATCTTTGATCCCGTGACCTCAAAATTAACAGAGTTCTTCATCTGACGGTAGGTGAGTTATATGTGAAAGATGAAAAGAAAAGTGTTGGTCGAACGCTTTGGCTTACAAGTCACCCATGGATCATGACGCTCAGCTGAATGACTAGTTGGTATTGGCTATAGTGTGCATAAATGCATTTTATGTTTTCCAAGAAGATTTTTCATGGACCTCCCTGGATGTCAAGTTAGATGATTCTAGGTCAAACTGTATTGATTTGTGCCCTGTTAACAGAAGACCGCTTCATATTGTCTCATAAACAGAAGAAAAATATGTAAAAATTAGAAATAATACAGGTGGCGCCAACAGTCTGCGGAAACTGGAGATACATCCGATTATCATTATGCATGCAAAGAATCAGTGCTATCAATACATAAGTTATTAAAATACTGGAACTTTTATATCATTTTTTAATTATTCTTAATATAATTACAAGCCCCGAAGCTTAAAGGATATGGGTAACAGAGACTTAATTTCAGGTTTCCAAGAAGTTTTTTCATGGACCTCCCTGGATGGATAGTTAGACTTATCTAGATCTAACGGTAACGATTTTAGCCCTGCTAACGGACGGACGACCCGCCGGCCGGACGGAAGGACGACGGACAAAGACCCATCGTTATAGCTCAGATGAATTTCAGTCCGCTGAGCCAAAAAACGGCCAATTCCGGACGGACGCAGGAATGGAGGCGTTCTATATCCCCTCCTGCAACTTCGATGCGTGGGGATGATAAGAGTATTCTGAAGTGTATTAATCATTTGATAATTATTTGTATTGTATACCTGAGAGATGCTTAGTAAACATAGGACGTTTGAGGAGAAAGACTAGACGTGACAGTACAGCTTGTAATAAGCTTGTAAAATGTACACCGGTTATGTAAGACTATGCATGGGTTTTATTTGGTAGTTACTATTACATAATGGGCGCAGGTGACAAAACGGAGGAATAATTACTTTGGTAACTGGAACCATCTGAAGGATAATCTTTTCAGGAGGATATTTGAACAGCCTCTCTTAATTAACACTGTAAAAGCACATGAATTATTGTGTTTGCCTAGTCTGACTGTTATAGCACTTAGGGTAAAAAGAATGGGTGCAGCGTTAAAGCGTATTCCTGAATGATAAAGTTGGGGTTATCCTTTGAGTTGACTTTACCCCACTCTCACAAGAATAGGGTGTGATCGTGGACCACCTATAACATTTCCATAGGGGAAATTATGATTGGCTCAGCCGGTCGGATCCTTTTTTTTATCATGTTAAAAAATATATAGGGTGTGAGTTAACACAATATATCTGTGCACACTTCGTCCTCTTAAAAAACTTCTGGTTACCCCCCCCCCCCCTCGCTCTTTTTAGTTAAGCCTAAACTTAATATCAGGTTACTCGCACTGTTCATATTAGCCCTCTTTGATTTAACTAAATGATAAATTCTTATGCTTTAACTTATGATATCTGTGGACTTAAAATTTTCGAAAAATTTTTTTTATAATTAATCATATTACGAACGACTCATTCAATTCGTGAAAGCATATGACACATAAAATGCAAACATAAGATATACAAAGATTCAAACTAATTTTTTTAATCAGGAACAAAGAAATTGTAAGAATTTTAAGTAAATAAACATTAAGAATATTTGTTTTGAAAGGAATAATCTGAATTGGCATGGGGTAATCTAAAATCCAATTACCCCCCCCCCCGGGGTAATCCTAAATCGCTTCACCCGATTGTCAAATTAAAAAAAAAACCAAACAATATATTGCAAGGGAAAGCAAGAAAGAATTCCATATTTTTGTATACGACTAGGTGTAGACAACTAAATGTAATATATATAGCCAAAACATTTTTCTTGTTTAAGATAAAATTTGCTGACGGGAAATTTTCTTCTGAAAAGAAATCTTCAAGATATTTTTCCTATTTTTTTAATTTAAGACAAGTTATATTGTCAGAAGAAATATTTTCATGCGTGATATTATTTTTTTATCATTATACATTATTTTATGATAGTAAGAAAATTATCTTATCAGACTAGAAAAAAAATCTTTTCCAAAGAGAAATTTTCTGGCCACAAGATATTTTTCTTATAGTTAGAAATTATAGGGAATGGAACAAGAAGATTATCTTCTATTTTTGGCACTGTATGGACTATCACCTGCTGTCACAGCAGTATATATAATTAATGTCCATATTTTCAGGAGTGCACTATCAATTTTGGTTGTTCAGTCCACGTAATTGTATGCATTAGTGTAACTCTTGTCTATTGATATGAAACAGTTCTCCTCCATAAACTTCTTGACAGACAATTTATGTCTACATTTGTTAAGACTTTAATTATATATAGCTGTTTCAAGTTGAATTATTTGATTGAAACCACCTTAAACCATAACGTACAACAGTTATTAAATTTTACAAGAATATTTAGTTTACTTCTCATTAAGGTTTCTGTATGAACAATGGTACAAAGATAAAAATATCTACATACACTGCTTGATATAGTATTTTTCACCCCTGCATCATTTAAAAACGGAGCGGTTTTACACTTCAGTCGTCACAATTCTCTCTCGCTTTAACCGTTGCTTTGTATAGCACGACCCTCCCCCCCCCATGGCGACCCTCCCCCCCCCCCCCATCCCGTCACTCCCCACCAGGTCTGTCACAGGACCAAAAATTGCAAAACAAAAGTTATAAGCTGATGATGTTCAGTAAATAAGCTGAAAATTCCTGTCTTCTCTGGGTTGCTGTTTTATCAACCGGCTTATTTCTTATTTTTTAAATGATTATATTATAATGTATTGTATAGTTAGACTTATCTAGATCTAACGGTAACGATTTTAGCCCTGCTAACGGACCTCTTAGATACATTGCCACAGTTTGGAGAACAAGCTGCATACCCAGTTTATGCAAGAGAAGGTTTCTTTCTATTGAGAACATTATTCAAATTTAAATATATATATATCTAATATTTCTTTAAGCATTCCATCGGTATACTAAATCAAAGTAATTTTTAACTGACAAATCAACAAACATAAAGATATTCGCTGCTAAAACAGACAGTAGAGATCAAGCTTGAGTTTAGCTTTATATGTTGTTTGGTCTTTGGCTTTGTAAGTTTAACCAAAACATCAATGAAGTTTACACGAATAATTCAGCACTCTATGTTCAGTATGGTTCACTGTTTTCAACATGTTCAAAATTCCCATGGGACAGCTTTTTGGTCCTCGGTGAGCGTAGCCTGTTTTCTATTGGCGTATTTGATGTCGTAGGTCGTCGCCAGGTGACGCGGGTTGTCGTAGGTGCAGTCGTAGGCTGTCACCAGGTGACGCGTGTTGTGTTGGGCTGTTGTTATTTGAAACGAGGCCCGTCCTTGTGTCCGGCTCCTTATGGGGCTGTCCCACTTAGACGACTATACAGGCGACTACAGGCCACCAGACTGTCGCCTAATGGTCTCCGGGTGTTCGCCTGTATTGTCGCCTGTAGTCGCCTGAAGTCGCCCCGAGACGCGTGACCTCAAAGCTGTCGCCTCTGGATTTTCAACATGTTCAAAATTCTCAGGCGACAGCTTTTTTGTCGCGAGTGAGCGTAGCCTGTCTTCTACTGGCGTAGGTGCTGTCGTAGGCTGTCCCCAGTTAACGCGGGTTGTGGTAGGCCCTGTCTTAGGCTGTCGCCAGCTGACGCGGGTTGTCGTGTGTGTTGTCGCAGGCTGTTGTTACTGGAAACAAGGCCCATCCTTATGTCATGGGGCTGTCCCACTTAGACGACTCTACAGACGACTACAGGCGACTGCCTGGTCGTCTCATGGTCGCCGAAAAACAGGCGACAGAACCTCCATTACGACAATAGTCTACGCAGAGCTACAAATGGTTGGCTGACTGTCTGACGACAAGCTACGATAAGCTGCCGACAACCGGCGACACAGTCGGCGCGACAAAGGACAATCATCTACGACAACCTACGACCACATCTACGACAACATACGACCACACTGGCGACAACCTACGACACCAGAATTCTTGCTACGTCCACCCACGACAAGCTTCAACGATTCTCTTCCATGTACTATGTGAGGAGCCTTACATAGCAGATGGTAGAGACTCATTTTTTCAGCAGGATATTAGATCAGCCCCTCCATATAAACATTAGAATCCGGCGATATTAAATTACATAATGGATGTTCCTGAATAAATTATTATACTTTTCAGTGACTTGCCATCACTCTGATCAGATATAAAGCGTTTTTTTATCCAGGCATTTTTATCATTGCAAATATTCGCATGGTTTCCGACTGAAACGTGTTACAAATAAGGTAGAGTGATTCTTCTTGTGTGTTCAAAAGAAGCAAATCATTTAATTTAGAATACAGCATATATGTAGCAGAAAATGCGTCATCGCATACTATCTATGACTTAGGATTATTCAAAATGTTTCTTGGGTCTTGGATACTTTTTCCATGTAAAAGTATTAAAAGTGACGCGCATTGACGTAACCCCTCTGCGCGTATTTAAGCAGTTATATATCTAAGCTTAGTTAATTAAACGAAACCGATATATCTAAATGGATAGCAAGACCATGACGATCTTTTACGTGCGTTGTGAGAGACAAAAAATGGCCATAATACACAGCCATGGGCTGCGCGTCGAATTAATATTTTATAATTTGCGGAAGAATCAAAACAGAATTACAACAGGAAAGGACGCCATTTTCACATTTATGTTCTTAGCTTTATGAATGATTAATACCATCCCGCTGGATTTTCCCTCCACCGTGATGCTGACTAATGATGATCCATGACATCTGCATTGTGGGTGGTATCCGTTTCTAAAATAACAACGTGCATGTTACACAGCAGTTGGTATTGTATGGAGGAGTTTAACATGTGCTGAAAATCCTTTATGAGCAAAGGATAAAACAAGGGACCTGTGAGTCACGGCACTCAGCTGAAATTGATTATGAGAATACTTTTGATAAAAACCAAACATATCGAGCTGTGGCCAAAGTTAATTATTTGTATATCATTGTTTAAGAAAAGAGCACAATACACATATTTGAACTTTTGATAGATGAAAGATGCAGGAGCCTCTCATTATTTCATATAAGTAGAGGTATTGGTATATCAACTATGTGACTATTATATGCATGTAAATTAAAAGAAGAAAGTGGGGATTAGTTTATCAAAATTTAATAATACTTAATAAAATAATAGAGTTTTCGATTTTCCAATTATAATAAACCAAATCTAATAAGCATGTTTAAACAAGCCAAACCTGTAAACATTGCTGTGTAACAAATGAAAATTGTCGCATGAATCCATTTTATTATGCGATAAGGTAAAACTAAAAAATGAGCCTTAGCATATATTGTTAAATATGCAATCATCCCATTTATTAAATCCTGAACCTTTTCCCGTCTTTTATAGCAATAATTATTAAGTGCAACAGAGACTGTAATTAGGCATTACAGTTTTGTACTGCATTTGTGTTATATTTACTTAAAACAATAGTTAGTTAAATCAACTGATTGAAAATTAACTGTAAAAGTGTGTGTTTTAAAACTCATTTGCAGAGAGGATATCTCTGATAAGATGTTCGGATAAAAGCAAGACATAAACCTTAACATAAGATCATTCATGATGTTCTTTGTGCTGTGTGTGTGTGGGGGGGGGGGGGGGGTCAGCTCAGAAAATCATAAATCTGCACCCTATCCCTTAGCAGTGGACTAAGCCCATAAGTCAGTTCCTAAGTCCACTGTACCTAATGGCATTAGGAAAGATCAGTCTGAACCCGTGAGTGCAAAACTAATACAAAACTTCATAAACTTGAGAGAATTAAAGATCATATCATTTAATATGTGATTGTAACTGAAAGGGAAAGTTACATTTTACTAACATATTTTGTCAAGATTCATACCCTAAATTAGATTTCACTTGAATGGGCATTCCTCCAGCTGACTTATGTAACAGATTCCATGTACTTTAGTCACTAGGAAGTTGCCCCTGGCTCAGACCACACCGTGACAAATAGTCAGACTGCAGGCCAGCATGCCTCTGGCTCAGACCACACCGTGACAAATAGTCAGACTGCAGGCCATAATAGACCTGTGCATGATTCAGCTGAAGGTAGGGGGCTACATAATCTCTTCTTATAAGCTAGAGTTTTTTTATCAAATGCTTTCAAATTTCAAAATATTAAAGATTATTATAACATTATGTTTGCATGATGTGAAAATTAAATTAACATTTCTAGAAAAAAAATATGTGCCATTTTCAAAGTTTGGCAAAGTTTGAGGTAAAACAAAATACAAAATTTTGACCAAATTTTTAGTATCCAATCAAATCTCAATTGAATACAGTTACATGATGAAAAAAGGCTCCCTTACTTCACCAATTACAATTTAAAAAGGATTACTATCTTTCTGATATTTTGCCAATATACATTATATTCAGGCTTATAACTCCTACACATTACGCAACATTGGCCTAATTCCTGGCTTGATATGGAAAACATATCGAGGAAAAGTTATGAAAAAAATGAACAAAATAACACCAGTAGTTTTGAAATAAGGCACTCTTTAAGTGTAACAATAGGATTTTAAGGAAAATGAAGGATTACCTTAATTTTTCGAATGAAACAAAGTCGCAGTGACCCAGTTTTAGGTTTGTTTGGAGAACTTCGGAACTTCTAACTGTAGGCCAAATTTCAGATTCGTAATATTAACGGTGTCAAAAAGTGCCAGTCTAACGTACAGACGGACAGACAGAGGGACAGACAGACAGACGATGATCAATCACACTGACTATACAGTCAGCAGAGCTAAACATGGAATATACAAGCTGGGGGATGGGGGGGGGGGGGGCGTGTTTTTATTTAAAATACCCGAGCTTTAACCAAACCATCAAAATTATTTAACTATTGACATTGATACACAACTAATATTCAATATATAAACGATTAGATAC
The DNA here is from genome assembly GCA_026874595.1 of Sipunculus nudus. Lineage (NCBI taxonomy): Eukaryota > Metazoa > Annelida > Sipuncula > Golfingiida > Sipunculidae > Sipunculus > Sipunculus nudus. The sequence goes on from CM049313.1 coordinate 62,034,766, forward strand.
ATTATACTTTTGAATAATAACCCGCAGGTTTTTAGGATATTCAAGCATATTCTTCAAGTATAAGTAGAAAGAGTTTTTGCACCGGGATCCTTCCACTCAGTCTAAATAGCTATTGTCAAAAGAGACACATGACCACATTTTCTTACAAAAAATTGCAACGGGGAAAAGTTAGCTACAGAATTTAAAGCGGTCTTATCACCTATCTGATCTTTATAAACTTTAGGTAAATCCTTGGAGCTTTTATAAAAAATAGGCCAGAAAACATTGATAACACCGCATCCAGGCTGCTTGTTTTTTTATATCAATGTGTTTATAATATGTTATAAAAATAATCAAAACAAAACCAAAAAGGGCATCTGGCAGCATGTTAGATAATCCAGAGCTTTGCAAATGGCGTTTTTCCAAAAAGTGAGCTTTCTACCTCCACATATATGGATCCTACCGCCTTTATTACAAGTTTTTCCTGTTTGTCAACATTACTGTGTTTACAAACATGTTGTTGATAAACAAACTCATACATCCGTCACAGAGGAGTTATAAGAACTTTTCACAACCAAAATCACCTTTAGATCATAAATATATACATAGAGGGAGCCAGATATCACATACATTTTTTTTTTCAAAAACTGTAGGTTAATGGGCACCTTTAAAAGCGGAGGCGTTTTCTTCATGTGTTGATAATCCATGAGGCTGTATTTTGAGATTAAGCAAACGTCGAATGCAGCTTATAGTCAGGGGGCCAAACTCTGTACTGTGCAAAAATAGGGGTGTACCTTACAGCCTCATATATAAAATTTTACACCCCTTACATGTTTAGAAGATCCACCCTAGAGATTGGAAAGTAATGTTGGCAGTCTCAATACTCTTGCAAAAGTACTTTTAGTATTGCTTTTGTTTCGGAAGGTTGAGTAATTTTATGACTTTTTAGCTACCTACTTCTGATCCGTTTTTAATTCACAGCTGCGATTTGCTTGTATATATTTTCACAGATATCGTACCATTGATTAGCTAAGAACTAGGACTCTGACAGCTGAAAGAATTTTTTCGACAATGCTTATATGTTGCGGTTGTGAGCCCTATAACTTACCCCCACCCCTCAAATTTTCTAAAATTCTAGAAAAATTCCTATGTACGTACATTTTTTTCAGCTTATGATTAATTTTAGATTATTATGCAATGGCCATAGGATTTTCTATCAAATGCATGTCAATTCTTACTGAAATCTATATGTTTTCTTCAATTTTGCTTGAAATAAGGAACATTTTTTATCCGATTGTAATTTTCAGCACGTCAGTGAATTTGCTGGTTATATTCAAGATAACCTTTACAGAAGCACAGATACAGAAAGCACACATACAGACAAAGTGGTTTTGATACTCTCGACAGTCTTAGACAACACATGTATGCTTCGACAAAGCCAGACCTCAGAGCACTATATATATATATATATATATATATATATATATATATATATATAATCTTCCCACAGAGGATGCGTTCAGATTTCATGTACTCAGGGCTTTGTACAAACTTTATATCTGTAGCACTTTACAAAAGAGCATAACGAAATCATAGATAAAGGTAAATTTGTACAAGTAATGAGGTCCAAACCAGCAAAGCCAGACATTAACAAAACAGTGTCCTGTGTAAGACATCAAAATGCTTAAAAGGATGTTCCTGCATTCTTGATACAGAAACTACACTATACAATTATTTTATATTTCTAATTCAACACAAACGTTTTGCTCTCCTCATATATATGTGAATATATATATATATGTGTGTGTGTGTGTGTGTGTGTGTGTATTACTGCAAGTAGAAAGAGAAAATGCAAGAACAAATTGAAGTAGGTGGCATCAGGCCTAGCTTCAGCATGCAGTATATCGCGATTTCAAGAAATGATTAATTTTTTTTCTCAAACTGAACTAGGATGTTTAAAGTTGATTTATGTAATTACTGTTTGGAAAATGGTTTTAATGCGAAATTTAATTCAATTTGATGTAATTATACTGAAATGGGTCTGACTGAAATTTTCTAATTAAGTTTTATGGTCTGAGGCAAAATAAAAAATCACCAGGAATAACTGTAGAATGGTTGATATATTTATAGTTTTCAAAATTACTATTGAACTTGCATTATTTTTCTGTTTAATGGTTGTCATCATTTTTTCAAAGGATAAACTAGATCCAAGATCAATATGTTTAGTCAATTCAAGGTAATTCGTGCTACCAATTTTCAGAATTCATTTAATAAGAAATGTAAAAAATGAATAGGCAAACAACCCAAAATGGACCATCCAATGCGAAGGTTTACAACTCTTGATAAATATTGTAATGAGAGGGTTGCCTTGATTTTATTCCAACTTTATTTTTGTGATCCATTGCAAAATATTGAAAAGCTGAAAGTAAACTGTGAGAAAGGGACAAAAATGATGATGACGTGCAGAACGGAAGAATTCTGTTAAAGGAAACTTAAACAATAATTCGAAAAATAACAAAGTTGCTCTTAAGAGTTCAGGACATTGTTCAAGATATGATCCGACTGACATTTATTTTTGCAAGGTGTAAAAGATGTCGATAAAGGTGTTGATGAGATATTATATTTATCATTCAATCCAAACCAGCTTTTTGCCTGGCAACAATTGTTATTTGTTGTTTTTTAATGAGTGTGTGTTTCCCAACCGCAATAAAAATGAAACAAAAATCCAGGTAAAGCCACAGACCTGCTGCCAAAGTTGAATCTATCCAAGACCAAGGATTATTTGATCTGATCATCAGCTCTTTATGATTTTGTACTACCGATAAATATGATGATGCAATATTATTCTGAAAGCAGGGCTGCAAAATTCTTTATAACATTTCATGATGGGGACAGTTTTTTTAAAGGGGCCCATTATTTCTTATATAGAAAGCAATGCAAAGTATTTATTAAACAACCCTGGGCACAAAGAAAGGCGTTACTTCTAACGTGTTTCAAATCATGTTTCTATATACCTTATACCAACAGAATATAAATTCCTGTGGCCTGTGTTCTTTCAAGAAGAATCAATTAACATCTGATTGAATGTTTGACCAAAATATTTTTGATCTGGCAGATATGATTTGTACCCTGCCAATAAATTTGTTTACATATTATGCATACACTTATATATGATACCACACTTCTATATTCATGCGACTCACTCCTGCGACCAAGGAGGTTATGTTTTCAGCTCCGTATATATGATTATTGCTTGCTAGAATATTGGAAACGGCTGGCCTATGGTGCAGCTGACTTAATTTTGTATGTATGTTTGTATCTTTTTCTGTCTGTTTGCTAATCTGTACACACTCTACAGATCACACTTTTGATATTAATCAAATGTAAATATAAGTTAACCCTCGGAGCCAATTATTTTCAAGCAGGTTAATCATCTGGGATGTATATCACTGAAAACTCGCACCAGTTAGCGCTCGGCTTCGGTTCCTCTACTTAATATCTTCATCATCTGAACCCTGCATAAAACAGACTGAACTGATTTTCACGAAACTTTGTGGAGTGCCGGCCATGAAATATTAAAAAAAAATCATCGAATGTTAGTGCAAAAAAGCGCATTACGGATCCAGTGGGTTGTTTTGTATTGGAAGAGGTTTGCATTCTAATGAATGCCCTCTAGTTAAAGGATCTAAATATCTGTTACATTTTCTACAACTAGTTTTTATTGAACTTGAGGCAATGTGCACATATATTTAACTTACACCATAAATATTAAGAGATACATAATGTGTCCCCATATACTGTATCATGATAGAGAAATAAACCAACATTTACTTTACGACATTTTATTGAAATTGATTTACATACACCTGATTGCAGTAAAATATTATCTAGAATTTATCAATGGAATTGTATGTTGTCTCCAAGTTAAAAGATACCCAAAGATTACTTTATTTTTGAATGGGTCCTGAATTAAAAATAAGGTGAGTCTTAAAATACAGCAAAAATCTTTGTTCGTTATTAACCAATTAGCTCACACATCAATTAGGCCTACCCAACCAAATAAATGTACATAATGATTCAGTCAGTCTCTTCATTCTTTTCGAGGAAATTTATTTGGCAATACATAGAGGGTATAGAAAGAAAAAAAATACGTTGAATATTAAGTAAGTAAGGGACATTTAAGTGACCCCACCATCCCACCCCCCTATCTGTGACACTTCGGATTTCTCTTCCTGTGCCCAAACATGTCAATCTACAGATGCGATTTACCAAAACACGCCCTCACTTTTGGCACTGGCATCAGGCAGATTCTTAAACTAGAGAACCATACAAAAATTTTCATACCAATTATCCTTTTATATATTTTAGTGCCACTATCTCCTTAAATATGGTCCTTTTCAAAGGCCCCCTTTTTATTGGGGGAAAAGGGTGCATGTGGAAGAATTGTGTCTGGTGACTAATCTACTGATGAATAACATGATCAGTGTCCTTTCTGAACAACATATATGTTTCATTGACAACAGCCATTTATAAATGGCAATGGAGATGAACATTGTTATGCATGACTAAATACGTTAACTTTGCTACCTAAACACTTTTTAATGGTACATACTGCAACATTGGCTTTATTTTTGCTTGAAAATATATGTAGGGCTTCAATTTTGTATGGTGTCAATACTGATTTACTGATTTCCTGTTTTGTTGGCTACCTTCTAAATAAGGGGAAGGGGTGCATATAGAATACTCTTAAAACAGAATAGCTCTTACTTAATTAGTTCAGGTGAAGTCATGTAAAAGACACTATAAACTCATTCATTGGATGGTTTTAGCACATCTCCGTTCAGATATAGTTGTATTTAAATCAACCTAGAAGGAGAAACTGACCTTGGTAGAGTGATTTTGATTTTTTGATTAGTTATTTTTTATGCTTACATATGTGACAGTTTTCATATGAGTATATTTTTAAGTAAAGTGCCATGTTGTCTGCTATTTCCTGTTTTAGCGATCATTTTCATAAATAAGGGGGTAGGCGTACAAAAGACATTGCTACATATCTGTCTTACACCTTAGCAACTTATGCATCTTGCTTAAAGAAAGAGGAATAATCAATGTAAAGTTTTAATGCTTTAACAAGGTTTTTGTGTATAGCATACAGAAAGTGTGTTCATTTATATGAGATTGCTCAAAGAAATTTGGTTGTATTTTGGTTCTTGTAAGCCATATTTTTTCACATATATGAATGAAGTCTTTTTTTTAAATAAACTTTATGTGTCTTATTATGTTTGTGCATATAAATACCTACATTTAAAGATATAACTTACTGTTTTTGTCCAATAGGGGACTGAGAGAGCCAAATTGGGCTAATCGCAAAAAATGTATACAGCTCGTACAAAAAAATGCTCCTTGCAATGTTGTGCAAGAATGTCCTGATTGCCAACAATGGTTTTCTGATTCCCAAGATGTCTACCTCTACGAAAAATGAAGTGAAAATTTTATATCAGCCCGGGCAATTTTTTTCAAAATTACTTGCTTTGGCCCCCGGACTATTATTTGATTACGAAGAAAAAAGGCTTTAGGGCATTACAGTTGATATTACGACATTAAAATAGATGACATTCTCAATTAGAATGATATAACATATTAGAAAGAACAAAGGCAATTTATGAAGGAAAGTTAATTTTCCTTTTGAATGAGGTGGTCCTAAATAAAAAAAAATAACTGACGCAATTTCTTTATTAATATTCATGTTTTGAGAAACTAGGAGCAGTGGGCGGAAAAAAAATTAACAGTCTAAGGTGTTTTAAGCATATGAAGCGCAAACGTGAGATAATAGCGGGCTTCAAGGAGTTTTATGTGACATGCTGTTCCATAACGTACGACCGTATTTGCCATCTCGGGAGTCTCTTCTGTTAATATCTTTAAAATCAAAAAGAAAAACCATAGTATAGATGAATTACTATTAAGATGGTTAATAAAATTTGTGATTGGCCGGAGATTACAGAAAGTGTACCATGGATAAGGGATATCAAATAGAATCAAAGATTCATGTGTTAAAATGGAACCATAGTTATATGTAAAAATGAATATTATCTAGCTATTGATTCCACGGCGGTTGTTAAGACAATAAGTTATAGATATTTTCTTAGATGGCTGTGATTAGAGGTTTTGCTCTGAAAATTACATGGTCATAAAAACGATACAGTGGTGTAAATGGGGATTTTATCATTGATTTCAAACAGAAGCACTGCTCAGCAAGACAAGCATGTACCTTGGTTTGACCAGGCGTAAGACATAGACTACAGCGGTGCGTCGTGAAAATAATGTTCCATCATATTTTGATAATAAGGGTGAACAAAACAGCAATTCATTGAAGATGTAATTTGGTTTCATCCAATCCATAATATGAAAGAAGCAACATCGGATAGAAGATACTTCCGTCAGTAAAGTTGCAATTCACTAAGTTTCAATAACATGGCTTGTAGTGACGCAATCATCTCTTCATTTAAGTGTCCGAATAAAAAAAAAGTTCTGAACTTACATCCTTTATCTGCACAATGTCTGTAAAAATCTTCATTTTATCTGCTTTCTATTTTCGGTATATCCAGAGCAGGTTTACGCAAAGATTAGTAGTCTAAAATGATATCAGTTTGTTATGTGTGGCCTGAAAGCACCTGAAGTCGAGGACCCTACATGTCGTCCGTTGTGTTAAAACCATTTATGGCTGCCTGCCTACATGATAACTGCCGATAGGGGCGCCATTGTGCGGTTCAAATTATACTGTCACTCTACTCATTGATGATGTAAAAATTAATATAAACTTCTTTAAAATGTTACCATGAACTAAACTCTCATGCAGGTAATACCCAAAACATAAAACTAATAATCTCAAGGCTAAATTTGGAACCTGGAACAGAGTGATAGTCTAATTCTTAAAATACAAAGGGCGTCCATATATATATATATATATATATATATATATATATATATAGAAGGTAGTGTTACCCTCCGATGTAAAGTGCTCTATGGCCTACAGACTAGGCCAGAGCGGTATATCTCTGAAGAAAAACAACACTATTAATTCACAACAGTCTGTTTCATGGGATGCGACCCGATCATCAGGTGAATGTGGTTAATGCAGGATTCTAACACATTCACCTGATGATCGGGTCGCATCCCGTGAAACAGACTGTTGTGAATTAACAGTGTTGTTTTTCTGCAGAGTATATATATGGTGTAATTAGAATTACTTCTTAACTTCTGGCACCTGTGCGATATGTGAAAAACACTGGATTACGGGTATATTTCCTAAATATTCCTATATTGGTTAAGACATGTAGGGCCAATAAGAAATGAGACGTCATAACCTTGCAGACAAGATACAGGACACCTACGGCACAACAGAAGTACGAAGATAATTTATCAATTAATTAACTTAGGGTTATTTTCTTTAATGCAGGGATTTCCAAGGTTTCCTCAGTTTTTATTTCAATATGTTTTCTTTTGGTTCCAAACATCTGAAATAACAATATTTTAATCAATTATTCGTGGAAAATGGGAACGATTTCATCAGTGACTTTCTCTTTTGCACCTGTGAAAGTATCCACTGGTATGTTCTGATTTTTGTAACTTCAAGAGGTTTTATTAGGTGGGGAACAGGGGGCATGTCCCCCACATACACTTTTTCAACCGGAGGGGGGGGGGGGCATACTATGTTACGTCTCCCCTCACTCTTTTGTTAATCAAACAAAAAAGACAAGTTGTTAACAAATATGCGTCACAGTTTCATTGATTTCCTCAGATATCAATGAAATGCAGTCTATCGAAAAAAAATTAGAAAAATTATTGATAATATGAAATGATTCCCTCGTTTCCCAGACACCACGAAACTCAGCTGTTCAACGTTCTGGTAAAAATAAAATAATGCGGGTGTTATAGATTTTTTAGGAAAGCATTTTAACTTCTTGTTGATTTCTTAAGCTATAGTATTTACTGTCATTTTATTCTCAAACTTCTTTAATATTCCTTAACTTTTTATTAAAAACTAGATGTGATCACTAGATGTGACAATGGTCCTCAGAGGGCCCCGCATTTCTGCTAGTGCAGGACTAGTTTACATATGGGTGAAAAATTAAGTAAAATTAAAAAAATATCCCAAACAGAAACAGGTTTTTATCAATATGCATGAGGGGAAAAAATCGTACTGGATCAAATGATACTAGAGAAGATATGTCTGAAATAATGTGTGCAATAGAAAATCACCGAATGTAGTCTGTTAGCCATATTTGATTTTAAGCAAGTCTGTAATTCAATAGGTCTTGAGCCCTCATAGGTACCAATCATCCCTGTGAATTGGGGAAAGCTGCTGAAGGTTGTTGTTGAGTTATCTCGCACGAAGGAAAATCAGCAGTTGGGCTGTGGCAGCCATATTGTAATTCAAAAGGTCTGGGGCCTCATATGTACTAATCATCCCTTTGAATTTGGGAATGCCGCAGTATGTTGTTGTTGAGTTATCGCGCACGAAAGAAAATCAGCAGTTGGGCTGTGGCAGCCATATTGTAATTCAAAAGGTCTGGGGCCTCATATGTACTAATCATCCCTTTGAATTTGGGAATGCCGCAGTATGTTGTTGTTGAGTTATCGCGCACGAAAGAAAATCAGCAGTTGGGCTGTGGCAGCCATATTGTAATTCAAAAGGTCTGGGGCCTCATATGTACTAATCATCCCTTTGAATTTGGGAATGCCGCAGTATGTTGTTGTTGAGTTATCGCGCACGAAAGAAAATCAGCAGTTGGGCTGTGGCAGCCATATTGTAATTCAAAAGGTCTGGGGCCTCATATGTACTAATCATCCCTTTGAATTTGGGAATGCCGCAGTATGTTGTTGTTGAGTTATCGCGCACGAAAGAAAATCAGCAATTGGGCTGTGGCAGCCATATTGTAATTCAAAAGGTCTGGGGCCTCATATGTACTAATCATCCCTCTGAATTTGGGAATGCCGCAGTATGTTGTTGTTGAGTTATCGCGCACGAAAGAAAATCAGAAGTTGGACTGTGGCAGCCATATTGTAATTCAAAAGGTCTGGGGCCCTCATATGTACTAATCATCCCTGTGAATTCGGGAATGCCGCAGTATGTTGTTGTTGAGTTATCGCGCACGAAAGAAAATCAGCAGTTGGGCTGTGGCAGCCATATTGTAATTCAAAAGGTCTGGGGCCCTCATATGTACTAATCATCCCTGTGAATTTGGGAATGCCGCAGTATGTTGTTGTTGAGTTATCGAGCACGAAAGAAAATCAGCAGTTGGACTGTGGCAGCCATATTGTAATTCAAAAGGTCTGGGGCCCTCATATGTACTAATCATCCCTGTGAATTCGGGAATGCCGCAGTATGTTGTTGTTGATTTATCGCGCACGAAAGAAAATCAGCAGTTGGGCTGTGGCAGCCATATTGTAATTCAAAAGGTCTGGGGCCCTCATATGTACTAATCATCCCTGTGAATTCGGGAATGCCGCAGTATGTTGTTGTTGAGTTATCGCGCACGAAAGAAAATCAGCAGTTGGGCTGTGGCAGCCATATTGTAATTCAAAAGGTCTGGGGCCCTCATATGTACTAATCATCCCTGTGAATTCGGGAATGCCGCAGTATGTTGTTGTTGAGTTATCGCGCACGAAAGAAAATCAGCAGTTGGGCTGTGGCAGCCATATTGTAATTCAAAAGGTCTGGGGCCCTCATATGTACTAATCATCCCTGTGAATTCGGGAATGCCGCAGTATGTTGTTGTTGAGTTATCGCGCACGAAAGAAAATCAGCAGTTGGGCTGTGGCAGCCATATTGTAATTCAAAAGGTCTGGGGCCCTCATATGTACTAATCATCCCTTTGAATTTGGGAATGCCGCAGTATGTTGTTGTTGAGTTATCGCGCACGAAAGAAAATCAGCAGTTGGACTGTGGCAGCCATATTGTAATTCAAAAGGTCTGGGGCCATCATATGTACTTATCATCCCTTTGAATTTGGGAATGCCGCAGTATGTTGTTGTTGAGTTATCGCGCACGAAAGAAAATCAGCAGTTGGGCTGTGGCAGCCATATTGTAATTCAAAAGGTCTGGGGCCATCATATGTACTAATCATCCCTTTGAATTTGGGAATGCCGCAGTATGTTGTTGTTGAGTTATCGCGCACGAAAGAAATTCAGCAGTTGGACTGTGGCAGCCATATTGTAATTCAAAAGGTCTGGGGCCATCATATGTACTAATCATCCCTTTGAATTTGGGAATGCCGCAGTATGTTGTTGTTGAGTTATCGCGCACGAAAGAAATTCAGCAGTTGGGCTGTGGCAGCCATATTGTAATTCAAAAGGTCTGGGGCCATCATATGTACTAATCATCCCTTTGAATTTGGGAATGCCGCAGTATGTTGTTGTTGAGTTATCGCGCACGAAAGAAATTCAGCAGTTGGGCTGTGGCAGCCATATTGTAATTCAAAAGGTCTGGGGCCCTCATATGTACTAATCATCCCTTTGAATTTGGGAATGCCGCAGTATGTTGTTGTTGAGTTATCGCGCAAAAGAAAGTGTCACTGACGGAAGGACGGAAGTACCGAAGGACAGATGGACGGAAGGACGGACTGACACGGTGATCACTGTAGGGCACCGCTTGTCAAGCGGGGCCCTATTTAAAGAAAACATCCTACAACGCTGAAGGAGGAACACCATTCCCATGCCCAACTCCCTCAGCTGGTACCAACACTCGACAGTCGCGATTCCCCGAAAACAATTGTCCCATCCCATCCCAACCATTGATAGCAATATGGTGATTATTATTACACTTTATTGAAAATGGGTCGGGGTAGGGGAAATGTGGTATACACCCAATTTCAAAGGCCTATGTGTTGAATAGGGTGGGGGTATAGAAGTGCCGTCCGGGCCGTCCCACCCATCCCCATCACATTGCGAATGGAAATTATTCCCCTGGGTATTAAAGGAAAATACATGAATATGTAATTAGAAGCAGACGTGAAGCAATCAATAACTTTTCATGATAAAAAGAAGAAATGTATCAATAGTGATTTGATGATCGGGTTTATTATTATTTAATAATTGATTATAAATATGCATTTATTTAGTTTTTATTATGTGAAGGGCCAAATATAATATATTACTTGCTGCTCCCATGGAAAATCCACGGCTCAATCTGATGAATATTTTTTTTTGTATTGAGCCGATACGAACTAAAAGACGCATATTTTAATCCTAAGGTTTTTGCAGGAACTTTTTTCATGTGTTTCACTTATATGATATAAAAATTTCTTCTGCTAGAATTCCCAGGAACACCCTCCCCGTAAATATCAACAGAGAAAGAAAAATTATTCTATTTGAGAAATCACACAAAAAATAAGTTTTGGAAAGAGACGTGAGGCATATACTGGGTGTACGATTTTGAGTGAGAAATTTTTTTCCCGATAAAAATCATAGGTCCGACAGCTTCATTGCTTGGGAAATATCGTAGATATAAAGATTGTATAAAGAAGCATTCTACCGAGAAATTATATGAAAGATGCTTTGTATTAGTTGAAGCTCAGGCGACATCGTGAAACACGATGTTTATTCAGTGTAGTCAGTTGAGGGTAGAGTCTAAGGCACGTTAACAGACACATGCGTTATTTTGTATACACATGCATATGTCGTTGAAGTCTCTTGTACGCGAAACGTATAGCTGCCAATGTGAAAAAGATAGGACCAGTAAAATATATTCAAACAATATTAAATTTTTTGGTTAAAGCACTGTAAATTGTCATGGAATAAGAAGGTCTGACAACTCTCCTAGATAAAAAGAAAGAAGGTTGATATATTTCGATGAAAGCATTCAGCAAAGAAACTACTTCAGCCTTCAGTTCGTTGCATTTTCTTTCAGCAAATTAACGCAAAATTTAATATACAGATTTTGCTTAAAAATCTGTAGAGTAAAACTGCATCCGTAATCCATTACATTTTTCGAGGTATTCGGAATCACCACTAAATATTTTTTCTTAAGTGCAATAATCACAATTCCACAAAGGAATAATTATAAGGGGCTATTCCTTTGTCCCTGAGTAGAAGCCGCCGTATGCAGTTGTTCCGCCACTCGCCAGGTCAACCCGTGTTTCTGACCCATGACAATGATTTACAGGATATGTGCACGTATGAATGAACGACTGATTAGTAGATGCTGGCGGGGTTTCAAAGTCCGCAAGAGTTTGAGGACCATTTGTTTTAGTGTGTGTATCCCCCCCCTCTCTCAAGGGCTTCCTTTTGAAAAAAAAAATCAAACAACCCATAAATCGGCCCAATTTTTAAAACCATGGTTATCATGGAAAGATACTTCTGAGTGTATAAATAAATCAACATACCTGTAAACCTATAAAACGGTGACCGTGTAAAGGGTCTCAGTTCTTTGTGTCCACTCAACGGAAAATTGCTCTCTATTAAAAGATTCATGTAGTCATGTGTTCCGCGCTTGAATTTAAAATCTTTACCTACTTTTGACAGAGTAAAATTCCTTAACAGGCGTTATAATGGAAATGGGGTTCAGTGGGGATGACAGATCGCCTCCTGAAAAAGCGTGACAGACGAAAATTGTTTTGCTGAACATTTGAAGAGGGTAAGGGTAAAGACTCATCAATAGTCCATTTCATTTTGGAGGTAAAAAGGATAACCACAATATAAATTTAATTATAAAACAGTATGACAAAGGACCATTCATTTGTCCCCGTGTGGAAGCCACTCGCAAGGTGAACTTGTGTTACTGAAGCATGACAGTGTTCACACACGAAATGCATACACGTGAACACGTGACTGATATTAAAGGAGATCCTGGTGGAGGTCTGTACGCCCTGACGACAAATTTTAGTTTGTTATCAACTTAAAGATGTAATGGTGATATTTTTTCATGTTTCATCATTCCTACAGACAACGGATCTTAACAAATATATGTGAACCCCCCACCCTCAGACCCAACCCCCACCCAACCCAATGATAAGTTATGGGGCTTCTTTTTAAAAAAAAAACCTCATAAAACACACGACGTTGCCGAATATTTTAAACCATGGTTTTCATGGAAAGATATTTTTGAATGTATAAAAATCAACATACCTGTAACCTATATAAAAAATGTCAAACGGTGGTCACATCACCGGATTCAGTGCCCAGTGTTGACCAAACTGAAAAGCCCTCGCATTGAAAGCGGAGTCATGTTGTCCTTGGATTAAAAACCTTTACTTCATTTGAGAGAAGTTACAATGGATATGAGGGATCAATGGTGATAAAAGTGGACCCGCGTGACCGCGTGTTGCACGGATATGCCTTTTTGGCAGGACATGCGCTCAGGCCACGGTCTTAACAGGCCAGTGAAAATCCCCGAGGCGCCTCCTGAAAAAGCGTCGAAGGCGTGGAGGACCTAGTAGCACAAAAGAAATAGGGGCACCTAATGGGTAAATATTAAAATTATTAATTATACAGCTTAATATGACATAATCCCGCAAAATAAAACAAACTTGTCCTAGAAGAGCACACCACCGATACGTCTGCCGAATTTGGAGAGTTAAATCAGAACGGAAGCAGGTAAACCCTGGTCTAGAAAAAACCCAACTCCGTAATAATTATATAGATAATAATCATCAATCCATTATTTTAAAAAAATTCAAGGCTACGATTTATCTAACTAGAAATAACTTAGAAGTACAATATTATTTAAGAGTTTCTTCGACTAATGAGCTTTTTAAAGTTAAGTAAAATATGACAATAAAGACAATTTCGGTTCTTCTTCTGTTTGTACAATCTTAACGTAAAATGGCGGTTGCCTGTGGAAAGAATAGTTTTCACGATTTTTCTAACAGTAAAATAACTTTCGTAATACCAAAAGATGATCTGTTATGAAATAAAAAAAGATGATAAATGAAACATATCGGTGCTTCTCCTTTTTAGCTATTATACCGAAAGCAAAAAAATCTATGGAAAAATCGAGTCCCGCAGATTTATAACGGAAAACACGAAATAGGTTGTTTTATAAAGGGAACCCAGCGCTTTGCTAATGGCAGGCAGAGTCACCACTATAAACTTACTTAACACCCTGAAACCTGACATTATGAGCCGTAAATGAAATAATTGTATTATTTATATTGATGAAACCACATGGTACTCTTTATGAGTATTAGGTTTAGTACTCCTGGCCTGGGAATCTGTCTTTTTGCTCTGATTTACTATGATGCAGTAATTAACGGTTATCCGAGTGTGAGTATTTTTAATGAATCACTGATATTCCGCTTCTTTGGTAAAACGACCATACATCATAATATTTTTCCTTTGGTCTGAGAAAAACATTTTTTTTTCAGGAAGAAGAAAGTAATTACAATTTCGTAAAGGATATTTTCAATCATGGCTTTATATTAACATATGGTTTGTAAATAACCCAGGATTCCCTGACCTCACGCCTGTAGATAATGCGCGACTTATATGCTTCATAATTCTGAGCAGAAAGCATATTGATCTTGATAATAGTGGCATAAAAGACCCCATTTCCATAACTGTAAGAAATTTGGATATTCTTAGAGAAGTTGAGATAAGGGCTTCAGGGGCGGGCCAAAGATTCAGAAAATGAGGGGTCCAACCCCGGAGGACTATTGACAAAACCAAAAATACGTCCCCAGGTCCGGAAAGGTGGGGGGGGGGGGTCCAGGTCGCAAAATTGGTCTGAAACCCTTAAAAAAGGTTGCGATGGCCGAAAAAGAGGGGTCCGGAACCCTTGAATCCGCTTCTGGGCTTTTAAGGGCTTTCAGAGATGCATGCCAGTTGTCAACGGCCAATTTATGGGCTGGCAGCGGCCATATGTACAAGAAAAGAGAATTGGGAGTAACGCTTAAGTCATATGATGTCATGTCAAACATTTATAGAGTCTTAATTACCATGCATGAGAGCCCATTAAAAATAAAAGACATCCCCCAAGCAAAATCGTATATTTTTAAAAACTGATACACGATGTAGATTTAAGAAATAACTTGATTAATTATTCGATCGGAGACTGCCATTCCACATAGTTCAGAGGCATAATAATTAGACTATCACCTTGGAGAGTTTGAATGTCCTTATCTGCAAATGTCAAAATTGATCTTTACATGTTCCTGAATCATCTGTATTCTTGTCTGCTTGAGATAATGTATGTGACTTATTTATGGTACAAGGAACGATGCTATAATTAATAGTTTAATGATCTAACTATCATAATCTGGAAATTGGAAATGAAGCAAAACAAATTGTACGATGAAGAACCATGGGAATAATCAGTGATAACGGACCAGTAGATAAGTTATCAAGGAAAATCAGGAAATTCTCTTAGGGGGAGGGTATAATACCATTTAATCTACTAATTGCCAGAGGTAAATAACTAAATACTAAACCTTGCTGGCAAAGAACAGTGCTGGCAAAGAAGCATCCAGCTAAATTTGACATTAACTCTTAATGACATGTATTGCAAATACAGCTATTAAAACATGACATAACTTCCCATTTAATCTTTTAATTGTAATTTGTAACAGTGACCCATTAAGCTTAATCTTAAATGTGTATGTGTACGTGTTATGGAGGTTTAGTTTCTTTCCTTCCCTATATCCTCATTGTGAAATTACATTCCCAATATATTTTTAGCAGAAACGTTGCCAGATATCCAGAATAATTAATATTATTTGGATGACAACTGAAATGTACGCACATATCCATCTCTTGCACAAGAAAGGCCATGTCACCACGTCCAGTGATGCTTATAGCTACAAATCAGCAACCGGAGTCCTTCAAGGAAATATATTTTGGAAAAAACAGGACTGCTCAACATCTGACTAGCTTGAAATAGATAAACAAACCATAAACTGCAAAGGATAAAGAACTAGCAACTCGTGGGCGGCATTTTGTAACAGCTCGGAATAAAACGCCCTAAACGGAGAAAGAAAACGCCATCTGCTACCATAAACATTGATAAACATAACCACCCGGAACGACCCAGCCATCTTGGTTCCTCCCTTTGAATTATCGAAAACACTGAATTTCTCCATAAGTCATGTAACTATAAGATCCCTTTGAACCCACTGAGCAAACGATACGTTGAAAATGCACGAGATGTGGATCAGTGCAGACAACCTAAAAGCATGGCTTTATCATGCCTCTATCAGGAGTTAATATGTCTTCTTTACAAAAGATTCTTTAACATATGCTAGATAGCGGACTATGTCAGTCACTGGTATTCTGGGTGGCCTTTGTTCTGGCGGGCAGGGCTGACTTGTGATGTTACCAGTGAGTAAATCTCCCTGCTTGGATTCATGTATTTTCTAAGTATAAGTAAGGTATAGACATCTAATTAGGATTCTGGTAATATTCAAAATAATGTGATCCACAATCCTAGCGGACTTATATAATGCTGTCTCTTATTTCTTTCTAGTTTTAATTATGTCACGAAGGGATATATTAGTCTTGTAAAAGTTAGTTTACCTGCGGTAACGTAGTTGAACGAAATTCATTCGACGTCCATCCGTCTTGTTCAACTCCCGGTTAATGTTTTTTTTTTCTGGTGGCATGATAACTCCGAAAATTGTTAATAACTAATTACTATGACATTCTGTGTGGCTTTGGTACATAGGATAAATTATTTAAAATTAAAAGTGTTTTATTTTTCCGGCCAAAGACCTGCCACTTTTGCTGACGTGTGTCGGAAGAATATGGTCTTCAGGAGTTAGATGCGATTAAAAATTGTGACGTTATTTCGAAAACGAAATCCGGATTAAGCGGAAGTATTCGCTCTATCAGTTTTCTAATTATCTCAGGGATGCGGTGTTACACGACTGGTCAAAGAGTGCAAGTATATAACGTAGAAAGATGACAGGTTGTTATCAATGCAACATATTTTCGCATTGTTGTGTCTCCTTGGTCATAAATCATGAATGACATTTTAAAAAAATTCTCTGCATTAAATATTAATTATAAATTAATATGCCGAGCTTGTAATGTGTGTATGACATAATCTTATATTTCAATATCAGTCGTAGTGGAAACCCCGCAAAGGTAGAGGGATTATATTATTTTCCATTTTCCAAAAATTTCGCTTTATCCTTTTACGTGTTGCTCTTGGATTATAAAAACGCTCCCTAAAATAGAACGTCACTGTGAAATCGTGGATAAAAGTTAGCTGCTATTTTTTAACAAAGACTTGCTTCAAAAGAATTACGTGTAAAAAGCACATGAAAAATTGCTCCCAAAAACCCTTTGACACACCATTGGAATTACCGACCAGGATTTGTCAGCTGTATTCGTGTGGTAGACGAAAAGATGCAGGCAAAACATAAAGAGATTTATTTTTGTTCACACTAACAACAGCCCATATTTGCAGAATGATTGTGTCCAAGGCAAAGGGTGTTATCAGGAAAGGACAAAGCAGTAATAAAATCTGGTAATATGTCAGGAGCATCGGCAATAGGTTTGCATCAGTCTCGATAATTTTCTTACCGACAAAACCTTATCGGTAATAAACGCCTGTGCGTTTTTTCCCTTCCATCAGCTTTCAGATATCCCAGAGGAATTTGCTTCACGTGTTTCTCTGGGACTTTCTGGATACAAGGAAAAAACATATCAGTAGATTAGTCACGTCAGTCTTTTTATCGCGGGATTGAGGCCGGGAGGTCGCTGACATTACAGAATTTTTTTCTTTTAATTCTTACATTGTAATTGAAATTATTGCATTTGCGGCAATGAAGAGTTAAGCACATTATTATAAAATATGACCGGTCATACATGGGCATATGTGGCAATAAAAATGTAAAATTTCAGTTCTTTTCATTACGTTGACTTGGATCTAAATACACGCAGTATGCTATATGTATTCTAAAATTAACTCCTGCATCTAAACAGGTGAATATATTTGAAGGAGAAATGTAAAGTCAATTTGTAAATTGCCTGAAAAATCAGTTCAAATATTTGATAGATTGACTGAAATTTAGAAATGGTGTAAGACGAGTCATTTATTTGAAATAGATTATTATTATGACCAAATATGAATTCTAATATGGTAAACCTTGCTAATTTTGAGTAAACTTTATATTTTTTCATCTTCTTTCTTAAGCTACATATATAATTATCTGATGTGAAATATTTAATAAAGAAATGTTAAGATAATCAAAGTTAAAATGAAAAAAAATCATTCAATTAATTTAAATTAAAATGACAAATATTAAATATTATTCCATTTGTTTCATATATCTCCCTGTTACAAAATACTGATATATTGTGATATATTATACATCAAATTGTAGAGTGTAATGTTTCACATACCGCAGTAACAAGAATGTTCTTATGTATTGATTCTAATTCTTGCAGAAGTCGTTTATCATGTGTTGTTAAATATTAAACTGTCTGAATAAAAGGTAACTTTGTTGTAAATATTGAACTCTCTCAACAAAAGCTAACTTTTTAACTCTACAAGCCATCACTTGTGGTTCTAATCAAAGAAAGTATATTGTACATGCAATTGACATTAACAACTACATGCTTATAGCACTGTCTACCAAAACATTTAACCAAAAGCGTCCATTTAGTTTCTTGTTTTTGAATAAGAAAACACATGATCATTTCGCATAAGGCCAAAATAAAAAAAAAGGTATGGTTTTCAGGCACTTTTTTTCAGAAATCAATGCGGGCGGGTGGTTTTTTTTTAAATATTTTTGGTATGTTTCGATAAAAATGTCAAATGATAAGGGAAAAGGATGATAATAACAGTTTTTTTGCTAAACAAGTAAAAGTACTACATAACAAAGAAAATTGTATAATTTTATCTTCTTGAAAGAAATGTCTGAGCAGCTGCAGCTCAAAATTGGTAAGTTTCTATTGAATATCAAAATAAAAATTTTTGATGGGGGGATTTAAAACTGATGCGGGCGGTGCCTAAGAACCATACCTTATATTTTTTTTGGGCCTAATTAGTTTCAGTTTTTATTGGGACATGTCTAACTTCGATGACACCTACTATTACATTTCATCCAGCTTTGAAATATTTACATTTGTTTGACTTGCACAGCTTGCAAATCTGTCCACAGTTACACTAGGTATACCCTTGTCCACCACACTTGGACTCTTCTTGTACTCAACGCTAAAAACATTAATGGTTTGGCTCTAATCAAAGCATGTGTAAAACTGACTTGTATTCATTTAGTACTCAGCTCTAAGTCTAACACAAGTAACAGTTTGGCTCTATCAAAGCAGGTACATGGTCGGCCTATTAAAAGAAACCATTCAACTCTGTCAGCCATTAATATTTGGCTCTAATTAAATAAGACACAGGGTAGCCTCATTAAAGGTAGCATACACAGTAACTGTGGTAAACAACCACCTTTTGTAACTCATCCAAGTATACATTGATTAGGTATTTGATATTAGCATCTGTTTAAATTTGATTATCCTCATCATTCTCTGTCAAATATCGCACATCCAATTATTACATACATACCTTTAAAAAAAGAAGACAAAAATATAACTTAATATTTTTCTTCTCTCTTTAAGATATGCATGTAATAAAATGATGTGAAATATTATTGTGATTTTCCAGTTTAACTGTGATTATTCTGATTATTCTTAATATTTCAAATCATATTATTACACATGTAGTTTAAGAAAGAAGAAGAAAAAAATGTACAGTTTATTCAAAATGAGCAAGGTATACAATTTTAGAATATATATAATATTTCACATCATATTATTACAGATGAGGTTAAAGAAAGAAGAAGAAAAAATATACAGTTTATTCAAAATGAGCAAGGTATACCATATTAGAATATATATAATATTTTGCATCATATTATTTCACATGTTGCTTAAGAAAGATGTTAAAAAAAATATTAAGTTTACTCACAATTAGCAAGGTCTACAATATTAGAATACATTTATGTCATAATAATAATCTATTTTAAAAAAATGACTTGTCTTACACCAATTCAAAATTTAAGTCAATCTGTCATATAATTAGACTGATTTTTCAGTCAATTTGTAAAATGATTGAAAATTTCAGTCATTTTGTAAAATGCTTGAGTGAATCAGGCAATTTGTTAATCGACTGAAAATTTCAGGCAATTTCCAATTGACTGATTTTAAACATTGACTATAATATATATAATTTTTGATGGAATCATGATGCAATACTTGATCTAATGAAATTGGATTATTATTGGATATTATATTCTTATTGGAGCAAAAGGACACTTCATTATTGGCATTCATAATTTATATGAATATCATCTGAAATCAATATATATATATATATATATATATATATATATATATATACATTCGAAGTTTTAAATTAATCATTGTAGTTACTTATTTTCTGGAATGATTAACGTCGCCTGGAAGCAACGCAATTTACGACTCTTACTATGGAGGAAAACATGGGTTCAAGGGCTAAATTGTGTTTAATAAGAGTTATGCAAAGCCTTACAAATTGGAACAGTATATGTTCAATAGGATTCCGGGGATCGAAAGTATTCTTGAAGAACGGAACATTTATAAAGTCGCATTAATTTAAGCGAAAGGCTACGTGCAGAGTAGAGAGTTTATGGGTAATATCAAATCATGGAATACAAGAAACTCCTATTTTACCGAAAAATGTTTAAGTTTCTAGTTACATGTGTTTCCACTTAGTTTACAGAATATATCATACTCTCAGATGTTGAAAAAGTAAATAATTTATACACAGAGATAATCTTGTTTCCTCTCTGCGTACCCCGAGCAAAATTTAAATTACAAAGTTAATATTTTTGTTAAACAGGAGTGAAACTTGACAAACTGTTTATATCGATGAATGGGACGAAAGAAATGACTAAATATAACACAGAGATGCATCAATATTGAATACTCCCATTACTTCACGATTCAGATGGATACATTTTCCTGCACTTCTTTTCCGGCCAAAACCTTCCGGCGCATTCACCTGGTATAATATAAATTTCATAGACTTGATTTGAAAAAAATAAATAAATATCAGCTTGGGTGATTTACGGTAATTTAAAATGCGGTTCCGCTTTCACTGTTGTTATTTTCAGATATGATAGTAGTATTTTACCGCGGACAACCTATAAACAACGGAGTGACTTCTTAAGCAGGCTCTGATTTAAGGGGTATCGCTAAGGCTGACCAGGCTACAAATGATCAAAGGTACAAAAAGAGTGACTATATGATTTCTTTTACTGTATTGTGAAGAAACGTCTCACAGCCCGTGAAAGTGATTTATTGAAGGCATGGTACGCCCGAGGCCATAGAAAGCTTTCATGCCGCCATTCCGAGCCACGGTAAAACCCAGGTCTTGAAAAGTTTTATGTCGTTTGCCTGTCAGAAGATTTGTTTAACCCTTGTATTCAATAAGCATAGGATGTTTCCCGTAAATGATATTTGCCCTTTTCGTAATCAGGCTAGCTGATAAGTGGAAAAACAATCTCTCAACCTAGAGCGGTCACGTGACTTCTGCAACATACCTATAATCCACAATTAAAGGGTTTTCACGGACCTCCTTAACTGGTTTCGCTACAAAAATATTCCTCATACAGTTAGGATATGAATATCCGTAAAACATCATTAATGTTATTAAGTTTGAGATCATTTTAAAATGTCTCATCAAACTTTATTTTACTTGTGAGGGGATTTTGGCAGTTTTGTGCTCTTGGTCTTAGAAGCGGAGATATTGTGCAACATAAACGATCGCATGTACACAAATAATTATCATACTATCAATTTACTACTGTTTATTTTGCAAGTATGGGTATCTTAAAATGTGGGGCCTTGTTTATCTTCCTGAATATAATAAATATTATATTGCATTAGAAAAAAATCCCTCCGCCATGTTAGTGAATAGACAGATATAACTCCAGGGTTCCTAATCGCCTACCTGTTGAAAAAAGAATTTATGCGATTCCTGGATTCCTCTGCGTATATATTAATAATATAAGGGCAATTTTCAATATGAAAAGTTCTTATAACGCCTCTGTACAGGATGTATGAACTTGGTTATTAACAGCGTTTTGTAAACAGAGCAATGTTGACATATGGGGAGAACAAATAACCAAAGGTGATAGGTTGCATATATGCCGAGGAGGAAAGGTGACTTGTTGCAAAACGCCATTTCCAAAGCTCTGGCTTATCTGACTTGCTGCCAGATGCTCTTGTTTAATTTGTATTGATTATTTTGCGGGCCCCACACATATAATTAACACATTAATAGAAACCAAACAAACAGCCTGTGTGCCGTGATATCCGCCTTTTCTGGCCTATTATAATAAAAGCTAATTATAAGGGATTATCTTTATATAGTTTCTATGTTAGCTATCTATAGTTTGAATGTAGTAAAGAATTGACTTTTGGAAAAGGAATGCATGATTTTCTCCATTACATGCCATGTATAATCTCATGTATATATATACTTTATCAAACCATGATAAACTGAAAACCGTTATATAGTGGTCTTAGCAGGCATCCCTATAGCCTCAAAGCAAAAATGTACAAGAGGTACAACACTGTAGTCTGTGCCTCTCATGCTATATATATATATATATAAGTATTATCAACAACAATAGCTTTCCTAATAGTGACGCAACTGAAACTTGGGAGAATAAACCAATATTTACAGGAACATAATAAGCGGTAAAAATTGTTGGTTGAATCACCATGTGCCGCCGCAGTCAAGGTGAGTTCAGATGCGTCAGATTGACACATATAAGGCATATTAGCCCCTCCATAGATATTTACAGTCGGCTCTGGAAACTTCATCGATGACCACTGTGATTCTATGTAATTTGTTTTCTTTTTGGAATACAATATCTCACGGTTAACATATTTCAGATTGCATCATGTTCATCAAACAGATCGAAGCAACCGTCGTTTTTTGTTGCTTATATGAATATGACTATATGACATTTGGCACCTCAAAAACATCCATACCTGAGCTGCCAGAAATATAAGAAGCTATATGCGTTCGTAAAAAGTCGACATTATATAAAGCATGCATACAGAGGGACAGGGGGTTCAAAAACACAATGAATGTGACTCTCCCCTACTCCCACACACACAAGCGCCATGATAAATTAAAAAAAAAAAGAAATAAAAGGGCCTCTTCACTAAATTTTTATATTTGGTGTGTATCAATAAATAAATAAATGTGGTCCCTTGAATAATTCTATTTACAATCACTTTAAATAAGCATAAGCAATTAATCTACTCCATAAATATAATATTCGTGTTTGAGTTTTTACTCAAACAGGATTAAAAGTATATATATTTAAATTGAAACAAAATTGGGATATACTTCGGTATACGAAACGGCGGGCTTCCCATGACCCGTTAGAGGTAAAATGAAAGCAACTAAATTTTTTAATTTCTCCCATGGTTGTGCATTGTACTAGATATTAGCCCGAAAGATTTGCCTGACCATACTGATATATATTAACCAACCTAAGCAACCAAGCATCCTAATATAATGGGTCCTGAGAACGCCTGGCCCATTCTAGACCTTTATGCCTAACGGGTTAAAACTATATAAAATAGCCAACGCCATATTTAAGACAAATGGGACGTCATCGTCAAGTCTGCTCTGTTGACTTGAGAAACTCCAGGGTCCGAGCACCTATAGGTCCTTTAGATCACTTCCACTTTATGACTCTTTAAGGGACCAACCAAGAAAAAGATTTCCGCATTAACAAACATTTTATTGGGCCCTACAGGAAACTCAAGCTTGTGCCGGACCCCTTTGTGTCCTCCAGATAAAAGCTTTATATATGCAAGTTAATTAACAACAAAGCCAAAAGAGAGTACTTTAGCCCCTTTACATCACTCCCTATTTAAAACTCTATATTTTCGCTTTACAAAAGACAAGGTGACTTCCACATTTCGAGCATTTTCGTATGAACTGTTGGTCACTCCTGATTTAAAATGAAAACTTAATGAGACCTCTACATTTCAAACATTTCACTGGGCCCTATTGGAAAGGCTCGGGCTCCTTAAGGCGGCTCGGGTCAATCCCTAACAAAACCTCCATACACATGCTTTTCAAATGAAAAACCAAGACTTGAAGTCCGAATTTTCGAGCATTTCTTTTTGCCATATTAGACATTCCTGTCCGACCCTAGCAAAATCAGGCTGTCATAACTAAAACTAATATTATAAGCTTAAATAAAATCTTAATGAGACTTCTAAATTTTCAAGCATATTTTCCGCTATATAACGGAATAACTGGTCGGTATGTGTCCGCCTGGGCTACCCCCCCCCCCCCTCCCCCCCCCCCCCCACAGGG
The DNA here is from genome assembly GCA_026874595.1 of Sipunculus nudus. Classification (NCBI taxonomy): domain Eukaryota; kingdom Metazoa; phylum Annelida; class Sipuncula; order Golfingiida; family Sipunculidae; genus Sipunculus; species Sipunculus nudus. Next base: position 62,059,079 of record CM049313.1, read on the forward strand.
CCTACTTTATCTCACACTGGCGTAGAACATGTTAAACTAAAATAAAACAGCTGTGATTGAGATTACTTCTAGAATGTGATGAATTGCTTCTTGGGTTTATCTTAACTCTCCACAAGATCTGTTCATATGTATTTTGTAAAATTGTATACAGACAAATAAGTTACGCAGAATAAATATTATCTGTCTGAGATAATATGATACGGTTTAATATTTATTGTGGATACAAGTTACATATGTTATATTCGCATGTCCAATGTTGTATTGTTACATTCGCAATGCATTACAGGTTTTACGTTTGTGCCTGTTATCATGCTCACGTTTAATCCGCAGCCGTAACAGAGAAACGACCTTCATAAAAGTGAATTGTTATGAGACATTGCCCATATATATATGTTTTGGTCCCTACAAGTATATATATATATATATATATATATATATATATATATATATATGCATTTTGATCCCAACAAGCAATAAAAAATTCAGTTACAAAACTTGAGAACCAAATGACTCATGCCCTGGTTCTTAACAGGCAGAGAGTTAAAAAATGGTTTTCTATATATATCTAACAAGCATTGACACACACCTCTAATTTTAGAAATCAAATTCAATTATTTTCGCTGTGGTAAAAATGAAATCTCAGCTACACACTGTAAAGTTAGCGTAGTAATTATATTATCAACGACAGTTATACCACTTGACAGACTTAAGAATAAGAAATTTGACGTCAGAACGTATAAATACAGAACAAAACCGGGCTGCCCTGAAGTAGGAAATTGACCAGCAGAAAGTAACGAGTTTCGAAGAAAAAGTTGTCATGCTTTATGGATATGTCACTTAGGGAACACTGGGAGCTAATGAGGATGTTCATCCACAAGATGCCATTAGATATCAACAGGAGTGATAAGGCTCGAGGCATAAAAATAAGATGCGTGGGAGAACCTTTGAAGGGAAATGGTCAAGGTCACCCCTCCCTATTTCCGTAGCAGGTGTTGGTTCTAAGACATACCACCTGGTGTCGTGACGTCACCCGTATTATTAAATAGACAACACAACACTGTGAAATAGACAAAACAGCACTATGAAATAGACAACACAAAGCGCATTGTTCTACCGACGTCGCGCTTTTTATCACCTCATATAATTAATAGTCTGTTACTTAATTGACTCAAACCAAATCATTTTGTCCAGTACATTACTATAATACTTGCAGCACCAGTTGCAATCACATCGCTGAAAACAGATGTATATACATGATATTATGAATGTGTCCACACCTACTTTTTTATCAGTATGAAATCAATATTTCTCAAGGCTCGCATTGTTTCAAATATATATATATATATATATATATATATATATATATATATATATATATCTTAAGAGATATACACATGCATGGTATAATAAATATAATTATTTAATAAATCTGATTTGCGACAAAAACTGATGACCGACTGACGTTTGAAATCATTATTTCCCTTCAAATCTCCGGTTGAGGTAATTATTCGTTTAAGTAGTTTAATATACTGTTAAATAGTTATGTCTTACAATAATTCGAAAGTAAGCATGATCTCATTCAAAATGTCATTTGAAAAAAAATGTGAACTAAATTGTGAAGTAAATAGAGAACTAACCACCGTCAAGATTGCCAGAACATTAGAATTCCTTACTTGAACAATAAATACTACATTTTATACGTTAACTAGTGTTCTGTTAACAGTTTTTGCAATAACGTTACGGTGAGATAGTTGATACTACTATTATTTATACAAATTTTTTCATCGATAATGCCCACTATTACCCGCTCTACCCGACATTCGGTGCCTTCTAAATATATAATACTATTGGGTTATTCTTCACTTAATTTTTTTTCTGATTTTTGTTGTGAACTTGTATCCTCATTAAAATGATATAATATAAAATTCAATTTGTATCTTTTCTCTTTATTCCTACAGATATTTATTAGCCCTCATTTGAGATTATGTATTTAGTTATTTATTAGACCGCCTGAAGCCTTAAGTCATAAATTTTGTTACTAATTTGTAAAAAAAAAATTAATTAAATTGCAGTGTGCCGATTGGCGATCGGTTCAAATATGGCTTTCATGAAACAACCACGACGTGGCTATAACTCTTTAGAATGGACAAATATATGCAGCCGCTTGTCAACGTTTGAAATCTTTATCTCAAGATGAACAAAATGCCTGTCGGAGATGAGATAGAAAATTGCTCCTTTGATTGGCGCCACAATTAATATCTGCCAGTTTTGATTGATTTGATGAAAAATATTTCAAAGGGGATTGAGACACCGAGCAGAAATCCAATTATCTTGGTAAAAAGGAGAGTTTCGATAAGAAAAAACCTTCAAGGATTTAAATTTTGATGTCTTCTTTTACAGTATGCTTGCTATTTAACTGGTTTCATTAAACTCTTCGGCAGAGGTTTGTTTTATTCTTTTTATAAATGACATGTTTTGCTGAAACTACCATTTTGTGTTTGCTATTCATTTATATTATTTTGAAAGGGCAAGGAAGGGCAAGGAATTCAATGGTCTACTATGCAATGAAAAACACGAACTATCGGAGTTCTTAATGACAGCCGACGGCACATCAGGGAGTCAATGGTGCAATAATTAAGACCAGCTTTTCATCTACTTTTTCTGTGATTTGTGATATATGGCTTACTATGAGTACATATCAATAAACATAAGTAATTCTTGTCAGGAAAGTTCTTATAACGCCCCTTTGCCTGATGTATGGGCCTGTTTATCTACAATTAATCTGTTATGAAACATGGTACATGCGCCAATGTTGACAAACAGAAAAGAAAACATGTTAACTGAGGTGGTTGCGGGAGATGAAAGTTCATTAGTTCGAAAAAAAACCTGTGCAAAACTGTGGTCCGACTGAGCAGCCTCAATAATTGCTTGTTAATTGTTTTTTTATTATTGTGGCGGGTTCCCCATTCGTTATATACACGTGGATATAAAAAAATGAACGGCATGTGTGCGGTAGGGTCGGCGTTTTCTGACCTATTTATTTTATAAGAGGTTCAAGGAGTTATCTTCCGTAATAGATCCCTTTGAATCTTTTCCTTAAATTTCTTTTCCTTCGGCTTCAATTGATGTCAGATGCTTATATGCCCGAATTTTAATTTTTGTTCATGTTCATGCGCGCGCGGTATTGCCTCAGAGTAGCCTTAACAGGTAGAGGACACGAAATGGTCATGCAATGAATCAGGAATTAATTAATTCTCTGGGTGCGACTTTCTTTAGAAGTGAAGATTCATATGGAAAAAACTGTGCCGCAAAATCGTGGACCGTGTTTTTTTCGTCATACTAGCATATACGAGCCGTGAAACTTAGTTCAAACGAACAGTCAGCCAACTCGCAATTAAAAAAAAAATGCCCTCGAAGAGAATTGAAAAAATCACTCCTGAATTCCAAGGGGAAATTACAATTGACAAGTCAAACCTTGGGGGTGATGCATGGAGTTCTGTCTTGAAACGCGACTATTTTTTTTGTTTGAAGGGGCGAAGAACCAGAAAATGTTTGAACAAACGGGATTCTGTAAAGTTTCTAGAAAAACTAGAAAGCGTGTTTTGTTTTATAATTTTTAACTTCAACAATCATGAAGTCATGAAAATTTGCTAAGCACAGATTTATAGTTCCACATTTATTGAAGTAGGTCTTCACTGAAATTATTCAATGATGACATGAAATTAATACTAAACGCAAAATAAGCCAATTAACCAAAAATTCTTCATATGTATATAATGTACAATTTGGCCATAACTCATGTATCGCGAGGAGTGTATGTGTTCGTAGCCCCTAAGTCGCTCTGCAGTATTGAAATGAAGTAATGAGAAACATTATTTTATCACGGATTATCACAAATGTCTTGAAAAAACTGTGCACCTGCATTTTTGGTTTGATCACATCAATTCACTATAAAAACTTAGTACACGTTTCATGGTTCATTTTGTCTCAATTTTTAACACATCGTAAGGTTTTAAAACAAAACGTGTTCAAATCTATTGCTTTTACATATCAGTTTGAAACATGTTTCACTAATGTCTTGAAATAAATGTCCACCTAAATGTTAAGTAACCTACATTTGATAATTATTTGAAAAAAGATAACTAGTTTGTTTGATCACATCAATTCATTCTTAAAACTTAAAACATGTCTCATTGCTCATTTTGTCCCATTTTTAACACGTCGTTTGGTTTCAAAACAAAACGTGTTTCAAATCTAGGCTTTCACGCTTCACTTTGATACATGTTTAAGTGATATGTGATTATGAACATGTTTTGCAACCTATCTAAAGTAACTTACATGTGTTAGTATTTACATGTTTAGTCTGAATCAGGTGTCTTACTGATATGATTCATGACGTGTTTAAAAAGAATGGTCATCCGGTTATTCTTGGGACTAGTTGAAACGGAGGTTTTCGTATTCCTACGCATGTTTCAGCTTCCACAAGTTTCAAATATTAAGAAACATGTTTTAAGGAATCTTACACCTCTAGCATGCTTATCATTACGTCTTTAGTATGCTACGATTTCACATAGGATATCCCAATATAAACATGCAACCTTTTCAGAATAATGACAAAGTCGGCGAGTTTCTGCGTATAGACAGTGTTTCAGACATGAAACTGATATATTAAAAAGATAATAAATGCTATATTATATTTTGTAAACTGGTAAAACATTTTTTTCTATTTAGAACAACAACTGAAGGTCACACAACGCAATTTCTTTCTTAAACCTGAATTTTATATAAGGCTTATTTTGGCACGAAGTCAAATATATGTGAAATGATGGAAGCCAATAATTAAAATAACTACAAATAAAAAAAAGCTGAGGATTTAAAATAAAGCGTTTTCTGCGAAAATAATTTATAAATAGTATTATTGTCTCTATTACATTTATTTCAACTGATACCCAGACAGTTGCGTTGCATATAATGGCCTTTCGCTGAAATATTTATCTCAAAACTTAGAATTTTTAGAAAATACCCCTTACAGTTTCAGACCTTTGTCATCATCGTACGGTTGACAAACCATTAAGCCAACTGTTGCCCAGTTGTAAATACAATTCTCAAAAGTTTACCTGCGGTCGATCCTCGTCTGATCTGTTTCTGTGCTCTTAATAAGCTTATCTTCAGCAGTATATTATACTTCATTTTAAGCGGCATTTAAACCTGAGAAATGTTAAGCAGATTTGGAAAATATCCCACCTTTATACAGAGTTATGACGTTAACATGTTTTGAATAAGTCTCAGACATGTTTAAATGTTTCATCTGTTGCTCATTAATGAATTTGTAATGACAAACTTTTAACATGAGAGTTCCAAACATGATTTCATTATTTTGTATGAGTGTAACAGTTAATTTGAAACATGAGAGTCTTTTTGCAGTGTTACAATTATAGTAAGGACACTGCAGGGGACCATTTAAGATCTAGAAGAACGATCTGTTAGAGTATATCAAATCTCTGGATGGTGGTCGGATTACTCGATAAAATGTGATATATATATATATATATATATATATATATATATATATATATATTTACATTATTGTATAAAGCAATAAATATTTTTATCATGATATTAAAAACAACAGTATGTCCTTTAAAGTTTTCAGTATCTTCAATCAATATACGAGTTGCCTTCGTGTTAAGAAATCTTATTATATGTAATACATCCACACATCTTATCTTGTTTCCCATATGAAAAATAACTGATATACATAAAAATCGCGTGACCAGGCAGTATTTTGTTCATTTGATAACAATATCGCCAGTTGTCAATTCTGATATGACATCGATGAATATGAAACCATAAGTTATCCTTTTTTTCAGAGTCTAATATCAAGAGGGAACCACGATATCTTACATTTAAACTGACATCTTTGTCATTCCAGGCTTACCATTAGTTAATGAAACATCAAACCCAGCAAATGTCTTTCATTGTCGTGATATAGGTGCATGGTCGCGGGGAAATTTACATGCGTTATTTCACCATCCGAGGAAACGAGTTTTCAGATGTAATTGTGGAACTGCCGGAAAAACACTGGGAAAAATATGACACAAGTAGCAGACCTTCTATGATGTAAATATTACATCTCCTGTTGTGGGCGTCTGCCGCTTCGCTGGCAGGCCTGTTGGTTTTTTTCAAGTCTGTCATGTCGTTTCTCGTCATTGGGACTATGGTTTCGTGGTTGACGTGAGTGAACTCAGTGATTTTCGCTTCAAGGGGTTTTTCTTTGGAATTCATGTTAGCGGGGTCCGACTGACCAAAGTTTCTACTATTAAAAAAAGTATGAGCAATAGGAATACAGTTTTCAATGTACTCTCTCAAAAATAAATAGGAAAATGACATAATCAATAAAAAAATCTGTCACGATTTGCCAGATCGTTAGAATTATCTATGAAATAATCAGGTTTTCTTCTCCACAATTATTTTTGTTGTTGTGGTCATATTTGGTTGGCCAAATATATTATAACATATATTAAAACGTGAAATTAAACGTGCTTATTTAAAAAAGTCAAATGTTCACTCTCCCCATATAAAAATAAAATGGATGATCAGCTTTTTACTTATCCAGATCTATGAGCCAGTTTTAACTGGGAGAAATGAGGGATGTAATTTGTAAACTAGTCAGATTTGAACAAGAGAGGGACAGGTTATCAAAAGTATATGGCTGTCATGGCTGAGGCCAAGAAACATACCTGTAACATTTTATGCGAACAGACATTTGGTACTTGATTTCCAGTGTTTGTATGTGTGTGTATATGCATGTAACATTTTATGCGAACAACTCCTGCTGTTGCTGGGATATTTGGTACTAGATTTCTGGTGTTTGGATTTGCATGAGGGAGCTATTTTGAAAACTAAACTATTCAAACACACACATTTTAATTCCTTTGGTCTAAGTCTAAGTTCATAATATGAAAGCTAAAATTAAAACATGTCCTTACCAACTGAGGAATAAGCAGAAAATACCAATTCAACTCACAGAGAGTAAACTACAACAGGAAGTGCCATATGCAGGCAAAAATCACAAAGTGAACATAACATGTGCTAAAAAATTGATGATTGGACAAGTTGTTCATGAAAAAAAACTTCAAGATTTTTCACCAAATATGTAAACAGGTGACATAAAAATATCTCGCGATCAGCAAAATTCCAGTTTTATGGGAAGACCAGTCTGAAAATGATTCCATTAACTATAGCACACATATTATAAGTGTTCAACTGCAGGTAATGATCACATGTCTGTCATCTGTAAAATTTGATGAAGAGAGCAGGAGGGATTTTAGAGATATTTGGTAATTTAGAGATGGGACGGGACGGACTTAAAGATGGACGGGCGGCCCGACGGAAGGAAGGACGGACGACACGACGGACGTGGGCCATTTTCGTAGTTCCCCTTCCTAACGGCGGGGGACTAAAAATACCATGGTTTAGAAGCAATAAAAAGGAGCATTTAGCATAATGTTTGCAACACCCAACATGTATCTACTTCAAGTAAGCACTTACAGCGATTATTACAAAGGAATACTAAGCAGCACTTCATATCACATATTTTGTAATTATGTTCCATAAAGTCAGACCACGAATTGCCTTTTTTCTTGGAATAGCGATCAGAGGTTCATTTTTTTCTTTCATTTGTTGATATCATTAACAATGGTTAAACAGCTTAATTATTTTCGTTTATTTCAGATGGACCATTAAAGCATTAGGGCCCTTGTAAAGTGTAATATTTCCCAAGGAAGAGAAAAACCTGACGTCATGATTTATACGGCCAGATTTATGGTAAACCCATCTACTGAATTACGGGAATATCGCCAACTTGGACCACATGATTTAAAATTAAAGTTTAGGTGGTACCATGATCATACATACCAACACAACATACATACAAACATAAAGAAGAAGAAAAAATGGCGAGATGTATAGGAATAAACGATATGAAAGCGGAACAGAGTCTGTTCAAGTGTAATAAAGTTAGGGGAGTCAAGCTGAAGCTATAACGACAGCCATATCCAGACACCCGTGAAATCTACATCACTGGGACCTGTAATAAGACGAGCTTCTTCCACTGAAGCGGTACCGATATATGTTTCTTCCAATTATCTATCTATCTATCTTTTCAAATATATATATATATATATATATATATATATATATATATATATATATATGAATGTGTAACAAGACAAATGTTATGATCAATTGTTTACTTAAAAAATTTCTTATCGGTTCAGAAATATTACAAGTGTAATAAAATGTCTGGATAGGTTAGCAAAGTGACTACTAGCTTCAACGTCACTGATTGATATGTTTTAAACTTAATATTATTTTTGTAAATTTTTCGTGATAAATATATTTATATATATATATATATATATATATATATATATATATATATATATTGATATATAACTATAGTATGGTTTGCTATACAGAATTCCCTTAAGAACAATTCAAGCGATTGGATTAGAATTTATTTTTGGGAACTGGTCCCTGTGAACGGACCGATACGCTATTGAATTTCACATTCGAGTGAAATTATCTGCTTCAACAGGCTACCAGTCAGCAATCTTAAAACCTGAAGAAACCAGCCCTTAATTCTTCATCAGACATGATATTAAGAAGCGTCTATATATACTGTCGCGTTCAAAGCCTATTATCCTTTATTTAATTTGCTGTAGGTGATTTATAATTTAATGTGTTAATTTATAAAAAATGATTTTATTGATTAGAAGATAAATTAGACCCAAAGTAAAAAAAAGGCAAAACGATGTCAAACTAGAAATGTGCTAAGAGAGCTCAGACCTCCGCCAAGGCAGCTCATCACCCCAAAATGTCATTGTCAGAAAAGCAAAATCATTCCTTATAAAAATTGCACATGCTGCACGTTGATTTACTGACATCTTTCAGGGAAACGACACGTACACGTGGGGTGACGTCATTGTCCTCTGTGACGTCACGACTATTACGTCACGACTCGCACTCCAAAGATGGCCATATCGTCAAATGCTACGTCCTCGTGTATACAAGTGTGTTATAAAACCCATTAAAACACTTATTCCGGGATTAATTTCACATGAAACACCCCCAATTGCTCCTTGTATCATTGCCGAGCTATCCTGAAATTTCATCGAAATCCGTTAAAAAGTCTTTGAGTAATGTTGCTAACAGACATAAAAAAATAAAAAATAAACCCTTGGTTTTTAAAGCTTGGCGGATGTAATTATCGGGCAAATCGGAAAGCTTGAAACTGATTTGACGACACGTCGTGGGTATTTATAACTATCTGTCTGGTTTGACATCCAGGAACTTTCCCAATAATGAGTTTTGAAGTTGTTGTTGAGGGATAAAGAAATTTAACCCGACAAATCAGGATTGAGTCATGCAATTACGGAACTCTTACCGTAGTCCTCCATTTTTTATTGAATATGTACGAGGCCGTTGTGTTATATATGATATACCTATGCTGTTAAACAATAATGAATAAAAACAAAGGATCACGATTTTAATTATCTCTGGCGTATTATCATAACCGATAAAAACAGATGTTATACACGCCAGAAAATCTCCCCCGCAGAATGTGCCATTCATTTTCACCTTTATCAAAATGCCGTTTTCAATTAATTGAAAATAATGATGCACCAGCATATTATTTTCATTTGTTGCCATCGCAATTGCCATCCCTCATGATGCAATCTCACAGTCTACCTTATTATTCCTGTGTTGTTGCATGGTCACAATGTGGTATTCAGATGTAGGTGTGATAATCGAAAACCACTACAATATGTGACGATTTGGCCTGTATGGGTCTCTTTCTTTCACTGCCTCTGCTCGTTTTTTTGTATCTTTTTAACTCGTGTTCATTGTTTATCTCGGTCTGTCTATTTTTGTTTGTCTCTTTTATCTGTCTCTGTCTCTCCCTCTCTGTGTCCGGATTTCTTTCTCATACTGCCTTAGTATATGTCTATGCCTGTCTCCCTGTCTCTCTCTAACCTAGTCTTTTTTAGTTCTCTCTCTCTCTCTCTCTCTCTCTCTCTCTCTCTCTCTCTCTCTCTCTCTCACAAATATATATATTAATTATAAATCATAAATCATATATGTGTGGCAGGCTTTTAATTTAAACATATTTATTTTAACAAGATTACATAATAGCTATTATGGTTAACGAAACATGTTCTCCTGTCTGAAAAAAAAACACACACATATATATATACAATATATTTTATAGTAAATAAAAAAAAAAAACATGCAAGCATATAATCAAAACAGAAATCACATTGAAATACGCATTTGCCAAGAACAGAAAAATTAATAACCTATAAAATTAAGTAATGATTGACACAGCATTTAAATTGCATTTCCATGTATTTATCTTTATCAGCCATCTATATATGCCATGTAAATTCAAACTGGATATTATCATAATACAGAAAATGTCGCTTATGCGATATGGATTGAATTTTTAAACATTACGTAATTTTATTATCGGGATCATTTAGTCCGCTGGTAGTTGCATTCCTAATTCCAAGACTTCCGTTTATGATTTTAAATTTTAAAGAATTCTGTTTTCAAAAGATCTGAGAAACCCAAACTGGCAGATGTCTCTTTAGAATACAACAAGCACTTAAGTTATTACATTTAAAATCTTTATAATTTCATGATGAAATGTAGTCTTTTGAAAGGAAAAGCTGTCTCTCAGCATAAGAGGAATTTGCCCTTGCGCCACCCCATTAGATGTGTACTGACTATTGCTTACATAAACATTATTGTAGCCAGCGGTTGGAAAACCTAATTTCCTTTCTGAATTATGTCTGGAGTCACCCTTAACGGACCCGGCGGCGCCTTTTCGTTCTGACTGATGGCCCTGTGCCCGAGTTATGGTGGGTGTTAATGTTTGTTTTGGCCATACAAGTGGTTGCCCATTTGCTTTAGAAGGTCATTGTCCTTGTGAAAATCTTAAGAGTAGCTTGAAAACTACTCTTCGGGGACAAGGGGTGAGCGTCCGACATCTTATTAACAGTACCTAATTCCCGCGCGGCCCTATCTTCGTTTTACACTGGCTGTTGTAAATTAATTTCCGCTGGTGGGAGCAATTATATGGATCCTCATAACATGTTTCACCTTGAAAGCATTTTATAAGTCCATCATTCGCAGCTTTACTTGACACAGAGCGGTTCTGCGCGATTAGGATACTCGGCACTTTTGCTTATTGCCTCCAACAGAAGGGTATGGGCTCGTCCCCGTTCGTGTGTGTGTTTGTGTTTGTGTGTTTGTTTACAACATATATCAAGCAATCATGGACGTAAAGACGGAGGCCTCTCAAGTGATTATATGTATACCACATATAAATCTATACTTCATCTAAACATTCTTGGTCTAAGGCTTTATCCCACTTAATATTCTGCGCTGTGATTCAGCATATCTACAGGCTGTGCAGTCTATGTACATGGTTAAGGACGTTTCTGCTCAGCATGTGAATGTTTAAATATGTGGGTTTACACTTGTTTCATACTTGGCCCTCTCATTTGTTTAGGAGTGCAGGACTCAGTAAAATTTGGTCCCCTTTACATTGTGAGGTAGTTCCGTCTATCATCCGTTATACTTTTGTCATTTATCCTCAATAATGATTAAAATGATGTATTTAACATTTAGAAAATATATAATATGGCATCAGTGAATTGCATCGGTGAATTGTCATGAAAATTAGCCGAAAGCATTTCAATGTATGTTTAAATCAAACGTAAATTGATGATAAAGTAGTGTTGACACTAAAGACAAATCATATTCTTAAAAATATAATATATTTCCCATAATATATATGATATGTTATATAATATAATATATATTTGGATTGTATAAAAGTTTGATAAAGGAAGTGTCCGGAGATGTTTAGCAGGTGTCCTTATTTGCGGGGGAGGGGCTGGCAGCATAGTGACAGGAATTAACGTTGGTCACCATATAAATGGGCTTCACATTTTGGTTTGTACATTCACAATTTTTATCCCTCTTTCATAGCCTTATGTCTAGTTAACACGCTGTGTACAGCGATATCATTGCGACAGAACTAACGGCCATTGGAGATATTTTACCATATGACCAATGTCACTAACCAAAGTAGGCTTTATCGGCAAAATTTGAATGTCTGCAGAATAAAGTGAATGTAAAAAATACATTCTCCGCGTCTGAACTGACCTAACCACAACAGCCTTTACGATCCGCCCCTATAACCCATGCCTATGGTTGCGAGAGCTGTTTATTAAATACCGTGGTTACCTTTTAGTTCACGAGGGTTTTAATTTCGCGATATTCGCGAATGGGAAATAATCGCGAAAATGGCACCCTCGGATATAATTGGCCAATTGGGTATGTCCTTCTTATTAAGTGAAGCCAATACTTGAATGGGAATAGGTTAGAACAGTGAAAAATTACATCCATGCAGGTATAGGGAAAACATTCCCTTAAATTTGAATTAAGGAACCTGTGCTGTGTGTACGGGCCCATCCTTATATGAGAAGAATATCACAAGCTTATGAATTATTCTCCATTTATAATACACACAGGAATGGCTTTACCAAATATTTGATATAGGTTTTGGTGAGATCGCGAAAATGAGATCCTCGCAAATCATTAAAAATGGAGGAATCGCGAAATTTCAGCCTCGAAAATATGAAGCCAACCACAGTAATAGTGACGTCTTTGTGGACAAAGACGCCACAAAAGTCGGTCACGTATGACGTCGCATTGACTGCCGTCATCAGCTGGAATGGCTCTATCTCTATTCTCAAGTGATGAATATGTCGCATTCATTGTGGAGCGTTTTGCCACATTTGGATTATTTGTCTCATACGAATTCAATAGAAGGTACGACATTATTATTCACTCGGTAGTCGGCGGAATAGCTCTTGCAACCTTTGGCCTAGAACGTTTTATTCTGTCTCATTTCTATAAAAAAGATATCCCGGAAAAAACATGCGGACATGGATACTGGTACAGACTACACGTGTTCTATTTGGGAGTGTCGGCCGTATTATGCATATTTTGCGCTAGTCAGGTGATTAACTGTTTACATTGGCATTGATTGGTTTATTGATAGAGTTTATGGTTAGGTCATTTATGACACTGGATTTATTAGGAGATACTTGTAACATGTTGCGTTCTGTCGATTACAGATTTCCTAAATGATAACTTAATATTAATATTTAAAAGAATAATTAATTAATAAGTAAATATTAATTTGCTTTTCTATGATAAAGGGGGGCATTAAGTGGGTATTTGAACAAACAAAAAAATATTGGTACAAGTCTAAGTATATCCAATCTTTCTAACTTTAATGTCCACATTGAGTCCTTAAAGCCCGAATATGCATGTATCAACCATTAACCATATTAAATTTGACTTTTACCTATATGGAATATATTAATTGACAATATAACCCTAGTCCTACATAGAAACCATCCACAAAGTCACTATGACTAGTATGATAGATGCAGACGGATACACAATATTTAAATATTGATATGTTTGGGGTATTCTCCGCGAGATGTAGATATAATCATTGGCTGGGATGAAGCTGTATATAATGAAAGCTTAGATCTCTCGATTTTCTGTGTAATCATCAAGCTCTCTGAATTTTCTGTCAGTAATCATCAAACTCGTTTGTCAGTTATTCGGGTATTGGACCTCTATAATCACGTCCAAGTATCATTGTGCACTATTAATGATTGAAATAATGATTAAAACCTTAATGCAAAATGCAAAAAAAAAAAACTGCCCACCCACATAGCTCGCACCGGTTTCTTGACGAGAACCAACTTGTACGCGTTACAGGATATGGCTCATTACCACAGGGACCGATGTTCAGTTTAGGTTGTGATCGATTTCACAGGTATTCTTTGTGTTAATCTACCATTCGTTGCCTAATGTTTACCACAATGCAACAGGATTTTAGACCACTGGAGTACATTCCTATGTATTGCTTGTATCACGACTCAAGTTGGGCTTACCAGCCCAATATAACTGCCCCCTGAAACGTATTCATGGCTAGCCGGGTCCAGGACAGTCATTAGTACTTTTTGAATACTAAGTACTCGTACTCGAGTACTTTTTAAAAATCACAAAAGTACTCGTACTTGTACTCAAGTACTTTGAAAGTACTAGGTACTCATATGATTAATTCATGAGTACTTTTGGGTATTTCATATATCATTAAAATTTCTAAATAAACTTTAATCTCAATTTATAATATTAGTATTAGTTTATTATAGTATATTATAATAAGATATTATATATAATATATAACATAATATCATATAATAGTACTTAAAGTAATCCATCTGTTACTATAGCTGATACTATTACAGCATTTTCCCATTGACAACTACTACTATTACTATTACATGGCTTCTCTTACTAATTCTATTACTTTTATTTAATATAAAATATAAGTGAATTGAGCTGTTTTATTATTAAAACATTCCTGCAGTTCATGTGTACAGCATTATATATTTCTAGCAGGATAAGTACAACAAAGACTAGTGTTCAATAAAACATTAAATCAGTAAATTCATACTGAGTAATATTTTAAGAGAAAAATTCTAATTTTTGAAAATCCCAAAATAAAAAATTTAGGTTTGCCACATTTCAATACCCTTAAAGGCCCGAATGTCGAATCACTCACGCACCTATACAGCGCCGACTATGCCATGTCACACAACAAGGACGCTTTCTAACAAATAACTGCCAATAATACTACTCAAATATCACTTTCTTACCTATATTCAAATCATAGGTTATGGCATTATACATCTTTTATCTACGATCTCCATGTACTCATATCAACATCCTTCTACGTCCGCCATGATCAACTGTACGGTGTCGCATAAAATATCATTCCCTTTATTTTTTAATACATCATCAGGAAACCCAACCTTTTGGCATAACTGACCCCTTCACAATCTCGCATAACTCTAAGTCGGATTTATCACATTTCGATACGATGTTTTAGATAATTCTAGGACAACCAGGGGTGGTTTGGGGGGGGGGGGGGGTGTTACTCATATTCATTCTAATTGCCCAATGGAACAGTCATTCATCTTAACCTTTTACTCTCCTCATTCATTTTTCAACTAGTTACACCAAGCAATCGATTTGGTGTTTGTACGAAGTTAATTCGAAGTTTGTACGAAGTGTTGTCTTTGCATGTCATTTCAAATGTACTAATAATTCATGTATTTCATCTCTTCCAGGTACATTCACGCAGCCAAGTTCAGGATGTCACGTGAACAAATAACACGAGTCAAACTGGAGTCAGTAAAACAGTGGTTATATTTGTACTGAAACCCCCAAAAAACTATGCCCCATTTTTTTCTCTATCCCCATCAACAATAACGCCCTCTTTATTCTTTGCTAACCAGTGATGCGTGAGTGACTCGACATTCGCTCCCAATTAAATATACTCAGAACCTGTTCATCTAACATAAACTCAGCAGTGCTCGAGGGCCTGGGCTAATCAAGCTTGATTTGATTTATATATGAAATTAAATGTGATTGTAAGTTTAATAGTTTTTCAGGGGGAATTGCAGTCTTTGATGAGCTCTGTACACAGTCTGTGGCAAAACTAAAGACACAACTATTGACCAGATGTCAAGATATCAAGACGAGACCAGATGTTTCTTCAATGCAAACCGTCTACTATAATAAGTTAATGCTTTAATATATTTCTTCTGTATATGGCCTGTTTATATGCCCTAGAGTTTGCATTTCGCCTCAGTATTTTGATTATGCATAATACAACATTGTATATATTTATATTTTGTCCTGGGTTTTCACTAATAAAAATATTTTTAACTTTGTGAGTATATATTTAATTTAATAATATCATTAAACAAGTTTGGTTACAAAAAGTACTCATTAAAGTACTCATGATTACATCGTACTCGAGTGCTTTTGAAAAAAGTGCAAAAGTACTCATACTTGTACTCGAGTTTTTTTTAAGTACTCCGTACTCGTACTCGAGTACTTTAAAAATACCCGGACCCATCTCTGATACATAAATATATATATATATATATATATATATATATATATATATATATATATATATATATATATTGTTACAGGTGCTCTTTTTATTATGTGACACGGGCGTAACTCCTGTTGTGGCGCTCGTGTCTGGCCGCGTATTACATTCTGTGTTTAATCCGTTCTGGTCAAACTCTTGTTGTTATGCTGGCTTGGGGCGAGATCACGTGTACACCATGGTGTGCAGAGGCACGGCGATGTCTTTCTAGAGAATTCCTGATACGCGTGTTTATTGTGATTGCGCAAGATCTTATAGACTGTTCGAGAAGTGGAAAATTCTCGGCTTGGGGTGTGAAGGTATATAAAGGGACTTTTTTTAGAACGAGAGGGCAGAGAGAGAGAGAGAGAGAGAGAGAGAGAGAGACAGAGACAGAGCAACAGAGCAGATTCCAGCGGACGCAGAAGCGTGTGTCAGGACCTTATCCGACGAATGCTGCAATTATAGATTTTCAAAGACTTTATCCTGGATTTTATGCATTTGGACTTCAGTTCACTTTCTGGGTTGTTGCAAGAACTTTCCACTAGACTGTCATGATTAGACTAGTTTGATGATAAAAAGGGTGTAGATTCCTTAGATGACTCTGAAACAGAGTTTATGACTGACACTGTCAAAGTCAGTTCTTTGTTTGTTGAGGCTAAGGTAGTAGATTCCTCTCTTGACTCTGAAATGGAGTTATATCAGCCATTCATACATGATGGTTTTGTATCAATTTCAAGTGATTTTTCAGATTCTACCCCTATTAGAATTTTGAGGGACACTGGTTCAGGCCAGACTCTTATGTTAGCAAACACTTTGCCATTTTCTAATAGGTCCTTTACTGGTGCAAATGCACTTGTTAATGGTGTGTTTTCAGACAGGCACACTTCAGTTCCGCTTCACAGTATCCATTTGAAGCAGATTTGATTTCTGGGAATATTACTGTGGACATAAAAATTACTTAACCCTATAAGGGAATTCAGTTGCTACAAGGCAATGATGTTGCAGGTGATAAAGTACAGCCTGTACCAATAGTGACAGAAAAGCCGTCACTTGATCAGGACACTGATCCGGAAAGTCAGGAAATTCCTGGTTTGTATCCTTCATGTGCTGTAACTAGATCTATGGCCAAGGAAAACACACATGAGGATAATGGTCTAGATGATAACACTCTGGGAGTCACTAGTGACTCGTCTAACGACTCGCCCGTACATGATGCAGCATTCTCAAGGTCAGAGCTTATCGCGGAAGAGCATAAGGACCCTGATATTTCATGTTTGTTTTCCAGGGCAGTTTCTAAAGATGAGCTGTCACAGAACCCAGTTTGTTTCTATGTAAAAAATGGAGTGCTTATGCGTAAATGGCGACCATGCGCTGATGATGAGTGGGCCATCAAACATCAAATAGTAATGTCCAAAAGCTTTCGCAGTGAAGTTCTAAGCATGGCACATGAGGCTCCTTTGTCTGGCCATTTAGGTATAAATAAAACTTATCAGAAAGTTAGTACACACTTCTATTGGCCCAACCTCAGGAAAGATGTCGTACAATATTGTAAATTATGCCATACATGCCAGATGGTAGGCAAGCCCAATCAGAATCCTCGTAAGGCCCTACTTAGACCTATTCCTGCTTTCGAGGAACCATTCAGTAGGAATATTGTTGATTGTGTTGGACCACTGCCAAAAACAAAATCTGGACATGAATATTTGCTGACAATTATGTGCGCATCTACCAGGTTCCCTTAGGCAATAACATTGCGCAAAATAAGTGCCAAAAGTGTTGTCAAAGCTCTTACCGAGTTTTTTAAAACTTTTGGATTACCAAGATCTGTCCAATCTGACCAAGGGTCTAATTTTATGTCTGGCTTATTCCAATAAGTTATGCTTGAGCTAGGTATAAAACAGTATAGCTCTTCGCCATACCATCAAGAAAGTCAGGGCGCCCTCGAGCGTTTTCACCAGACATTAAAAAACATGAACAGGACTTATTGTTATGACACACAGAAAGACTGGGATGAAGGAATCCACCTATTGCTGTTTGCTGTCAGAGAATCCTTTCAAGAGTCCTTGGGTTTCAGTCCCTTTGAACTAGTTTTTTTAACTCCGTTCGAGGTCCAGTGAAACTGCTTAAAGAAAAACTCTTGTTTGAAAATACTGATTCTCTTAGTTTACTGCAGTATGTCTCAGACTTTCACACTAAAATACACAATGCTTGTGAGATTGCAAAGTCAAATCTATAATCTGCACAAAGTAAAATAAAACAAAGTTTGACAAGAAGTAAGTTGGACGTTTGAGCCTGGTGAAAGGGTCCTTTGCCTTACTTCCCATCCCTGGCAAACCTCTGCAAGCTAGGTATTTTGGTCCTTACATTGTTGAAGTCAGTGATTTAAATTACATACTGTTGACACCAGATAGGGTTAGAAGAAACAACTGTGCCATGTTAACATGTTGAAACCATATTATGACAGAAATAGCACATCAGATGTTGTACAAAATGTTACTGCTGTTAATTGTGTAAAAACTGACCCTGACCCAGTTAAAGTAGATACTGATTGTAAGTGTGATGTAGACATTCAGTGTGGTACAGTACCATTAAAAAACTCAGACGTGCTTAAAAACGTGGATGCAAAACTGTCACACCTTACCGCACAACAACAACAAGACCCCATGAACCTGCTGTGGAATTATGAACATTTGTTTAGTGACATTCCAGCGCTAACAAACATGTTGTGCCATTTAGTCGATGTTGGCGAGGCAAGCTCAGTCAAGCAATATCCTTATAGACTGAATCCAGAAAAGCAAAAGTATCTACAGGATGAGATTCAATATTTGCTAGACAGTGATTTTATTGAACCTAGAAACAGTAACTGGAGTTCACCATGTATTCTTGTGCGAAAACCTGATGGACGTAACCGTATGTGCACAGATTATTAAAACATGAGCTCTGTCACCAAGACTGACTTTTTCCCGATTCCGAGGATCGATGATTGTATTGATAGAGTCGGTAGCTCCAGGTATGTTTCCAAGTTTGACTTGCTAAAAGGATTCTGGCAAGTTCCGCTGACAGATCGAGCGAAAGAAGTGTGCGCATTTGTGACGCCGCAAGGAGTGTACCAGTATAAAGTTATGCCGTTTGGCATGAAGAACTCGCCAGCCACGTTCCAGCGCCTCATCCATATGGTTGTCAAGGACATTCAGGGCTGCGACGCATATATTGATGACCTCATCGTGTACAGCGACACCTGTGAGAAACATCTTCAAATTCTTTTCCGTGAAAACTTTCTTACAGGAGGGAAAGTGTTACAGGTGCTCTTTTTATTTTGTGGCACGGGCGTAACTCCTGTTGTGGCGCTCGTGTCTGGCCGCGTATTACATTCTGTGTTTAATCCGTTCTGGTCAAACTCTTGTTGTTATGCTGGCTTGGGGCGAGATCACGTGTGCACCATGGTGTGCAGAGGCACGGCGATGTCTTTCTAGAGAATTCCTGATACGCGTGTTTACTGTGATTGTGCAAGATCTTATAGACTGTTTGAGAAGTGGAAATTCTCGGCTTGGGTGTGAAGTTATATAAAGGGACTGTGTTTAAGAATGAGAGGGCAGAGAGAGAGAGAGCAACAGAGCAGATTCCAGCGGACGCAGAAGCGTGTGTCAGGACCTTATCCGATAGCCATGACAACAAGACACTCAGGCCTTCTGAAATAAACTGATAGGGCCTGGAGTCATGATGGCAGTCACAACAGAACGCCCATTGTAAGGGTCGGATCAAAATATTTCATGTCTGGTATTATTTGGCATCACAGGCTTATATAGTCGTATTATATGTGCTTAATATCGAAGAAAAAATGTTGTTACACAAAAATAATTACATTTATTACCTTCTTTCATCACTGTGGCACCGATTCACGTGAAGCGGTACTTCTCATTCAAAAGTGAAGGTGTCATGGTGCGGTCGTATATGTAAACTTGGAAGTCGGAAGCCGGACGCCGGAAACCAAGGAATCGTTTTATAAATAATGCAGTTTAAAGCATATACTAATTGCTAACGCTTCAATACCGTTTTGTTTTTTCCCCCGATAGAATAAGATCTTTATTATCATTCTGTGAAGAATAATAGTTATCCATTCTTTAATCTGAACGTTATGGACGATTTTGTGCTCGGAAGCAATCTCGGAAGTCAGTCAGAAGTGCTGGGATATTATCCAATGTGTATAACTCGGAAGTCACAGAGACGCACTGGTTAACTTGTGGTCAGTTAAGAGCCACAGCCCAAATGCAGTTTCATTATAATTATAGTTGCATGCATATATTAAAATTGCTTATGCATGATTCTGCTTTTAATGCGTGAATAACACAAAACATGAATCATAATCGGAAAACTATAAGTTCTTAATTTTTTATTTGTAAATTTAATATATATATATATATATATATATATATATATATATATATATTCCTCGGTATTATGCTTGCGCCCTCTATGGTAATATATAACATACTAATACATGTGTGATTATAAAATCTTATCGATTTGTATATTTAAGCAAATCATTTTTTTAAAACTAAAATCAATTCTTTTTCAAGTTTTAACTCTTTCTTTCAAACTTTTCTAATCTTGATATTTATATATTAAAATTCACTCCTGATGTTTCAACTTCAAATAAATGGATATTTGATAATATTTTAAAGTAAATTTGCAACTGATTTCACTCTCATACGTTATAATATGTGCATGATAAGGGCATGTAAACAGAATGTGCTCCCTTCAACTTCGGATTACTGTATTCGATTACAAGGATCTCGATAAGAAATTACAATTTTGAATGTAAAATCTTTAATAAATAACCATATAGAATCTTTATCGACACGTAAGACATCTGGGGCTTCAAGTAAAAGTCTGTCTAGAGGTGACCTGGTGTCTTAAAGATGCTACGGGATTGGGCATTTTTATTGAACCTGTTGCTCATCTTTATGATTCATTCCTTGAAATTCAACTTAAAAATGATGACACCATGCAATAATGGAACCAAACCGGATCGATAAATCAAGTTAGATATTTACCGCTAAGATAAATATTTCAATTACAAATATTAATTATACCCATTCTTCTTTTGCTGTATAGTAATTTTTTATCTTTATATAAAAATATATGCATCTGAATATTCCGTGTATACTCACTATTTTTATTTGATTCTTATATCTTTATGCTCAGAAACAAAATTAACCGGACTATAATCGGAATTCTCGATACAGAAGTACCGTGCGCTTTCGGACCCCCTTCTCTCCGGACTAATTGCTGGTATCAGGTTCTATAATTAAACAATTGTTTATATCTATAACATTTGCTCTGTAACAATTTATTTTTAAACATTTACTGAACTTTTTTTGGCTATGCAAAATGTTTTGTTTGATGTTTTATTGATTTTTTAGTTGACGTATTTTACAAATAAATAAATATATATATATATATATATATATATAT